>WBMZ01007503.1:0-218759 GCA_013400975.1 Atrichornis clamosus
GCAGCAGCAGCGGCAGCGGCAGCCTCAGCACCTCCACCAGCTCCGCCAGCAGCTCCAGCGGCAGCACCATGGACCTCTCCTTCATGGCCGCGCAGGTGGTGCGCGACGACGGGACGGGACGGGACGGGACGGGACGGGACGGGACGGGAGGCCAGGGCGGGTGCGGCGGGTCGCGCATCCCCCGCTCTCCTTTCAGCTCGTGTCCTCTCTGCTCCAAAGTTGCGTCGTGCGGGGGTAAACCTGAGCGGCCCCGCGCCTTGGAGAAGGGGCGAGAAAGGGGAAAGAAAGGAAAAAAAATAAGCTGGCTGGAGCTGGGAGCGCTGCTGAGAAGTTGCGGGCGCAGCTCGGGGCGCAGCACCTGTTAGCGCTCAGTGGCGGGGCCCAGCGCGGGCGCCGCCGCTCCCCCGCCTGCCTCCGCTGCGCTGCCAGCGGCCTCGGGCCGGGCAAGGGGAGGCATCATCGCTCCATCCTCCGAGGACAGGCTGTAAATGAAAATCGGAGATGCGATTTTTCGGTTCTTTTCCTCCATTCCGTAGTGTGATCGTATTTCCATCTGTGGTTTTGGGGTTTTTATAAGTTGTCTTCTCATACAGAATCCAGCTTGGCGTATATAGAAATACTCTTCTGTTTGCATGAGCAAATTGTTTAAATTGCAGCTTAATTCTGGATTCCAGCTCGAGGCATGATTGTGAGTGTTGGTGTTCAGTGTATTCATGCTTAATATACTGAGAACTATGTAATGGCTATAAACCACCCAGAGCCAAAAATCATCATGGTGAATCCAGGTGAATTAGGTTTTTTACCAGACAGATAGTGCTGTGCTTCAAGAAAAATCACATTTGCTAAACATCCATTGCCTTTTCCAGGATAATTTCTTCTATTTGTGCAGATACCTAAGTGTAATTGGCTTTTTTCAAGAAAGATTTGGATCCGAGTTTGTGATCTTGCCAAAAAACATCACCCAGCATTTAGAGTTGGAGGAGGGGCCAGGGAAGCCTTTCCACACTGTTGCGGCCTGAGTGCTGACTTCAGCTGGAAGTGGTTGTTGGAAGCCAAGTCTAATCCTTGCACTGTTCTTCTGTTTCATTAATGCAATGGCTGTTTTGTCTTGTTGCCTTCCTAAAGTCATCTTCTGAGGGGGTGTCAGGCTCTGCCTTCTGAAGGTAGCAGTGGGCTGTCCAAGCGTTTCTTCTGTTTGGAGGTATCTCTAGGAATTTTTTTTTTAAGGCAAACCACAATGAGGAACAGGAAAGCATCATTTCTACTGTTATGAGGTCTTCCTGGGAACAGGAGTATTCAAAGGAAATTTTATATGTGTCAAATAATTTTCCTATGGTCCTTCTCAGCACAATCAGTGAGCTCCCTGTGTCCGTCTTTTTTTCCCTAAGCACTGAGCTGAAGTGGAATGTCCCTCTAGCACAGAAACAGCACAGCAGCAGGTTTTACCCATAATCAGAGTGGGATGTGCCAAAGCCGGGACTAGTACTGCTCATTCCCTTTCTATACTCTCTCTTATTCTTGCTGTCCCATATTCCACATATCTTCTGCATGAATTCTTTGTGTTGGAAGAGCCACAAAGCTGTTGCTTTACCTCTCTCAGAACTGTTCCCTGTACAAATGCATCTTATACTTTCTAAGGTTATTAGTGCAACAGTTAACAGTGAAACATGTGCTGTTCTCCCTGATCCTTTGGGGTTAATTTGTTATTTTTCTTTGTCACAAGAAGTGACAATTAATAGGGGTTTTTTTCTGTGTGAGGTGAAGGTGAGGCAGTACACCCTAGGAAGAAATGATGGTACACCTTGGAGCTGTCTACCACAAAGCCCTTTGAGTGGTGAGGAAGGCGGGAAGCAGTCAGGGCTCCCCGGGTGTCTCTCCTAGTGGGGTCACAGGGCACGTGGGGGTTTCCTCCAGAGGGTGTTTGTGTAATTAGTCTTTGATGAGCTGTAGGAGAGGATTTCTTGGGCTCCTTTTCTACTGAAGGAAATGAATCCAGCTGTTAGGTCACTGTGTATAGGAGATGCTGCACTTACCTCTGTTACTCCCCATCACAGACCTCTTGCACCTTTGTGAACTGTCAGCCCTTTCCATTCCTGTCACTATAGTGGCATTTAACCCCCAGTGTGTCACTCTTTTAATTTAGGTATTGCCTTTCCTCGGCTTTCTTTTTGCTGCTATATCTTTTTGTCTTTTTTTAATAATTTCTGTGGCATCTCTGGTAGTGTGGTCCATTCAGATGATCTTCAATAAGGGATGTGTGAGAATACAAGAGAATTATTGGCTTGCACTCACTGCTCATAACTGCTTTTAAAGATGCTCTGCTATCACTCTCATTAGCATCCTTGTGGCCTGCAGCAAGGATTGCATTTTACCCGATGAGTACCAGATACATTAATATTTTGTAGGAAAATAGGTAATACGTAAACTGATATGTTTAATGGCATACTAGCAATGGTTGTCTCTCGAGTTAGTTTGGTTTCTACAGGATACTGTAACTACTTATGTTCCTATAAATAGCTTTCATGTATTATCACACCTTTGCTCTGCTCGTGTGGACCCAAGTTGGTTTTGCTCGATGTCTTGTGAGACCCCATAAATGACCTGTACCTTAGAGGCCCTTTGATGTAGACACAGAAGCAGAAGGTGTATGTAAGTTTGGTTACCACTTGCAGCTTCAGTGAGTCCATAGTGTGTTATGGAGGGTTAAAATCTGGCCTCCTCCTAAGTGCAGCTTAAGTAACCACATCTGAACACCTCAGCTGTACTATATTGTTAGCTATGTCATGAAGAAGAGCTTTTGACTGTAACTATTAAATCTGTTGTTAAAATAAGCCTTTTTGCAGCAGTGTGTTCATCAGTAGTTGGTTGTGCAGGCTTGGGTGTCCTCTGTTCTGCTGGTGCTCTGAGCGACTTTGGTTAAGGTCAGTTGTGCTAATAAGCAGGACTTGCACCTAGTCAAAGCCTATCAGCTAGTGGTTTGGGGTTTTTTTAAATTTTAAATCAATATTTTAGTTAAAGTAATCCTGTACACCTAAAAATGCTGTGCTAAGGATGTTCAGCCACTGCTAAGCTGTGTCCCTTGCTCATTTCTGTGTGGTGTTCAGTGATTTCAGAGTGCTCTTGTAGTCTAGGTAACCTCAGAAATAGCCACTTCTCTTAGGTGGAGACTTTAGCTTCCAGCATAAAAGCCTGGTTTTGGGAGGTGCTGAGTGCTGCATCCAGGCTAAGAGCACTTGATGCTTTTAGCACAGGCTCGGGGTTTGCTCTCAGACGCCCAGGGGTGAGCTGCCCCCCTCTCTGCTTCTGACAGACTAAAATTAATATTAATTTAACAGCCAGCTGATGAAAAAAAAAGTGTTAATGGGAGCAGGGTTGAAACATGTATTCAACTTGAAAAAAATAGAAGCTTTTAGTGGGAAAAAAATGGGAAGACAGAAGAAAAAATGATGTCATGGTCTTCAGTATGATACAAATCAATACGAGCTGGGCAGCACAGGCAGTCAAAATGTCAGTGATGTGTTTTTCAAGATTTATGTTTGCTATTTAATTTTCTTGAAGTGTTTCCTGTACTTTTTGTTTCATATGGAAAATGAGGATTGGATTTCTTTAATTTGCAATGTTTTTGTGGTTCGGTATGTCTCCCTACAGTAAAAATAAAATTTTAATTGTCAGATAAATGGTCTTTTCTTCTGTCATGTTTAGAACAGGGAAGAGGTAGCAAGAGCCTTGGGAGTATGGCCATTCCTTTGGATTTTTTGAACTAAGTCATATATAGTTGATGTTGATACTCAATGTTCAAAACCTCTTTGTAAATAACTTCTGAGGATTTGCAGTACAAGATGTTGAATTCTTTGTGTTTAGTTTAATGATTAAAAGTTGTATTTTATATACTTTCATTTCAACTGGAGTGATGGGGATTTTTTAACTAAGAAAAAAAGATGCCATCCTCAGGAGCTAGTGAAACAAATTAACAATTTTGGTACAGAAAGCAAAACCATTAAAAAATAAAGATAATTTAAATTTCATTGCTTTGGTGTTCTGTATTGCTCTTCTAGGATTTCAGGTCTGGTCAGTGATCATTCAAGTCACTTTAAGGCTTTCATTACATTGGCAGTAATTCAGGTCACCTTTCCCAAAACAGGGAGGTGGTCCTTGGTGTATCTTGAAGGAACCATATAGCTAATTATTACCATGTCAGAATAACAAGTCCAAGGCTGCCACGCTTCCATGTGAAACATACATTATTAAGAGCCATATAACTTCTGAAAAGCACCGGAATACACAGAGTAAACTGAGTTCATTTAGGGTCAATAATGTCATGCAAGTTATTTATGAGAATATGTTATAATAGCCTATTCTGCAAGCTTTGATTTAAAATATCCTTTCATTTTGACTTATTACGGAATAATAGCATCATTGTCATCATGTCACTTTTAGGTTGGAAATATTTTTAAGATCTAGTCCAGCCATTAATGTAGCACTGCCAAGTCCACCACTAAACCATGTCCTTTACTGCCACATCTACACATTTTTTAATTACCTCCAGGGGTGGTGACTCAACCACTTCCCTGGGAAGCCTGTTCCAATGCTTGACAACACTTTACGTGAAGAAATATTTCCTAATATCCAGTCTAAACCTTCCCTGGCACAACTTGAGGCCATTTCAAATTCACCCTGTCACTTGTTGCTTGGGGGAAGAGACTGACCCCCACCTGGCCACAATCTCCTTCCAGCTTGTTGCAGAGAGCAGTGAGGTCACCCCTGAGTCTCCTTTTCTCCAGGATAAACAACCCCAGCTCCTTGTCAGACTTGTGCTCCAGACCCTTCACCAGCTTAATACTCACATTTTCCAGCTGATGTGGACTGCCCATGTGCAGGCTGCAGAGCTGGTGTGTGCACAGACGGTGTGCTTGGTGTTCTTGGACACTCAGCTGTCTGAACAGAGCTGCTGCATTTCCAGAAATCCCAGACACAGGTCCAGTATCCCTTAATTCCTTTCTAATGAGATTTCTGGATATTAGAGGATGCACAGTTAGGATCTGCTGTACTCTGCTGTTTCAGCACAGAGGAACCAGCATGCAGGATAATACTGCATTTGTTTTCCCACTATTTCTTTATCTATTCTTCATCTCAGGGGTCAAGAGGGATTCAAAGCCTTTATTAGCTGTGTGCTCTTTCTACAGCAAGGTAATCTGAAGGTATTAAAAACCAGAGAGTTTAGATTTGTGGTTTTGGTAGGTTATTCCCACCAGCTCAAAAGAGAATCTAGGCTGCTTGCTCAGCGTGAGCTGGTGTGTGTGTGTGTGTGTGTGTCTGTCTGTCTGTCTGCACCACACATGTGCAAGTGAGAAAGCTCCTGAGACAGACAGACAGACCTTTCAGCCGTGTTTGCACTTGGAGAATCTATGTCTGGCAGTGCTAAATGGTGGCTGTTTGGAAGCATTGAGATTAGTGGTGCATGCTCAGGACTGTTTTTTTCTTTTAAAAGTGGGATTGCCAAAAAGCTCCATGCCAAACCACGTGGAGAATCAGAATTTAAAGATGCATGAACACCTCCTTGTCAAAAGCTGCCCTGATTATTATCTAAGACCTAAGACAAAACCTCTTTGATCTATAGCATTAAACATTAATAATGTTAGCTAGGAGCTTGTAGTCATTCTTTTACATAACCAATGCAGTGCTTACTCATGTGCAGCATAATAGGGCACTGACCACTCCTCTACCAGCTCTGCTTTCTTCCAAAGGTTAAACTCATTTTCTCTGGCATCCTTTGATTCCTCCAGAATGTCTTGACCTGTAATAAATAGAATCAAAGCATCAGGAAGCTGAAAGAGCAGTTCTGAGTTTAACTAAGGAGGTCTCGGATGCTTTGGTTCAACCTTAAGACCTGATGTCTTGCTGTGGTGCAGTACAGCCACAGGGATCAGCTGTGTAATCCAGGTGTTGCAGAAGTCCTGTGTGTAGAAATCAGTAGTGCCCTCATCCAGGATGTTGCCAACAGTTGAGGTGAGAATCATTTTCTGGAGAAGTCTTTCTGCTGGTTCCTTGGCACAATTGCATTAGATTTTTATTAGTGTGGGGAACGTGAGGAATCCCTGCACTTCTCTTATCACTGCAGTAACACTACAGACTACATTTCCAAGTCTTGTATAGCAGAAATTTCTGTTCCAGCAAAGATTTTGAAAATTCAGTGGAGATTTGGGCATACTTTATAAAGTGTTGATACTGCACTTTAGAGGAGGCTGTCGTTCCAGGATTGTGCTTGTAATTGCTGTCAAAAGATGTTAAAAGCAGTGATTCCAATCCAGCAAAACACTTAAACATTTACTGCACTTGGAACACATGTATATTGTTCCCATAACATCAACAGGACTGTCCACTTCCTTAAAATGAAATATCTTAAAGCCTGGCACAGATGGGGAGAGAATGCTTTGCAACTCATAAGAAAATGTCCTAGGAGAGCAAGAGGAAGCCTACTCTTGGGCATATTATTAATTCAGGGAAGACTGAGATTGTGTTTTAGAGTGACTGTATTTTCATCAATTAATAGCATGACCAGTATCTCATACGAGCTGCTGAATGTTGGAAGAGGAGGATGTGGTAGGAGGTGGGTGGTAGGGAAGGGAGAGTAGGATATGGCTCATGTGGCACATGTTTGTGCAGCTTAGTTATGTGCACCCTTGCACAACGAGGGGTAGAAGAAACTGGACATAATTTGTGTTTCATTTGTGCCCATTAACTGTAAGACTAAGTCTGTGAAACAATTTTTAAAAAAAAATAATTTACATGATTTTCAGCTGTTATATGCTAAAAAGTTCAGAAACAGAACAAATCTCACATATTTCCATCTTTGTTGAGTGTGGAAAGGAGGTTTGTAATATAATTGCAAGTGGACATTCATGTATTCTATAAAGTGTGAATCTTTCACAACACAGTTGATTGTAACAGTAGCTGGGGTCCTGCTGTACACGGAGAACAGCTAGAGATGGCAGGTAAGAGGAGTGAAGACTGAAGCAGCACTACATTCATGCTAAACATCTTGCTTGTTCAGGTGCTTGGGGTTTTTTGAGCAGTAAGAGCCCAGCCCTGTCCTATACTGAGCAATAATGCTCTCGGCAGACTTGGTGAGAATGGAGTTTCTGGGTAGCAACTGGATAGCCCAATGGTATTGTGTCCTCAGAATCTGTAGGCTAGAAAATCTAAACTGGTTGTAGATTGTGTGTGTGTGGGGGGGCAGTTTACGTTGTTTTTGGCTCATCTAGGCTGAAATTTCTCAATTCATTGATGAGTTGCAAACGTGGGGGTGGGGATTCTGCCTTAAGTTTTGTTGGAAATGGGATGCGTGCTGGCCATTAGGAAGCTAGTTTCACCACCTTCCTAATCTCATTCCCAAAAGAGACAAAAGCAAACAACTCCAAATGATTCAAAGGTTGAATAGAATTTAGTAGAGCAGTGTGATGCTTTGGTGACCATACACCATCAAATTAAATCACTGATCAAAGATTAGACCATTCAAATGGAGTGCAGTGATGTGAAAAGCAGAAAATTAGAGCACCAACCCGAGTAAAGTCAGCAGTGACCAGCTCTGTTAGTTTGCTATGTCTCTCTGCTGGAACTTAGTTTCCTTGAAGTTGTTTTCTGTCATGAATTGCATTTTCTGCCTGAGTCAGTGAGGTCTGTTGGAGTCCTCTTTCTGTTGTCTCAGCAGACATCTGGGTTTGATGAGTATAGGATCCTATGAGGGATTAGTGTTAACCCCTTCCACCATTCACAGGGATGAGGTTTTGAAGGGTGTCTTTTGAAAGAGTGACGGCTCTCTGTGATGGTTATAAACACTTTTTGTTCCAGTGGATACATGCTCAATTGTGCAAGGAAAGTCCTTGAAATTGGTTATTTAACTGATGGTTATAAAATTGGTTATAAATTGGTTATAAAACTGATGATAGTTGTGTTACCCATCAGTGGCTTGATCTACTTCTTCTGGTTAACATGTCAGATTGCTCCATCTCCATGGAATGGAAGCCTTTGGCAAACAGGATCCTGGTATTGCATATGCAAGTTATTAGTCCTTTGGACCAAAAAAGGCTCAGAATGAAGTGTGTGAACTCCTTAAAGGTGTTGTATTTTGAAGGTGCTGGGCGGTCAGGGTGTGCAGTCCTGTCCTCTGGTGCTCCAGTGAGCAAAGACTGTCCTTACATGGAGCACTGAGCAGGAGCAGAAAACATGGCCAGCTGAGACACAAAGACCAGGAGCACTGGGCGCTTACAGAATGCGTGCTTTGCCGTGCTGGCAGGATTACAGGGAGCAGAGACAACACAGGGTGGGAGACCTCTCCCTGCGAGTACGACCACGAGCACACGGGCAGGCAGAACCGGTGCTGTGAGCGGCACTCGCTGCCCGCCCGTTCCCTCGCTGGCTCACACACCCACACCGTGCTCGCAGGTCTGTCTCACAGCACTGGCTTTTTTAAATGAAACCTACTCTTATACTGATTCTTTAGTCTTCCTATTTTGAAAGCTGAATTCCACACTCCCGGTAGCTGCCAGAGCCCAAACTTGCCAAGCAGCAGCTAATTAGAAAGCATTAATATTACAGTCGCTTCAGAAAAGCTCATCACCTCTGTGAAGCAGGCTGCTGGATACAGGGCCATTTCCTTTTGTTTTGCAAAGTGATTATCTCTAGTGTGGAAATGTTTTAAAAAGTAATAATATTAAAAGCTTTCAACCTCAACTCGTTCTGTTTGCTGTAATTTTGTTTGTAAACCTTTCAAATGTTATGAAAGGTGGAACAACCTAGGAATGAGCCATGAATGGCTAAAACAAAACTAAAATTCCCTCAGCTTCCACTGTGGCTTTGTTTTTTTCTGCCAAAACAATTGGAAGAGCATTTGCAAAATACGGGATAGTGTGCTGTGTTCTGTGACTGATGAAAGATACCAACCCCATGGAGTCACTTCGTGGAAGGAAAAGGGCAGATGTGTAGAGGTATTTAAGTGTATGTTCAGAGAGAAAAAGTAACAATAGGACTGATGAGGAAGCAAAATTATTAAAATTAAGTATTTCTGAAATGGCGACTGAACCCAAGGACTTGCAGCAACTGATCACATTTAAATTTTGTCAGGCCTAATTATGTGCATGCCTAAAGTATGTGAGTAATTCTCTGAACTACCCCTTTGCTTAAATGAAGTATATAATTAAATGCTTTGATCTTCTGCAATAGGTGTCAAAGCATTTTGAGATATCATAATAGCTCTTCTTTAAAAGTGAGCTTCACTTGAAATTAATTGGGTTACTCCTTTTGCCTTTCTAAGTTACCCTTCTTGGTGCACCACATAAATTATGGATCTTAGCATTTCTCTCCCAACGTTCCTCTTGCATGCCTTTATAAAATGTTTTCCTTCCAACTCAGGTAAGTTTCCTTTTTGGGTATCTTCGTTCTTCATCTCTCATATCCTCCATCCTCACCTTTTATAAGTTATTTCAGATGTTATAGTTACACCAGCTCAAAGTCCAAATCTACAGAAATTTGAGTTTAGTTCTGAAAGATTGGGGCCAAAGAGTAAATTATTCTCCTGTTCAGGGACAAGAGATGCAAATGCATCAGAGCAGCAAACTAAAATGCTACAGGCACTGAATGTGTAAGCAACGCGGCAGAAACTTTCTCAGTTGTCTTACTAAGGACAGAAGCCTGTTAATATATCTTTACTGGGCTGCAGGTTAGTAAAAATTGAATGGCACTTGATGTAGAATCTAAACCTCAGGAATGGAAGTGTCACCTCCTTTGCTCTGTTTTGTGTTTTGGTTGTTCTTCAGCTGGAGCAGACCAGCTTAGAACCTCAGTCTGAAAGGTTCTGAATTCTCTTCTAGATGCTGAGCCCAGCAGCCACTTGTGAAAACGATACTGAAAATTCATTCACAAACACTCTTCTCTGTTTGCCTGTCCTATGATATCTTTGCCCCCACAGACCTAGAGGTCACTTTTATTGAATATGTGGTTATTAACATTAAAGCATGCCAAAATATTATTCTGTGATAGGATCCAGGCTGTGAAATCGTTCATTCCATGTTGGTCTCTGAGACATCTGATTGAGCATGCAGTGAAAGTGTGCAGATGAGCAAGGCAGTAAAATCCTGCTCTGATTTGTTGTCAGGGTGGCAGATGTTTTATTCTCCTGGTGCATTCCCTGGCTTTTCTCAAGGACATGAAACAGAAGCAAAGAAATTGAATTGCTGTGCTCTCTCTCTCCCTTGTTCTCCAAGGTAGTTTTGCAACTCATTTCTCCTGTAATCTTATCAAGTGTGAGAAGAGACATGCACCTCCTGACTTCTCTTACAACTGTGCTTTATACTTTCACAGGTAACCTTCTTTACCCAGCCAGCTGTAATTTTCAGCATGGGTGGTTTTCATGATACATACTTTGCTTATCACTTCAGTGTACATAATACCCTTAATGGTGCTTTAAAGACGAGCATTTGGATGACTGAATAAACATTGCCGCCTCTAAAACATTTGTCTCCTGACCTCTGGTCTGCACGGTACAAAAGGGGCAGAAGGGGAGGGCACGGAGAAGGCAGAAGAGAACATGCTGATCCAAGCTGCTGTCTCGGCTGCCATGATAATTCCTTAAAGCCTTTGGGTTTATACCACAGGGAATGCTGACAAGTGAAGAGAAGTGGGAGAAGGTAGCAAAGGTAGGTTTGGACAAACTCTGATGTCTTCCTTGAGCACACAACATGGTATGATGTGAATTGATGTAGAGAATGCTGGCCAGCTCCTGGGAGACAGCTCATTATTTCTAAAACTGTTGGCTTTGGACATGGTGAAGCCAACTGTTGTTAAAAATCTTCAACTCAGTTCTAGAGGACAACAAATGGAATTAGGAGTGCCTCTTCCGAAATGAAAGTTGGTCTTGTTTTGCCACCTGATCTTTGCTGTTAGAAAACTAATCGCATAGTTCTACACTCTGAGTTTATCCTTGCCTAATCAAGAATATAAGTTCCTTGATACAAACAGATTCAAAAATTTCTTAGTGTTAGATTTTCTATTTTTAAAAAAAAGTTCCATACCTTGTATAACCCATAGGTTATGACGGTGACTCGAGTGGAAATCACCATATCCATGATATCTTTTTTTGTTACAAAAATATGTAACATTTTAGGTAGGGATGCATCTCCATACTTATTCTGGAGACCTCAGGGGAAGTTGTTTATAACAATTATATCATTTCCTTCAAAATTAATCTGGCAGGTGATCTTACAGAAGTTTGGAAAACTGGTACTTTCAGACTCTGCACCATATCAGTAAAGCCTGGCCAACTAGCAAAACAGGGTGTGCTCTTCCCCAAAACTAAGCAGCATCTTTCTGCGTGCTGTTTTTGACAGAAATACTGACATAGGTTTAGAAGTAATACAGCTCATGTACAACTCTTTGCCTCAGGATCATACCATGCTCCTGTCATTCCTAGTAGCCATCCTGTTCACTGCCTGTCTCACAGGAGGAGCAGAGTGGTGACAACAGAGGAGATGCAGCAGCTGTCACACCTATTTACAGCTTCTCAGTCACTGATGTGAGAGTAAACAAACATGATATTCCTGCAGTTGCATTGTTAGCAATTTATTTTTAAGATCAGTCACTTGAAAAATATCAAGGCACAGGTGAAATAGCTCTGTCAGCACTGTTTTGTAGTTTGCAACCTACTGCTTGACTTGAGAATTTCGCTCTGTTTCTGTTAACTTAATATAGAAGAGTTAAGGTCAAGACCACATACCTAGTGAAAGCACACATTTCTGTTCTGAGTGAAGTTTTATGAAGATGGGATGTGGTTCACCAAATGCAGTAACATACTGATTCTTGTCTGCTGCTGTAATTTTATTCCCTGATTTTATTTTCCACTCTGCAGCAATGAGTAATTCTCACACGTAAGCAAGTGATATTTACTGTAAAAAAGGCCAAGTGAATTCATAGTTGAGCAAACATTTCAAGAAATAACAATTAGAGATTGCTTTCCTGTTTTGTTTGAAAATGTGGAGGGGAAAAGAAATAGAAAATATAAACATTTTCTCTTTGACATCCAAGAAACAAATGCACAAGCTCATATTTTCCAGCATTGCATCCCCAGAAATGTGGGCATGAAAGTGGTTGTATTTAGTCAGTAAATCTTTATTAAAGTCAAACAGTGGCTGATGAGATTTGTAAACAAACCAGTAAGTCAGGAAAGTTGATAGGATTAAAATCTGTGATCTATTTTGGGGGCTGAAGTGGAACAATTCCAGATAAACAGAAGGAGGTTGAGTCCCTAGTATCTCATGTAGACACAGCATTTGGGGACATGGATGTTGTTCTCTGTTTTTCCTTTTGTCTCTGCTTTTCTCCCCCTCAGAGCTGTGGAGGGGACCACACAGAACAAGCATCTCACGGCAGGAGCTGTATTTTTGGCTTGGAGTTGAGAGCCATCATCCCTTGAGCGCAGCAGATTGGTTGCACAGTCTGATCATTGGTAATCGCCCCTTGCAGCTGCCTCTTGGAGAGTCGCTCCCGCACAGTGGCAGCTACAAAGGGGCTTTGTAATCAGGCTGACCTGCAGTCAGCGCTCCTAACTGGGACTTACCTGTCTGTCTGTTTCTGAAGTGTGTGGGAAATAGTGTGACTGGGTCTACTTAAAAACTCAACATGCATGGCGCTTTCAGAGATGTGACTTCAGAGCTGCAATGAAACATTTTACCCTTTGTTTCTCTCGTTTTGGGAGGCTTCATCTCTCTCACTACCTTGCTTTAACATGCTGCTGCAGCCTTGCACCTGAGTCACAGTAACATGTGACAGAGTTTGAGTATTTCTGCTGCCATTTGACCCTCCTGTGCCATGGCTCTGTGTGATGGTACTGTTCCTTTTCTGCCTGCCTCATCAGCTAGTACCAAGTAAGTTGGGTGCTTGTCTCTTAGAACCACTAAGGATGTATGTATTTATTCAGTAACTTCTGTTCTGTGTAGGATCTTGTGGCTGGATGTGGTACCTTCTGATGTAGTTCCCACTTGTTCATCATTAGGAGAGCTCTCTATTTCCCTGGAGGTACCAGATTGCCTCCAAAACATAGCAGTTGGTATGTTTGGCCTTTTTTTCCTGTCACTTTTTTTTTTTTTTCTTCTGTTTTCTAATTAATCATAAAGTAGACTTGCTTTTGTGATGCCTGAGATTTCTGGAACCAATGCTTCAAGCAGTGCAACTCCCAATCGTCTTTCAAATGTGATACTGTTTTTGCTATAGGGTTATTTGTTTCATAGACTGTCTGGGCTACATTTATTTTTGTAGGTCAAATTCAACTGTGGGCTGTGCTGTCCAAACCAAGCACTGGATTTATGTTGTTGGAACCATCACCAAAACCATGAATCCTCCAGAACTGGATTTTTTTTTTCTTTTTTTAATCTATTCACAGAAGCCACTAGATAGTCTCCAAATCTGTTTTTTTGGAAAATGTGACAAATTCTCACAGAGACAGGTTGGTGGGGACAATTGCTGTTACAAAGCAGGAAGCAAAGCAGCAGTAAGGGCATATGTGCATTCACGTCACGCTAACCTGATGCTGAGCAGCGGGAGCCTGCACACACCTTCCTCCCCGCCCGGGAAAGCCCCGCAGGGACAGGATGCCACCTGACCTTATTGCCCCTTAAGGACAGGGTTAGCCCTGGCCGTGTCGCCAGTGTGCAGGAGCAAGCAGCTCCGCTTTCATGAGTCTGGGGCAGAGCAGTGATCCCTGCGTTCCGAGGAGCGTGTGGGGAAGCAGGAGTGGCTGGAGAGTGGCACGGCTCCTCCGCTGCCCCTCTGCCACTGCTCACCAGCTCTAGTGCCCCTGTCTGCCAGAGCAGAAATGCTCTTAACTGAAGAGCAAAAGAGGAACCCAGGAGAAGGGATGTATCGGATACATTTGCTCCCAGGTCCACAACTCTGTGCATGGGCTTTGAGTGCTTGATGCTGAGAGCAGCTGTAAACTATTGGTGGGAATAAACAAGGCCTTACCTGCATGATATGCATATGATCCTGGGAAAACATTGCTGAAAACAGTGTTAAAATATGCACATGCAGGACACACATAGTAGAATTGAAAAAAAAAATTACACAGGAATCACAAGCAGATGTAAATCCGCTTGCTAATTCTATCCTGCAGGCAGTGTCAGGGGTGTTTTGGTGATAGCTGCTTCTGCAGCAGAGCAGGCAGTGCGAATGCAGAGCCCACAGACTGCTCAGAGTCCGTAAGTAAAAGGCAAATTAGCTTTGCACAGACCTGTGGAGAGAAAAATACAGGCTGAGGAAACAACAGGCGAGTGATGTTCACTCTGCTCTTTGCTGAATGCAGAGCAAACTGGGAGTGCTGTGAAGATTTGGAAATCTGAAATTGTTAATCAAAGAAACAAGAAATTGCTTTTTTAGTTTCTTTGGCCTTTTCCTTGTCTGTCTCAATTAGTTTTCTGCTTTCAAATGAGGACAATTTATACCATAAATAAACCCCTGTGTCAACCATCTCATCCATCCTTTTGTATTTCCTTTCAAAATCTCATCTAATTCCAGCTGGCCTGCAATGTTCTCATCCATTATTCACTTTTTATATTTCAGGGCTGCCTTTTCCCATATATATTCTCAACCTTGCATTTAGTCTCATACATACAGCAAAGCCACTTTATCTTTTTTTCCAGAATACCTTCTGAAAACTGTCCTTTTTTAAAGTTGGTAAAATGCTGGACAATGGCTGGATTACTGATGCCTGTAACCTTCCATTTGGACTTCTGTCTCATTGCCGTCTTTGCCCTGTTCCCATTCCTTTATTCTTGGGGTTTGATGAAGACCTTTTTATTTATTTTCACAGTTCCTATGGGATCCTTATATTTAACTAGAATTGTTAGTACCTAGATAGAATTAAAAACATTAAAATTTTCAAATCACAGGTATTGGAATATTCAGCCCACTGAACACCATTTTGAAGGATTTTTATCTCTTTCTCTACATATGTGGAGAAAACAAGCACAGTTATATTCCCATACATTAATCCATGTATGTCTGAAAGCTGTCAGTCTGCCAGTCATCCTCCCAAAAAATGCTTCTTAGTCACTGGCTGTTTATCACCCAGATACTGTGTTCCAGGTAGCAGCACCCTTCTCTTCTAAGCAATGAATTGGGTTGCACAGGAGCCTGGGTATATCTCATTTTAGCCAGTCCTCTTCAATGTCTTTAATATCAGGGGTAAAGCCAAACAAATAAAAGAACAATCAGTAAAAGAACAATCAATAAAAACTATGTGAGATAACCAGATAACAACTCTGAAAGCTGCTTACAGTGGAGGTAAAACCTGTTAGCCCTTCAGTTCTAATGCTCTCACCTCAGCAGCAATGCAGTGAAGCTGACAGAGAGGAATCACTGCTTTGTGGATATCCATATTTGTGCAAATTTTCTTTCACTGAAGCAGTCTGAGTTCCCATGCTTCTTCATTCACTGGCCAGGCAGTCCTCAAAAGCACCCAGGTCAGCCCTGTGAGTGGGAAAGCCTGTTCACATCTGTTCTCAGCCGTCTGCCAGCATCCCCCTCCTCTTCCATCAATGCAGCATTTTTAGTAATTGAGATAAAAACAGTCCCATGCTATCACACATGCGTCTGCTTTCAGATCTGGGTTTCCAAAGCGTGTGTTTAGATCCAGTTTTCACGCACCACTGCTTTGCTAAGACTCCATTTGCACAGTCCATTTCAGGTTGTTATTCTTTGTTTAGATTGTTCACACTGTCATTGAAATTATACATGTATGTCAAGGTGGGCTAAAGATATGCTTTCCTGTACTTTCCCCTTTCCGTGCCTTCTATTAACAAATGATAATTGGTTGTAGCTTTTCTGCACCCTCCCCCACTCCATCTTTTAAATTAAGTCCTTTGAGCAACAAGTTCGTGTTAACTAGTAGGAGTTTGTAGTTGGCTAGGTGAAAGATGAGGTTATTTTGTATCTTTTCAACTAACGTGCCGAAGACAAGAATTTCATTCTGTGCTGGCTCCATGTCTTTGGAGAGGATAGGAGAAGCTCATGTGTGGGATATGAATGAGGATATCTAAAAAGAGGAAGCTATCACATTGAACTGAAGCCAGCACCTCTGTGTTTTATGTCAGATGTGTTTGGAGTGTTTTGGGTTCAGATAGCAGTGGTCTGGTTTAGATTAATTTCTTTTCATTTTCAGTAACTTTATGGTAAAAAGGCAGATTCATCAAGAACCTGCCATTCATCATTTTGTGTCATGATATCATAATCATCTGAAATCATGATATAAAATAGCAGTTCATTTTTTACTAAAATTACATTTAGTCTTACTGGTAGCTTCTTTTCCTTCATATCTTTTTCACTTGAAAAAACAAGATGGCAAGCAGATCTGAAGGGTATCACCTGGAAAAAGCTTTCCTAAATGTGCCTTTCATGCTTCTTGATTTCTGAGCTGTGAAGACTAGAGCATCAGTGGTTTGAGTCAAGCATTTACATTTATACTATAATACAATGCAAAGTCATTAAGGTCATAGACTTCCTGCTTTGACATGCGATGTAACCTTTCCTTATGTTACTCAGCACTTTGTGTAAAAATGTTTGATGTTTCACTGGGAGATGTTGTTAATAGCAACTGAAGCATTTCTCTTAGTGACATCATGTCTCTTAATTAACAAAAGATCACAGTAACCTTTTGAGAAAGCAGAGTGCATCAATATCCCTATAATTCATTCCACCAATGTCAAACTTTTCATGCGCAAAATACCTTGTTTGCATTTCTGCAAAGGAAAGAAACATGTCATCATCTAAATTACAGGCTTAAATGAAGACCTAAGATAAAAATAATACGGATCAGATAATATTTTAAGGCTGTCAGCTCATATTGGTTCATCTTGTTCTGTCAGTGGATGCCCAAGTACAGTTGGCAGATGCCAATGCTGCATTTTCTTGCTTTTTCTACTGTCATAACTAGACACGGGTCAGCTGTGCACTTTTCAGCCCCAGAATGCCAAGCAGCCTTTGACCAAAGTCACAGTGTTTTCTGAAAAGAAGAATAAGCATGCCCTTGTATTTTAGTCTCTTCGTGAAAAGTGTTCAAAATCAGGCTTTGACTTTACTGTTGTTCTAACAGAAGTAGGAGGACAGCTTTGCTATATTTTGAGTTTGTTCAGTGTGAAGCCATTGGTTCATTAGGATTAGTGAAACAAGCTGTAGATGAGAACAATTTGAAATTAACATCAGAATATCACTGGAACGATTAAGGATTAAGACAGTTTTAGACTTGGAGGCCAGTTTAGAAGAATCCCGGTCATGCTTCAGAGACTCATTATCTGATCTTGTGGTGGACACTGAAAAAGTGCAAAAAGCCCTGAAGAGTTTAACAATAAGCGCAGGCAAGATAAGGCAAGAAGGAACTTTAAATATGAATAAAAGGGAAAGATTAAGGTCCATAAAAGAATTAGTTCCACTTTTCCTTTTTCTTCCTTCTTCATTGTGCAGATAATCAGATTTGGAACACAGACCTCGTTGTGACACAAATCCTGACCAGCTAGTTTTGCTGCAGTTCTCTGCATGCGAGCAGATTCTGGCACAAAGCCCATCTCTTCTGAAGCCTTCATAGGCCACAATCAGTTGACAGCCAGTGCTTGTTCCAAGTAATAGATAAGGATTTTCTTGACACACTAGGAACTGTACTTTTAATTGAAAGGTAATATTTCTTTCCAAAGGTCTTAGTGACCCAATGATATTTCCTCAGTAATGAGTTGTGCATTTTAATGCATTCTAGAAATTTTATTTCTCCTTTCTTTTCCTCCATCAGATCAGCAAGAATTGGATGAATTGTTAATGTTCCTCCTTTCTTTCTTTTCTTATGCTACAACTGTAAGGACCTTGAAATAGAAAGGGTGGTTATTGGTGAGATTTACAGGAAGGGTGAGTATATGGACATGGGGTACTGGTGGCATTCTCAAAACCTCGGTTTTTCTGTGTGCCTCAAAGAGCAAGCACCTTCACTTTGAGGAAACAGAGGTGGTGCCTGCACAGTGGGTTTACAGAGGGAAATGGGTCCTACTGGAAAGTGAGAGCTTACTCTTCTGCTGTGGCTTGGCCAAGCTGGTCTCTGAAGCTGGCATGCAAAATCCAGGCTCTGCCTTCACCTTAGAGATGGTGGCACTGGTTTTGTTATCTCAGTGCTGGGGTAATTTAGTGCCTTGGGGGAAAAAAATTTCTGCTGTGGGCAGAGCTGGGATACACAGATGGGATCGGATCTCTACTTGGTATTTGAAGAACATGTTTAAAATCGCTGGGGACCCTTATGTGCATGTAGGAATTGGTGTGTAGTCACGGTAAGGCTCTATCCACCCCCAGAACTGAAGGAATGAGACAGAAGTGTTTGTTTCTGTTTCCTCTTATTTCTCTATTTAAGCTCAAGAAAAAGATGCTGGGTTTAATAAAAATCCGAAGTTGACCAAGGGCCACTCTAAAATCTTATGAGGGTCATATCTGAAGTAATCAGGAAGGCAGTTTTCTTGGGAGCGGGTTTACTCTGGGAAAATGTGAAGTACACAAGGCATATATGACTTCCCAACAAATTGCCTTCCCCTGCACATATTTGTGATGCACCTCTTCCTTCTGACCCCCTGCCTACCTGTGTTTGTCTTCCCGTATCACTACCTCGTTATCCTTTCAGCAGTACGTGATAATCCAGGAATCCCAACCAGGGAGGAGCGCACTGTGACTTCCCAAGCACAGTCAGGAGGGCCGTTGCTCCGACATGCAGAAACTGCAACAGGCACCAGCACAGTCTGACGATTGTTCCCCTTGCTGAAACAGCATGGCACAGTCTGTTCTCTTACCTCCATTGCAGTGTCTGAATATCCCTGTTGGATGAAGCAGGGTGTTGGATTTTGTGAATATTCTTTAGCTGTGTCTTGTCAGTTTTGCCTGCAAGCGTGCAAAGCCTGCAGCCCTCTGAAATCAGTGACATGATTGTGTATGACAGTCATTAGTGGATGAAACAGAAATCTGTCTGCGAGCATCTGTTTTGAGGGAGCCAAATATAATTAAAGTTTAACCATGCTGCATTTGCTCTTTTATTTACTGGGACCCAGTCCTTCCTAGGGATCGCAGCCACATTTCTTGAGGTACTTCTGAGGAGTTTGACTTGCTCCATTTTGTCATCGTATGTGTGTTTCATACAAGTTTTTTGTTACAGGCTAGGTCAAACGAGTTTGTTCAGAGATTCCCTTCAGGCTAATGAAACTCTACCTTCTTGAATGTGTTCATGCTTTTCCCAAAGGGAATACTTTCTGGTTTCAGGTTGTTGTGAATGGGTAGACACTGAACTGCTGTGTTTTACAATATAAATCAGGTGAAAAAATGACAGGTGTCATTTTTTGCATACAATTCTTACAAACTGATATTATTGTGGTAAATGTTAATATAAAATTTATGCAAAGAGAAGAGCTGAGTTCAGTGAATCCGGGTCTTTGATTTTCTCGTGCATGTAACAGTCTTTTAAGAGCATATCTGACAGAAGCTGATTGCTCACACTGCATTGGCTCTTGGTATAAAGAAGTCACTGATAGTTCCAATTACTAATTATAGTTGTAGTTGTAAATTAATTATGCTGTAGTTGAAGTGCCAAAATATGACTGGGACCTCTCTGCGGCTTTGTGTAAACTAAAAGTAAGTGAAACCACAGTGCAGCTCAATCATTCTGCCAAAAAAACCCTCTGAACTTTTATGAAGTAAGAAGAGAAACAACAAAAGAAATGTAAAAAGCACAGAGAAATGTAAATTCGTGAGGGTACTGACCCAGGCAATAGCAAGGATGTAAATACAAGTTTCTTGTGGAGCACTGGCCTGCTTGCCCATGGCATCCAGTATGTGTCAAACTATTTTTTCTCAGTTAGGTGGCTGTCTGTGGTCACTGCTGTTTCTGCTGTGAAGCCAGCAGAGCTGTTCCACTGGCTTCTGCAAGCAGTCTAGATTGTACTGTAATGGGATGTGGTTTGGAATTGTCCTGAAACCATATCATATTAATCCCGTAAGTTTGGGGTTGTTTCAGTGACTTAACTTGTATTCATACCAGCGATCTGGAAATAAAAGATTCAAGAAAGGTTTGCACATTTCCCACATATACCAAGCCTGGAATATTTTTAAAATATTTTATAATTTCACACTTCTCTGGGTCAGTTGTTTCTGGACTGAGCTAGAGTTTATTTTTATGTGGTAAATCTCTAATCTGGGCAGTCATCTTGCATTGATGTACTGCTCTTTATCAGTTATATTTTCATGATGCTCTTTGAGAAAGGGGATGGATTAAATATGGGTTTATTCTGTAATTAATTCAATATACTTGACAATAAATAAATAATGTCTTAACTTAGTGGGACTTTAAGTAGTGATAATTGGTAGGATGTAATGCATAGATCAATTATGTAGTCTTCCTAGTCAGGAAGTGTTTTATAGCATGGTTTCCAGTTTATTTTCAAGGGAGAACTGGATCAGGTATTGAATTATGCTAGGAGGAAGACAGAGCAGCAGCTGTGCTTTTGTGGAGTGCAGAGGTCTTACTCAGACCTTGGAAAACTTTGCGTAAAAGCTTGAGTTCAGCCCTACCAACAAATACATAGAAAATTGTTTTATTTCTAATGTTTTAAACTTTCTAACTTGATCTCATTTTATCTCGAGTGAATGTTTTCATCTGTTTATTATGGTCATTTATTTGGTCATCAGGTAACACCTGATGTGGCTTTTATCCCTCTGAATGTGCTTTCTGAGTACAATCATTCATATTACACTCATGACTTGCAGGGCACTTCCAAAATGCAGAACTGAGAAATCCTTTCATTTTTTATCTCTGCTATTCCTCGTATTATTAGTTTATTGATTTAGTTGCATTTAAGATGGGTCTATGTAGTTAATTTTAGATGTATGTGTCACTTTTTTAAAGCAACTCTGAAACTTTAAAGGGGTAGGAAATACATAAGGAAATAACCTTAAACAGGAGTAGGAAATAAGTTCCTATTCCAGCAGCTAATGAGATAAGGTTTTGAGTTTTTGCATAAATTTTCAAGTAAGTATTGTCTGCACTTCCTTAAGATTAGGTACTAACATTCCCATATATTGTCAATGGAGAGCAATAGCTGTCTTCCCAAGAGATCTCTTTATGTCTAGTTCAAATGCCTACATTTGCCTCCTTTTGACTGGATGGTGAGTTTGAAAATGTTTTTGAGGAGACTGCTCTGAGGGGGCAAACCAGATTGTAATTAACCCCTCTCTGTGGTTTGTTGGTTTTTGGGTTTTTTTTGGTGGGTGGTGGCTTTAATTGTTTCTTGGGCATCAGTTGTAATAACTTTTCTTTGTGAATTTTCTTCCTGAGCTCTCAGTGCTTCATTGTGTTATGGATTTCTCCATGGTAGACACAGAATGGTGGTGTGGGATACTCAAGTCTCTTGGAGATATATTTGAAGTGAACATTTTCAATCCCTCATTTCAAAATAGAAGCGATTAAAGATGAGAGAAATGCTTGCATTTTTGCAAGTACTAGATATTTGCACTGTTTTGCTGAACTACTCCCATGCTGCTTATTAATATTCCTGTGTCGGATTTTTGACGAGTGATGCTTAGCTTGAAAAAGGCTTGAGCTGCAATTCAGAAGACTTCAGGTAGCTGGGGAAGGTCCCTCTGTGGTAGGTGGGTAGCTGTCAGGCAGCTGGGTGAGGGAGAGCCCTCTTTCTGCCCAGGAAGCAACAACCTTCAGGGTGTTTTAGGGTTACCTCCAACAAAATTTTCTTTGCCTGTTACCTTTCCTTAAAAGGTCTCCCTTGTTTGGTGCTCCATCGAGTTCAAAGGCTGCACTGAATGATGCAGGGATCCCAAACCTCTATTTTTAACAGAGTTGCACCTGTATCAGAACCGGTGACTCCTCAGTGAGAATCTTTGTGACTGTTCCAATTTTTGTCTCCTCCATCATTCAGTCTTTTTATGGTAACTCGTTGATGCCTTGATAAATTGAGATGGTGATATTTTGCTTAAGATGGGTTCAGAGGGGTCATAAATAAAAACTCAGCATGGGTAAAAATATTACAATCTAGATCAGGGAGTTTGTTATCAGAATATATAAGTTTTGACTGAAGAACCCAGCCAGCTCTTCAGATTTGTTGGGAACTGCCATGCATGTGCACATCTCCTGGGGCTGAGTGTGTTGTGCTTCTGCCAGGCATTGTTTTTTGCAACTGTTTTGTAGGACTTGTACTAAGGGTTCAACAAAACAGAGTTTTGGATTTTGGCGCAGTTCATTTGCCTAATATTTCACCTTACTTTTTGTGTTCCAATAGTTGATAATTATTCTCAATCTTAGACTACTTTGGGCCAGATGGACTATTTCAAAATGGCATCTGTAGGTGCAAGATGCCATCACGAAATTGTGCATGTAAGTGTCTAAGATTATGTGGGTGTGTGTGTCTTGCTTCAGTCTGAACCTTGTCTCTTAAAACACTGAGGTATCCTTCAGCTGTTTTACTGTTTTGTTGCTTTGACCATCTAAAGTTCAGAGGGCTCTGAGCTTCAGCTTGCAGAGGAGTCTGTGTATTTACTCTGGCTCTCAGACTGTGGAGGAAGCCTGCCTGACCTTCAAGTCAGCCCATTTTCTGATTACTTTTCAATACCTTTTACCAGAAAGACTTTTCAACTGGTGCACTCCTCTGATGCTGGTGATTTTTCTGTACCTGTGTTGCAGCATACTCAGGGATGGTTGTCAATCTCAGGGACAATAACATTCCTCTCCCGTTTATGTACTTTCAAAACATTTCTCCAAACATCCTGAGATCCTAAGACACTAGGGGAGTGTGAATTGCATCTTCTAGCAGGTGTGGGAGACCACCAAATCACTCTATCCCTCTGTTTCATTTCTCCAGGCCAGTAGTGATTCCATAATTCATATTCCACTGAAATGGCGGGAAAATGCAAACACAATACATCTTGACTTTCTTTGTTCCCTGCTCAACCTTCCATAACACAAGAATAACTGAACAAGTTTTACAGGAATCACTTTTGGAAAACATTAATTCCCGAGGAAAACTGTTACATCTCCACATCTTTCATTATCCTGCGCAGCCCCAAGAGTTCAAAGCATAAGTATCAAATTATAAATAGAAGTATAATAAATTAAACATTGATTTATGCCCATTATATGTATATGTTAGGCATTAAAGAGTGCTATTTTGCCTATATGTGTATAGACATACTCATCTAGAGAGAAAGAATCAACCCATAATTTATTATATTTTTCTGTGATGTGCTCTGAACTGATTGAACAATCTTAAGCACACAAACACAGATGGCTTGGCTGTTCTGTGTTTGTTTGGCGTGATAAAGCTGTCATCAGCTGCTGTCTAGTTCAGCCACACTTAATCATCCCTTGATGGTCTTAGTACATGACAAAAACCTAGGCTGTGAGTATCTGGGTTTGTGAGAACATATGGAATATTTGGCTCTGATGTTGGCTGTTCTCACACTTTGATGAAGGTTTCTGCCCCCCACAAAGAGACAGTGAAATGTCCCATATGAATGCTTCTCTTTTGCTTCAAAGCAAAGTGATCCAGGCTTATTTTAAGCTATTTCTGAATTGTATTCACATCACAAGCCTGTTGATCTTGCACCAAAGAGGAAGAGAAACATGTGTTTCTTTTCTTCGGTAAATCCTAGAAGATGGTTGAAATAGTTGCTTGGTGGCACTGAGTGCTTAAGCACTGAGTTCCTAAGTACTCAGGATTTACAAGTGATTGAACTTTTATTCTGTTCATGGTATTCAACAAACAGTTAGTGCTGGATGGAACTTTTTTATCCCAATGAATGCTACTCTTCAAACACTAGAAATTAGGAAATCGTCAACATTATTTCACCTTCTAATTTTTATTTTCTTGTGTATTGTGTGATTGGCTCACTCATGAAACAAAAATCCGAGGGAATAGGATTAATTTTTAAGCAAATGGTGTATTTTCCTCTTTAGTTATAAATCACTACTTACAGAATGAGTTGAGGGGAGTGTGTAGTCTATAGGTTGTTCAAGCCTGATATGCCTGCTGGAATCACAATGTGTGCTAGCCTGACACATGTTGGTATTCCATCAAATGAAGAGTACACGGTAGGGACTTTTGGCAGCCCTCCTTTCTTCCTGGAAGCAGCTCTCTGTTTTACTTGATCTTTATGCTGG
The DNA here is from genome assembly GCA_013400975.1 of Atrichornis clamosus. Taxonomy (NCBI): domain Eukaryota; kingdom Metazoa; phylum Chordata; class Aves; order Passeriformes; family Menuridae; genus Atrichornis; species Atrichornis clamosus. The sequence goes on from WBMZ01007503.1 coordinate 24,224, forward strand.
CTGTAACCCTTAATGTCTCCAGACGTGAAAAGAACTAACACTGCATCAGATTTTTCTCCTTTTTTTGTCCTTCTCAACTGGAATACCTTGTTTTTGTTGCCTCTCAGGCTTGTTGTGTGTCTTGAACTACATGCCAAGTATGCAAGCAAAAATGTTTTAAAAAATAGCCCTAAATAAGACGTGAGAGATATATCTCAAACATTCTTTCAGCATACCTCAGCCCTCCCCCCTTTACTGTTTCTGAAGATGAGAATGAAAGGGGAAAAAAAATATGAAAATATGTTGGATAAAAATGCTCTGTAGCCAAAATAACATTGCATATATAATTACCAGTTTTCTCTCTCTGCTGTTTTTTCAGAGAGTCTGATGGAATATATAAACTTAAGGAAAATAATCTTTATACAATAAGTTGAATCTATTAAATTGTTTTAATTTCCCTTCTGAGGCTTTTTATTGGATGTCTGCAGGTATTTTCCATGCGAGAATTCCTCTCTGGAAGTCATAGAATAGTATTTTGTCCAGTGCGTTTGCATTGTAATGCAGGGAGTGACCTAACTCTTAGTGTATTTGAAGATAGGTTCCAGGTGGCTGTCTCAGAGGTGCTGAAAATGAGGTATTTATATCCCATCATTAGGTACGGCAGAGCTGCAATGGTAGCAGTTACTTCTCTCAGTAGATAAATGTATCCCAAGTTGTCTTTGCAGTACAGCCATCACTGTGTAACATAAGATACATGAGATCTATAGTCTGAAAGGTTTGAAGGCTTTTGAGTCTGCATGGAATAGTAAGTAATTTCTCTGATGAAATAGAGCTAAGCCTGTTAGTATGGCTTAGTTAAATCTCAGGCAATTAATTTTTCATGGGCTGTGTAGCAGGGATTGGAGGAGCATGCAAGATTTTTTTTTATTGCTCCTGGGTTTTGGTTTGAGCAGTGGTCAGCATATGCAATATAGAGGAATTTCTATGCAGTTATTTTTTCTCTAGAGGAATAAGATGTTGTACAAAACGTTGCATCCTTCTAGTTTGAGCTCCTAACACCTGCCCTTGAAATTCTTTTAGTGCTTGTGAAAAGCACCTGATTACTAGGTACTGAAGGATACAGTGATTTACAAAATTGCTGCTTTTGCCCATGCCTGAAGTCTAATGATTTAAACAATTTCTCATCTGAAAGTAGTTCTACTTTTGAAATTGTGTCATTGCTTCTATTATTGTGAATGGCTGCCAATTCCCATCTCTCCTCCCCCAGGAACAGCCTAAGCATCTTGTTAGGCTAAGGGAGAGGGAGCAGAAGGAAAATCAAAAGAATATGAAGGTCAGCCTCTTTCTTTGCTACTCAGATACCTTGGTCACATCAGTAAATTGCTAATGAGGCATCACCATTTTGTCAGAGATAAACAGGGTTGCAAAGATCATGATGGAGGAAAAGTCTGTGCAGCCCTTTTTCACTTTGAGAAATGGAACTAGGCTTTGTTCAGTTTTTTTTCCAACACATCTGTTCTTGAGCTCTGCTTTGTGGTTTTCCACTTACACCTCGTAATTTGGCTTTTCTGTTTATTGTGGGAATGCCTTTTCCTCATGCAATTACAAAGTGCCATTACAATCAGCTTATGTTACTCTTATTTTCCCCTTTAACCTCTGCCACGTGGAGAGCCACTTACTCTCTGCGTAAGAACTGAAACTGGCACTGGCACTGTGCAGCTGTGTGCTTGTTTCCTGTCAGCGACACAGCCTTGTGTCCTTAGAAAAGCTGTCCCTTGAGACGTCAAAACATTATGCCCAAGGTACTGTTCCTTTCTTCTCCCTAGATTATTCTCTATTTTTGTTTGTTTGGTTTTGGTGTTTTTTTGTCATAGAGGAAATTGACACCAGAAAGAAATTGCCAGCCTGTTTCAGAGCAGGAGACCATTAAGTCCAGTTCAGTCCAGTAGTTTGCCTTTGAAGTCACCAATGCCAAAAATTTTGGAAGCAGTAAATGGGATAGTCAGTACTTCTTTCTTTTCCCATATGATTACAGAGTTTAAACTCAGAGGGTTGCTGATTGAAGTTCTTCCAGAATCATGTTCTGTATTAAACTGATATGACTCTACAGATTGCTCTTATCTCTAAAGGAATTCCCGTACTCTCTGAGTTTCCCAGTATGACTACATGTGGTTTGAGAAAGTCCTCTGTTTTGCCATTTTTGGAAATTGTAAACAGATTTTAATAGCTCCTACTGATGATAACATTGATGGTTAGTTTTATAGCCTCCCACTGAGTTTTACCATTTTGATAAACGCTTACCTCTCGGGGTCTCTCTGTTTATATATTTTTTTAATGTGCATGTTCTCCTGGAAGCCTGAAAGTTATAACTGTACATGGAACCCAGGCACCTTCTTCCCCAGTGTGGTGTCCACAACAGGATGGTAACGTCAGTTGGATTAGTTATAGAAGGTCGGCTAGTGCTGCTGCTTTAATAGTTGTTCCATGGATATCCAGATAGTTTAAAGCACATCTGCTTGACTGCCCCGCAGGTTTCTGTGGTATTCACCACTCCCCCCAGTATAGGGTATTCACATTCACAATATAAATTATGTGTGACTTAGAGTTGCAGCTTCTTCATTCAAATTTGAATTTCTGTTCAACACTGACAAAGCTTGCTCTTTTCCTTGGTGTGTCATTGCTGGCATTGGCTGGAAAGAGAGGAGGAATTCTTGGGACCAGGGGTAGAATGAGAAACTTGTCTGTTTCCTTTTGAGACTTGTCAGCTCCTGTCAGCTTTTTTTTATTAAAAAGGCATTTGTTTGTTCTGTCTTACGCACTTGGAAGATGAAATCCAACAGCAGTTGGTCGAGAGTAATAGTTTAAAAGCAGTAGGGTTCCTTGAAATAATAAAAGCTATTTCAAGGAGGCACTAGGCAGATGTAAATTGCGGGAATGGAATCACAGCATGTTTATCATTAGGGTATCTTGGATGCTACCTGTGCAGAAATATGAGAGTGAAAATGCCACTTACCTTCATGCCAATTATTTACATTGTTTTTTGCAGCTGATTCAGCAGGGGAACTTTCCACAGAGACGTGCTCCAGCCTGCACAGAGCCTGTGCTCATTAAAGTGGTAGCTTAGGGCCAACAATCCAGCTGAGCTCAGTTCCTCATGGGAATACCTAAGTTAAGGTAAATAGGTTTCTACAGCCAAGAGCAAACTCAGAATTGGGTTTGTCAGTGTCTGCTGCAGCATCTTGAAAGATCTTGTGTTGCTCCTTTCTGAGTATCTAGACCGTTGTTGATCAAGGCAACTCTTAGTGTGTGTGGTTCAACAGCAAGGCTCGAACCTTTGAATAGTGCTATCATCTAAAAGGACAGAGACGTTGGATGAGCCCAGTATGGCTCAGGAAAGCAGTAAGGATGGATGAAATACACAGGCCCTAGAACTATGATGAATTTGAAGAAAATAGATTGATAGAATGGAAAGTTTTTAACAAGATTAAAATAACAGGTGAAATCCTGATGCTTGGAGTGAAAATTTTCCATTGCCGCTGGTAGGGTGAATATTTTGACAACCATATTTTGAAAACAAGCAGCTGTTTTTTCTAAGCTTGTCAACCTAAGGATCTGATTTCAGGGTGAAGCAGGAACCTGAATTAATTAAAATGAGAATTTGAAGCTAACTGCATAAAACATTTACATGGGTTCTTCCTCTTCAGAATTAGACCTATTTAATTAAATAAAAGAAGATTGCCTTAGGTGGTGTTTAATTTTGCGTGTGGGTTTAATGTGTTCAAAGTAACCCACTTGCAATGAACATGGAACAAGTGTCCTCATTGTCACTGGGCACCCAGTCTTTGCATTGTAAGCAGTAGGGTGATATTCTGGCAAACAATGGACAGAAAAACTTGGTTCTCTAGATATTACCTGTAAATCAATAGTAGCCAGGACATCTTCATTTACAGTGCATGCTTTAGATGAGGAGAACATATCTATGAATGTGTTTGTGAGACACGATAGAGTCAGTGTGGGGAGAATATTGGTCATGTGGGGTATCTCTTTAGTACAAAATCTTTATTTAAAAAGAGCTTAAGAATTAAGATGTTGTTATGATGCATTTGCAAACCTATACATTGCTACTGCCTTTGGCAAGTGCGTTAGGTTGTTTTGTGACTGTGGGTGGAATGTTTTCAGACACAAATGTGCACTGCAGTGATCACACGCTACCAGGGCAGAAGGAAATAATAATTTCACTTTATGTATTCATACTACACAGTCATGTAAAAATATGCTGTCTCAAATTTAAATAAAATGTAACACTGAAAAGTTAGATATTCTGAAGTAACAACAAAACCACACCTGAGCTGTGGTGACATTTCACCTCTCAGCATCCCATTCATAGAATGATGCCTGGTGAGACCAGGACAAAGAGAGCAGAGCTGTTAAAGCTGTTGCTGAGGTTTCTTAGTTTCTGGAAAATGACTGCTGGAGGATTCAGCTATGCCTTCAAACATCTATACCAAAACTGGGTTCCCAATAATATAGCAGCAGCTGTGTATTCTCAAGCTGACTACTAAAAATGACAGACACCTGATTCTCAAAGAAATGGAGCACTATTATTGCTAAGTGATGAATTTTCTGTGATGCTACTTAAGAATGCTATCATATTTAGAGAATCAGTGACTGGTACCTGACTTGCTGTTTTTCATTCCTGTGAATAATTTTGGTTATAAAATAGGATTTTTCTGCAAGCTGGAAAGTGTATCATGTTCAAGAGCCTTGTTCTCCTTGTGACCCCGCAGCATGCCAGTGGGAGGTATTCAGCACAGCGGGTGTTCTCATTACCCCTTGACATTCTGCTGTTTGGTTTTCTGCCTGTTGCTATATAATGATTTCAATTCTTTCTTTGCCAATCCCAGAAGCCATTTAGCAAGCGACATACAATTAGTGCTACTTAACAATGTCGACATAGTCACTAGGAAAAGAGTTTCATTTCCAAACAGTGTGCTACAGCGTTACCCCTCGCCATCTGCTCCGGTCACGTCCCTGGCTGTCATGTCTCCCAGTTAACCCTTCGCCCTGGCCTCCTCGCCCAGCGCTCCTGGGGAGGGTGGCAGAGGCTCTGCACAGCTTTGCCTGAACTATAAATACCCTCTGAGGCTAAAACAGACTGCAGGTCACAGTAATGGCAGTGACATGGGTGAAGTTCTTGGATCATGTAAATTGGCGTATATTTGCTTTGTAGAGGCACAGGCAGAAAAATAGAGCAGTCACGGAGAGCATTGCAGGTTTTCTGTCCTTAGCCTTCTGTTAATCACAGGCACTTCACGACTTCCATTAGTGTCAGGTCTGGAGGTCTCACAGCCTTTAATGTAAAATCTCAAATAAGACTGCAGAGAGAAGATACTGTACCTTTTGGGAGAATGAAGACATCAAGACTGAGGGTGAGATTCATTTCACTGAAGTTAATCTACCAAAAAGGGAGATTGCCATTGATACTAATCACCCATGCTTGCCTCTCCCGTGGAGAGATGGCATATCTCCCGAGGATGATTTGCATGACCCTAATCACTGGGCAACCCTGACTGTTAAGTGGCACTAAGAGGACAGATGGAGAAGGATGCTCAGCTCCAGATGAGCTCGGATAGAGGCTGGACAAGTTCACAGTAGCAAAATTCTTTGCAAGTTATTAAATCCATAGCAATAATATGTGGCTTATGAACTTCCTAAGCTGAAAACAGTCAGAGGCTGTGAGTTGTGACAGAGTAGTATAAGACATGTTTGTCCTGTTGTGTTGTTACTCTTTTCTGAGCATCTATTTATGGCCACTGTTGGAGCTAACACACAAGGGAGATGGACTTTCTGTTGGACACCATATGGCCATTCCTTGTGCTCTTATGTGAGGCCGCTGTAGCAGTGAGAAGGGGGAATGCACATTTAGCAAGAGACGATTTCTGCAAATGGGAAATTGGCAGGAAGGTTTATTTCCAGATCTGTGGTGAAGTGCTACTGACCTACAAACAGAAAAACTGGAAGTCAGTTTTACAGAAAGAGCTTGTGCCAGGTGCAGAATGTCAGTGCTTTATATCAGGTCACCTCAAGCCTTTCAGAGATTCAGATGAGCTGTTTCGCCATGTGTTCCCCTCAGATGGTGCAGACAGCTTGTTTGAGCCTTAGACAGTACAAGGAGATTCAGATTTGACATCATTTACAGTGTGCTGTGTAGCTGTGCTGCTACACGGATGCTCCCTGCCTTTGTGACAGCACCAAGGGAATTAATGGGGTGGAAGCTTGTCATTTCAAATAACTCATTGAGAGCACAGAATGTGTGGCCTGAACCCCAGGTATCAATCACCAGAACAATGCTCATGACCTCCCACTGTATTGGGCACATGCACTTATGTGGGTACCTCTATACTTTGGATGGTTGTTCCAGTTGAAAGATTTTGCAGAATTGGCCATCCTAAGTGCTAACAGTGTTAAAATGGTTTGCTAAGGAGGCAGGCACCTCTGATGGAGCATTTTGCTGCCAATATGGTAAATGTATACCCGCCATTTGCTGCAGAGATCTTTAATTAGAGTCTCCATGGCTGTTAAATGGCATCATCGCTGCGTAAATACACTTCTGTTTGAAGTCAGAATTGCCTTTTATGGCAATCTCTACACAAAAAGAAATTTTGATTAAACTGAGAAATGCTTTCCTTATCAAATCCCAAGACGTGAAAAAGGCCAGTGGAACTGGATTCAAAACATCAAGCTGGGCTGTCAAAATGGAAGCTTTTGCTCTCTTTTTAAGCACACTGTGTTGAAACTGGCAGCAAAAGTCTTTGATGCAGAGAGAACATATCAAACTTTACTTTTGCAATTTCCTGCTTGGTTTCTTTTAAACTGCTTTTGTCTAATCTTATTTGATATCAAAGATAATTTTATTTAATGTGGATTAGGTAGTATGACATATCCACTGTGGTCTTCCATCATTCTCTGTTTAATCTTGAATGTGACATGGTATTTTCTAGTACAGATGGAATTTGTTCAGCAGTCAGCTTTGAAAAAGAGCCTGTCTTTTATATCTCTGTAAAATGTTATGCATGGCAAGCAAAAAAAATTACTCCCTTCTCAAATGTCTCAAATTCTATATTGTAGGCTGTAGACTAGAGCCACCAGTGTGGAGAGGAGAGGTGGTTTGTCCTCACATACTGTCCTGTTCAGCAGCCTGCACAGCACAGCTGCACACAGCCAGAACAGGTGTAGGATAGAACCAAAGGGTTCTATAGTGGGAGAATCAAAATGCAATGCAGGAACTGAAGGACAGTGCATTAAAAGAGATTGATTTTTCAGCCCAGTGAGTATTGGACAGGACAATTTAGGGCTGAGGGTATAGCAGCCTTCTGTGGTGTGGCTGAATGAAGGCAAGGCTTGTGCCTCTGTTATTCATAGGCCATGGTGACTTTGGCAGTAGTGTTGAAGTTACAGTAGAAGAGAGCCCTCTTCGGAAAAGTAAAGAAGAACACCAAACCCCAAAAGCACTTACAAATAGGGTGTAAAACAGGAGGTTGTGTCTAAAGGTTGGAAGGTGACAGCAGCACTGTGAAAAAGGAAAGGTAGGTTGGTTGGTGTTGCAGTGAGAATGTTTCTTAAGGACAATATTCCCAGACTTTTTTCAGCTTTCCTTGAAGCCCTGGACTCCTACCAGATCTGAAAGAGGAATGTCAGTAGGATGTACTGATGTCTAGGTTTTACTCATTGCTCAAGGTTAAACTACTCATCGATGCCATGATGGAATTTTTTCCTTCCTGTCAAGCTGGCAGAGAGATTTAGACATATGACTCTGTTTGCTTTTTTTTTAATCCAGTAAAGCCATGGCTTTGGTCTACCTACCTCCTACAGTCCTCATGGAGTTACTCATGGAGTACTGCAGAGACCAGGGGCTTTACCATGCCCACACTGCTTGTGCTCTTTTACAAGATATTCAGAAATGTGTATCCTAAGCATTTATAGATATGTGAAGTAGATGTTCTGCAGCTTTTGCTGAAACCATGTTCTGCACTAACATGAGACTGTGGAGCCTGCTCTCAGTGAGTGAGGGGAGACATCTCTGCATTCCCAAACATACAAGGGACAAGGATGGAATCAAAAAGCTTTCGCGTGAACCGTTTTTAGTAGTGGGTGGTCTTAGTGCTGCAGTAGGTATCCTTCTCTTGCCTCAGTGAGGAATCTATTCATTTGCAGAAGGATGTCATTTTATACCTCTGTGTAGAGATAAAATAGTTCTTGCTTCAGGAAGAATATGTGCTGTGACCTAGGATGAAGTTGGGAAGATAATTATGACATGTAAAATGACAAGGTTAAACAATTTCTTCTTCCTTTATCTTTTCCATATTGTATCGAGTAACCGCTGTCTTACCAAGAACATTTCTGGTACTGCTGAGAGATCCACTAAGAGCACCAAAGAAACTTTTTCCTTCCCAGTGTGGCAAGTGTTGAAAATCTGCTGCTTACTGCATTGCAATGGAGACTTTCAAAATCCAATTTGAGGTTTTCCATTGTATCAATCTATAAATCCTGGATTGTTGCAGTAGTGTGTTTTGCGGGTGAAATAAGTGCATTGAGTACACTCCACCTGTTGTACAGTAAAAACTTTTTACATGATCTCTACATAAACCAGGGATTTGCTTCTGAGTGATACATAAAAGGAGAATGAATTCTCTGCATCAGATCTTCACTGTGTTCGTGCATGTCTTGCACTGCTGTGATACCATTGCTGCTAGTCACAAAACAATCATATTGCTATAAACTCATATTCTGGGATGTGAGTGCTTTGTGTATAGGTGTATCTCTTCTTTCCAAATGCATATGATTACTTAGGCTGACTTGAAGCCTGCATGCTAGCTCTTCTGCATATAATATATGTAGGTTTTCTGCAACAAGATTGACTCTTACAAAAATAGGAGAAATATTATACAGTGTGTCTGTGATATTCCTGACAGGTTAGCACCACACACATGAAATCTCAGTGATTTTGCAAGTTAGCTAATCATTAGTCTTTTGTAATGACTCTGAGAATGCAAAAGCAGGTATCACCTTCAGTCTGATTTTGCCATGCTTTTCTCCACAGCTTCCTGTTATGGGAGGAGCCTTTATGGACTCACCCAATGAAGACTTTAGTACAGAGTACTCCCTGTTTAACTCATCAGCCAACGTCCATGCAGCTTCTTCCATGCAGAATCCACCAGAAGAGACATCCCGTTCTTCAAATGATGCCATATTGCTATGGATTGCAATAATAGCAACAATTGGAAATATTGTGGTTGTGGGAGTGGTGTATGCCTTCACCTTCTAGGATGCCTGTCACTACAAACACTGGAAGAAAGAAAAACTTCAACAGTATTTGTCATGTGTATGTATGTATGTGTGTATATATACATGTATATCTATATAAATACATATAGGTAGGGACTTTCTTGATTAAGTGCTGCCACAGTCATGGAAATGAAATGCAAGTTAATAATCTTACATCTTGATGGCAGAAAGTTTGGATGCAAATTGTGTGGAGGTGAGAGCTTTATTTGAGAACAGAGGCAATACCAGTTTTGTATAGAAATGTGATAAAAGAGAGAGCAACTTGGCTATAGTAAATACAGAGAGATATTTATATAGAAAGTGCTTATTTTCTACTGTAGATTTTTCTAGCAGCTCTTCTGCAGTTTGTCAGCTTTTTTTTGTGCATTTTTTACTGTGGTATAATGTTGTATGGAATTGTTCCAGGTCGTGTTTTCTGGACATCTTAGTTTTCTAGATGGACCAAGTGGTTAGCATTGGCTCAGTTCTGATGAAGTCCAAGTTCATCATGTGTGAGTCTTCAGCATGCCCACACACTCCTGGGCTGTGCTCAAAATCATGACTCTTAGAGCTATGACAGGCAGATGCGGGCTGTCTGTCATTTACCTTCCAGTATCAGGTACTGGAGCTGATAATCAATAAAGTGATGCTGAACCTGTCTACTGTTTGGGAGGAGGCACCGCTATTGCTGCTCTGCAGACCCTCCACATTGCAGAGGAGGAAATGATAAACAGACCAGCAGCACAAGCTCCCATTTCTGTCTAGAAGTACTGAATTGCAGTGGTTTGTATATGTGTCCCTTCCAGGAAACAAAGGCCTAATACCATGCTTTTCATCTCATTTGACTGTAACCCAGACTTCTTATAGCAGCTGTGTACTTTTATAAGGTTATTAATGTACTGAAAGAATGTGGGAAAATTGTGAAGCCTAATTAACAGTGAATGATGTCTATGAGAAAGATAAAATTGAAAGAAAGATTGGGCACTTCTGTGCTCATGAGGGGGTGAATACAAGTCAAGTATGTCCTGGGGTAGAAACAACACAAGAAAAGTAATAAGTGACAGATATGCAAGTGCATATATTTCAGTATTAATATATCTCTGGGCTCTGGTGAGAATCCTGGAAGTGATTTTTATATAGCTGGCTTTAGGTAATGACTCTGATTATCATTTGGATTTGTTCCATTGAGTGACAACATTTTTACTGCATTGTTCCCATAGGCGGTTCCTTTTCAAGTGCTGTATCTTTCCAAGACAAGCTGTAGCCTTCCTTGCTTGAGAGATTATAAAATCTTGAGGAAAGAAAAAAAAAAAATCACCTGTGTTGGAAATCTCCTTCTTTACCCTTAAAAATTAAACATAAATATATAAAATGTCTGCACTTTGAGAGTAGTAGACAAATTCTTCTTCTGTGTCTGCATGTACTATCTGGGTTTTCTGTCTCATGTAGCTACTACCCGAGTTCCAGAAAGCCTTGTCTGCAGGCACAGAGACTATTTTTGACACTTGCCTGCCACTGAGCTTGAGGCTGAACTAAGAGCTGCTGAATGTATAGAGAAGTTTGGATTTTCCTCTTTTCTCTTTAACCCATTTTCCTGCAGGGCTGGTGGACTGTTATTGAATTGAAGCAGCATGCCCCAAATCAGTGTTTATAACCACTCAGTAGTCACTGTGTATATTTTTTTTCCCTTCCCATGAACTGTCCTTTAAAGCTAGAAAAGATACAAACAGAGCTGGCAGTGGGGAGAAAATAAATTAAGGTATACTGAGGCTGAGTAAAACAATGATGAGCTTCTGTGTGTGTTGTTATTTCCCTGCTTGGAGGCAGGATTTTGTGAAGATGGTTGAGGACAGACAAGATCTATATGGGGAAAAGTTTGAGAAGCCCAGTTCTGGAAGATCAGAGGGAAAGAAAGCAATTCTGTCTAATAAAATAGCTGTAGTCTTAAGAATTATAGAAAAATGATGATTTTAATTTCCTAAAATAGGTATTAATTCCTTCATAGGCAGAGGACAATGAAAAGCAGGGGAGCTGCATAAATGGTGTACCTTGCCTGTTTTTACACCCTTCCTTATTCTGGTTGAGAGAACACAAAGCTGTTGGAAAGCTGCAGGGAAGTTTCCAATGCAGAATTGAGCAGGACAAGGTCTGGTGTATGAACATGTTGGACCCATGAAAATATTGCTTAATGTAATGTACTGTCCCCAACCATTTTCTGATATTCCTTTGCCTTTGCAATGGTATCAGTTACTCGTGGACTTTTCTTCATTGTTCCTGTAGGCTGTCTAGTTAGGTCAGATCCTGCAAGCATCTTTGCATAAAGAGCAAAACATTTCCACCATGACTAAAACCAGTTTGACACTATGGTACTTGCCCAGTGGGATTACTCTTCTGCCTAATGAATTTGCCCGTGGAGTGCTTTGCTTAAATTTCCTAGAATATTAATCTTAGTGCAATTTGCAGTGTTTGCATCTCTCTCCTAGAGCACTGGACTAAACTCTTCAACCATGAAGAAAAGCATCTGAGTGGGAACAGCAAAGAACCACCATCCTGCTAATGAAACTGAGTGACACTGTTGTGTTGCTTTTCCCAAAGAAAATGCCCTACTTTCATGTGAAATTGATAGTAATAGCAGGAGTGTTGGAAAACAATGAGTTCTACCTCCCGCATTCAGATCATCATCATACATATTTTCATCGTTAGAGGCTATGTTGTCAGGAAGGGCCAGACAAAACTTTAATTTAAGTAATTGGCTTGACAGGGTGACATGGCAAGCTGGGTGCAAGCAGCAAGTGCAGGCATTTCCTGTCTCGTAGTTAAACTGCACACTAACTATGCAGCTTCTCTGTCAGGGGAAAAAATTAGTTTTAGGATGTAGGTACAAGAATACTGCCTGTGAAGGTCTGTATGGAATATTGTGAGGTGTATTAGAGATCCCTAAATCACAGTGGACAGAGCTGGTTCAAGCTCTGATCTGCTTTGATCATGATAATATGCACACTGTACATCTGGATGTTGTTTCTGGCTTCGTCCACTACAACCACTTCTATCTTCTGGGAGGTTAGGGAAGATTTAAATTGAGCCATTGAGAAAGGGGACCCATTCATCATTAAGTTCAGAGAAGGCACAGACGGGAATGGAGAAGTGGCTGAATGGTGGATGTTTCATAGGTATCACGCTATGAAATATGTTACCTCTTCATTGTGCAGGTATAATTATTCCTTGAACTGTCAACACAACTTGGAGCACTGTAGCTTCTCCTTTCCTTGGAGCCAGGCAGATAGATAATTGTCACTAGCTGAGGAGTGATGAGGAAGCTCAAACACACTCCCCAGAGCTGCTTTCTGAAGCCTTTCTGTAATAGAAGAGGGCTCTCTGCTTTGCTGAGCACTTTGTGTAACAGCCTGAGAGAAAAATTCCACTTGTAGAAGATCTGTGCTTTAATTAAAAATGTCTAGCACAGGCAAGAGTTAGAGAATCCCAACTGGAGTTTGTTCTGTGGTAGACAAAGCAAACCACTTTCTATATGCAGTGTTGTATGTCTAGTTCTGTTGTGCAGCTTCATTGTACAAACACAAGAAGCAAAGTTTTTGCCCTGCAAAGTTATTAATGAGCCATGGGAAGCAGGAAGACAAACTGGGAGGCCCTAATGATTCTCTTTGAGCCATGACCTCTAGAGATCTATGCCAACATAACAACTAATCAAACTCTCTCTTAAGAATCTTTTTTCTCAAAGCAGCCAACAGTTTGACACAGCAGCTGTGCAGCCACCACAGGCTGAACAATTACTCAGGTGTGTGCAATGGCACATTAGAAAGGAGAACTGACTGGGCAAACCCACACAGCTCTTCCGCATGTATTTTTATCTGCAGGGCTGTGAGTCTGTGCTTGCCCACAGCATTAACATCCTGTATTTCTGTGTCAACACACTTGCAAAACTGAATAACTGATTTTGAAACTGATGCAACAACAGTAGCAGAGAGGCTTGTCTGCTGCAAATAAAGTATTCAGCCTTTTGAGTGGGCAGACGAGGTCATGGATATCTCAGAAGTAATGAGATCCCCACTCCAAAATCCTCATTTGCAATGGGACTTCAGGAAAATCAGCATCCCACCCAGCCGCTGAGCAGCCTGTAATAATCAGCCCCAAATCAAGAGTGAATACAAGCAGCCAGTCATTATAGTCTTATCCTGCACATCCATTTGAAGATAAAGGGAAAAATATGCCTTTGTGTCTGGGACCAAATGAAAACAGGAGCCCTTAGTCTACGGGTTGTTATGATAAAAGTCAATTATTAAAAGCTTTGTTTTGCTATTCTCAAACAATTCCAGTTGCTAATATCCTCTTCGCATTTCTCTGCAGGCTGCTGGGAGTTATTAATTTCATGTAGCTCTGTCCATTTATCTGATGTAATTTTACTGAGTTTCCTGTAGCTAATCGCAGAGCTGAATCTGGAAAATTACTGTTTTTAAGAGTGATTTCCATTTGAGATAAACAGACTTAAATTCAGAATCCCAGGTCAAAATGTGTCTGTGCTTGTGGAGCAGTTGGAGCTCTGGAGAATTGGATTTTATCTGGTTAATCACAGGAAGGAAAAGGGCAGTGAGGTCCCGGGTGATAATGTCAGACATGAGGGTTCTGACAGGCGGAGCTGAGCGGTTCATTAACTGCTGCTCTGTCCCTCTGAGCCCCGCTGGCTTGCGGGGCACACAGCTGGAGCTGGGTGTGAGCGAGCTAACCACCAGGTACAGCGTGTGCCTCCTCACCTTGCAGCCTGCTAATCCTCAGGGAAACGAGGAGATTTGTTCCATTCACAGAAGAAGAGCCAGAGGTCAATATCCTGGTAGCTATATTGTTACTGGTACGCTGCTCAGTCACCTTGTGGTCAAGATAGGGTGGTTTAACATGTAGTTATGCCTTTGCCCCTCCTCTGGGAACATCCTAAAGCAATCAAGGCATCCTGAGGCCTTCAAGTCTCCTACTGCCCTTAATCTGACACTGACTTTTTGTGTTTCCTCATACAGGCAATCTCTGCCTTTTGCCTTGTCTTTCCAACTCAAAACAGGGAAAATGAAGTCACCACTATGCTCTTCTCTGGACACGTAGGGAACTCCTAAGATCTGGGGACCAGCCGCGTCCCGTTTTAGTTTGTGGTCCTTCAGGCACAAAGAAGAAGGAAAGTGTTCAATTATCTACATAAGCGACTCTAGGGGAATATTTGCCTTTGCAGAACAAAATACATGACAATTTAATCTCATTCTGGCCTGTCCCAGAGCATTTACACAGAGACAACATGACCAGACCTACTTTTGCAGTAACCTGTTTTGGAAATTACAGCAACACAGCCAGGAACTAGAAAAGAAAACCCTGATAACACAAACGTGTCACATATTTAATCATCTCAAGGACATGCCTCTGGAGGCAGGTTTTCCTGAGTGGCATAGGCAGATGCCCTTTTGTATGAGCACCAATGGTCTCCTTCTCCTCGGGAAGTTTTGGGAGCATTGCGCCACCCATTCTATCTTTCCTACACGGGCTACTAATGAAGATACTTTTCAGTTGTGGAAAATACTCAAAAAGCTTTCTGTGTTGGTAGAATACATATAAGATTTACCTCACAAAGCTCTGCTTAGTCTTCCTGCAAAAGCAAAAACCACCCAAGTTTCTTAAGCATGGAATGTTAACGAGTCAAATGTCATCTATACAGTAGCATTGCCTCATTTTAATCTTCAGCTTTGTGCTGGTAGGTCTCAAAAGGGATCTTACTATTATCCAGAATTTAAAGATGCTGAGAACAGAAACAAGTAGGAGAATCACAGAATGTCTCTAAAGTCACTACCCAATCCTTTAAGTTGTATCATTGCTCCCCAGATTTTCCTGATGTGAACTCACATCCATCCCCTTAAACCCATTGTCACCGTCACATTGTCTCTGTGCCTTCATTTTATTTCAGCCCTTATCTTCTCTGTATTCTTTTCATTCCCTGGTATCAGATCATGTGAACATTTGGAAGTCAGCAGTGTTCTTCAGCCCTTTTTAACCACGTCCATGACTGACCTTCACTGAGAGGAAGATTAGTGATCAGTAAGGACATTCCACAGTAAGTGCAAAGAACAGTGACACAGGGTCTCTTCATGTGGGAAAATCTTAATCATTATCTGCCTTAGCAAACCACAAAGTGTTTCCCCTAAACAAAAGAGCAAGATGTGGCCATGAAGTTTTGGAACTGCGTTGTTAGTATCCATATAAAGCAGTTACCTTTCGGAAATTCAGATTTCATAAATGCTGTACTGCGCTGTTCTGCAGCCAGCACTTACTGAGCTTTTCCCAACCCAAAGTCCTTTGGTTTTTTTAGCAGATCAGAATGAGTGGTAATGCACTTGGGGTAAGGTGAGGGGAGTGGTCCCTAAAGAGGATAGAGAAACTCTGTGTGATTTATTGTGGGGTCAAGGCCATTAAAAAGCAACCATTTCAGTAAAGAAAAACAGCCACAATGTGCCAAGCCATTTCAAATCTAGTCACACCTGAAGTTTTCGATGCCCATCCAAGCTGCTATAGCCAGATCAATCATTTCTGAATCTCATTGTGACTAAAAGGAAGTGCATTCTTTTGCCAGAACCAAGGGAGCTGTGCAGCCTTGTGTTCTGGGAGCTTTCTGAGCTGCAGCCATTACAGTGAGATCACATTTCCTGGGGAGTTCACTCCCAGTAATGAACGAGTAAGATTGAACAGGTTTGGATCTAGGCCTAAAACTCCCCTCTGTTGCTGCCTTCATAAGGATGATGGAAGTTCCTGAGCCTGCATGCTGCTCTACCCAGAGGGACCTTTGCCTCCACCTGGAGTCAACTGGATTAATAACACTTCTTCTAGACTTCTGACATCTGCTTCAGTGGATCAGTTTGCAGAACTAGCTGTGGGTTTCTGGGGTTTTATTTTAAATATATCTATAAAGATGTCTGTAATTTCCTAATTGAAAGCAAGAAAGAAAGCAGAATGCTGTATTTTTTTTAATGAGAAGGTAATAAAAACAAGTCTGAATATTTTGATAGATATGCTGGAAGAGTATGTAATGTAGCAAATAGTTGCACTATTTTTTTCTAGTCTGAGTACCTAATCTGAGAAATATTTGTTCTCTTCCAGTTCTGAAGTTGGGAAGTTTAGGAGTGGAGTGCAAAGTCTCAGTGAAATGTGAAGCTGATGTGAATAAATCTAGTACTTAGCTTTGTGAGGTAGCCTATTATGTTTGTTTTTCATTTATCTCAAATACTTTGGGTGGTTTTTCCCAAAAAATAAGCTAAATAGAGACACTTCTGAAAGCATCCGTGCTTCACACAAAATCACAGTCATATGGAAATGACATTCTTCAGTTCATGTAAAGCAGCTTTACAGGAGCCCTTTAGTATGCACTCTTTTTCTTAATAATCCTAGACAATTTAATTGTCTTGTGCTTTCTCTCTGCTGCCCTGTTTTGTACACTATCAGGTTTACAGGGATTCTCCGTATTGTTTTTGTAATATATGGGTTGGTTTCTAGAAAAACTTTTACTGTTGTAATCATTGTTCTTGGATTGTGGAGCTCTATCTGTAAAGAGAAAAATAATTTTAAAAATGCCCTTTGCTTTCTCTAAATTTACTGTAATTAGCAAATTTAGTTAAGAGAAATGTATTCTTTTAAGCTCTTGTTATGTTCTTTTCCGGTTATTGACTGCTTTCACTCTGTGTGTACTTAGTACTGGTTCATTCCTTTACTATGGTGAAAATGACAAATTTTGTTAATATCAGATGGAAATTGTGGGTTTGGATAAAGTTCTTCAAACTGATAATGGTGTGTGATTTTTCATTTTGTTCTCAGTTTACTTGAGAGTAGTTAAAAGTCTGGAATTGCAGTTATTTAATTATTACCTCCAGAGATACTCTGATGCTAATAATTTATTGCAATTTACAAATCTGCATGATTTGGCAGCCTTGGGAAACCATCTCTATCGAATGTATGGCATGAAAAGAACACTGTGGCTGTTTCTGCAGAAATGCATTCACCAGCGCTCAGAGTCCAAGAAGTGCCTCAACACATCTTGGAGCCCAATAAAACTTTGTCATTTTGTTCAGATGAAAGCTCAGCAGCCCTTGGACCACGAACCCTTGTGTCACTGCTCTCTGCCAGTTCTCTCCTCAGCTGAGCTCGTCCTGTCTCACAGAGCTGTGAGCTGCCTTTGTGTCTGTGCCCCCAAGCTCCTGTCCTAGCACAGCCATTCCAAAGGCTTCTGGGGAATTAAAGGGGGCATCAGACCTTGCTGCAGGATGTAGAGCAAGCTTCATAAAGGCAAATAGTGGCAAGAGGGAGAAAGGAAAACATTTGGCTTTTCTAATGCAATACACCATGATGATTATTATGTGCTTCACCTTAGGATTCTCCAAAAGGGATTCAATGAGGCAAGTTGAGTTCAGATATTCTAAAGGAGTTACAAAAGTACATGCTAAGGGTCCTCTCAAGCACAGTTTAAAAGAGAAAGATTGACTTACCTTTGAATGCAGCAAACTCAGAACATCATGAAGATGCATACACCAATCCTGATAGCAAGTTTGACAAAAAATCATTAAAAAACAAAAATAAAAGTCATGTTTTATTCAATCTCCAGTCTTTATCAATCTAGCCACATAACATATTGCAGAATTTACCCATCAGATTGTAAGGCAGTGCAATTGCTACACTACAGCAATATCTAATTATAATTCATTTTTCCATTGCAACTATGGAATGATACAGATCTCACAGATGTTCATTTCTAAATTCTGCATAATATTAAGAAATGAGAATACTTTAAAAATGGAAGAGAATGTTCTGTTGAACAGTCATTTAAAAATTTAACTGTGTTCAGACTAATAAAACCAGCTCAAATTGTCAGTACTGCTTTTTGCACAGCATTATCAGTATGAGCAAGCTGTCTGCTAATGTAAATTGTTCTGTAGTGAGACTAATGAACAAAACCAGTCTTTTAGCCCAGAAGAGCCTGTCCACTGTTCCACCATTTCAACTGATGTATTCTGCTGTGTCTAATGCTACATTGCTGTTTTCTTTAGGATAAGAACAATTAATTCAAATACGACCGAGTGCCTTTGTTGCATGAGCTGCAGCATGCACACATCTTCTGTGGGTGTAGGTGGTTTCTCTATAAACAGCCTGCTATCCATTTCACTGTCTTCTGTGATTACAGAAACATCAGACTCAAACAGGATCTTGCCTTTTGCTGTTGCTTGCAAAGGCCATATTATGAGCTAAGCAAATCACCCACAAAGGGTGCATTACACTTTTTAAAGATGAACCTTGTGAATATATGAAATTAACTGACTTCCATATTTCCTTTACATATTCAGAAAGTCCTGGCCCATTAGAGGCAAGAAAGATGTCTCTTTTATGAAGATTTTTTTTGTCATTTCTCTTTTGAATTACAAAAGTTTTATGCCTGCAGATGCTAGTTGGGTTCAGAAAAAAGGTTTACTGCTCTGTGAATTTCCCTAGTGACTCCTTAAAGGATAGGTAAAGTGATTTATTACTCCCAGGACCTTCAGTGTAGCAAGCAATTTTAAACAGAGAATTTTATTTTCTTAGCAGCTCAGCTCTTCATCGAAGAATCTGAGTACTTTTAATGTCTTAATCTCTCTACTCTGTCATTTCTTGCTTTGTGCTAATACCTAAATTCTCTTGATCTCTATCAGTATTTATTACTTGTAAATACTTTGAGTAAATATACCTCAAAGTCCTCTGTGATAACAGCTAACAGAAACCAAATACTTACAAAATACCTATTTCTTTCACCTTCTGGTAAACCAAAATACCCGCTATTTCCTTTGAAAGCCTCATGCTTCTGTTTTTTGAAATAATTTATATGACCATACCAGCTTCTCTTAGCCAAACTCATTTCTATCCTCTGTATAACCTCCCTAAGAAATTTCTGCTTGCTATTTACTGACTTCCTTATGTTTCAGGTAGGTCCCAACTTTTGAAGTATTTCCTGAGTGTGGTCTCCTGAAATCAAACTCAAGCTTTGACTTCGTAAGAATTTTCCTTACTGTCCTGTTTCCTTTGTAGTTCAAGAATATGTAGGACTTAATTAAGTTGTTTTCCCAGTTGCCTCACTTCTGACTCTAGGATACCCTAGACGAAACCTTGATTTTTCCATCTTCCAATACCACAATCTAGAATTTCTGTTCTGCAGGCAATTTTGAAAAAAAAAAAATCTAATTCTAAATTTAAAAAAAACAAGAAAACATAGAACTCACAATATGTTGTCCTATTTCAGAATAGTTTTGTTTAGCTTTGGTTTTACATATAAGATGTTGAGACCTCTGATATGACAAGAATCAGAACATTTTTAGTACAGTACAATGCAACAGCATAATTGTAAACTCCTTTGGACTTTCAAATGCTAAAACTTTCAATAAAATCTTGTCTCTGATGCAATTTTAAAATTTGTCAATATGTGAACAGCATACTGTGTGAAATGATGCTGAATTCTTTTTATAATCTATTTTCTGTTCTGTGATCAAATCAGCTCATGGGATGTGCTTTAATGTGTTAAAGTGCAGAGTTAAGAATGTTTTCCCCAGTGAGGCCGATTGAGATGAGAGCCGTCTGTACTTTATAGCTCAACAACAATCCCCTGCTTCGCTCAGTGCTTCTGTGCTTCCTATGCATTAATTCATGCTAAGTGGGGAAGAGCTGTCTCAGAAACCTGCTGTGCCATGAAAAAATGACTTAGGGATCTAAAATGTTCTGCCTCAAACTGACTGGCTATCTGGACAGCACAGGAAATTGTCTCGAGTGCTAACAAAAACCACAGCAGGGCTGCTCTGGTGAGGAACTCGTGTGCATCCCGTGGGTTTGTGTGCAGCTGGGACGGGGAACGAGGGCTCTGTACTTGTCGCTGTTGAACCACTGGCAGAGCGAAAGAACCAGACGAGTTCGGGTGAGGCAGGAAATCTGAATTTATTATTTAATTCTGAAACTTATATAGACTTTCCAAAGGGCATCCGGATTGGGTCAATTCATAACCTCCCCCTAGGCCGATAGGCCAGGTAGAATGTCCATCTTTCCAGAGACAGTTTTCAATAACATCCAAGCTTTTATCTCTATTTACAAAACATAGAAGGAAGAAGAGAAAAGTTCCCGTGGGAAAGGTCTGTGTTACCACATGTACTGGCTCCCGTCTGGGGCTGCGCAAGGATCTCTCCAAGTCAGAGACTGGGCTGCATCACACAGCTGACCTGGGAACTTGGCTGTAGGTTACCCCATCTTCTCCCTGCAGATAAACCCTGTGACTCACTCCAGGGGAATAGGAGGTGCCTCCTTCAAACCAGCACGGTAAGAGACTTCCATTGTAACACATCCACTTCAACAGGAAAGAAACACGGGAAAAGAATATACGTTAAGTCAAGCGGTGAAGCAATGTTTTCTATTAAAATAAACCTGCACAAAAAACGCCCATCAAACAAAAAACAACAGAGCAAATTTGGCATAGAAGGGAGGATAATGTCTCTCAAACCACTTAACTATTTTCTCCATCCTATAATACAAGCCATATGACATCAGATAAGCAGAACTAGAGTGCAGGACCATTCCACAGCTGGAAATTAAAACCCCAAACATCAGGGGTTTTTTTCTGCACTGCAGGTGTCAATTGCCCATTCCATGCACATCCGAGACAAAATTATAGCACAATTGAAAGATTTAATTTAAAAAAACCCCAAAACCTAACAATCAAACAAACAAAAAAACCCACAAAACCAAACAAAACAGGTTCAGACAGGAAAAAAAACAAACCACAATAAATCACAAATCGACAAAATCTGCCAGACCGTTCCCAAGCACAGAAAGACAAATTTAGCCTGGAGGTTTTATTCTGACTGTCCCCTTGAAGGAGAGATTTTACCTTTTGTACGCTGCTGGAAGGGCGGCTCTGACAAGTCCAGGAGCAATCCTGTGACTGACACTTCAATGGCAAGAGCGACTTGGGCATGACTTTGACTTATCCTGTGGACACCGCCCATGGACTTCACTTTCCAAAGGACTTCACTTCCCATTTCTCTTGCATCTCCTATTTAATGTTGCAAGTTTTTCAGTACACCAAAGATTGCAAAATAGGACTTTATTTTCATAACCAGTTAAGTGTCTTGTCATTGCACACATTTCTCTTCTCCCACTTTATTTAGCATACCTACAATCATGTTAATCTATTCCTAATGTAGTCTGCTCACACCAGTGTTAAGATTTCACTGAAAAGCTGCCAGAATTGATATCTCAAATCTTCTTCACTTTGCTGCAAAAAGTATACACACTGTATTCAGAACCCTTCTCCCTCGTATTTGCCTGTCTTTTCAGCTCAAATGCAGGAATCCATAAACTCAGCCTATCATTTCCCTGTGTGAGGATCCCTAAGTCCCATTTGAACGCTGTCCTGGCCAAGCCTTGTTTCCATTGCCTGGCAGGGATGTGTAAAGAGTGCTTCTGGGCTAAGAAACATGTTGAGGACCAGGAAAAGTTCTGGTCCTCACCTGTCCAGACTGGGAACCTCACTAGAGAACAGCAAGTTACCCTTGATTCAGAATACATCTAGCACTCGAGGCTGACCAGTGGTGCAACCTAAGGACTGATTTTTACTTCATCACCTTGAAGCTTTTGCAGCTCAAAGTTTTGGCAGCACAGATCCCAAGATTCATCTAATGATAGGACTCATATTGTTAACAGCTCAGGCTAAATGAAAAATGTCGTGGTTTCTGAAGCAGGTCTTGAAACTTGATGCCAAAGTGAGTCAGCTGAAGAGTTCTACATACCATAGCTGCTCTTATACTACAGTGCCATTTGGAGGCTTCTCCTCTCCTGACCAACTTGAAAGAGCATAATCACTTTGCTCTGGAAATTAGAAGGCAATAATTTTTTTTCATGCAAAAAGAGGTCTCACCTTCTCTGGCTACTTCTGATTTTGATTCTCACTTCACCTCAGGGAAGGTACTTCAAAGTTAACATCCAGTCCACTTATCACTATAGAAAAAAACTGTCTAGGAGGAGACATGAAAACCTTTAAATTACTTCAGATGCCTATGCATTAGCTGGAAATCTGCACAGCATTTTCTAGGAAACTTGAAATGATCACAGTGTCTGTGTTAATAGACTATGGCTGCAAAACTGTATATTGGTGCTTTTTGTTTTACCTTTCTTAAAATATGGAATTGGTGATTGGAGAAATAGCGTAAGACTTCTCTATTCCCAGCTGAGTGTCCCAACTGCTAAAACGTGTATTTGCTCTCTTGTCCATTTATCTTTATGTAGTGCCTAAGCACTAAAATGGGAGTATAGCAAATAGTATTCTACAGCTCAGTAAGTGCAGCCTTAGCCTCAGAAACGTGAGTTTTCCTCCCCATGTGCAGAAGGGGAATCTGAGCTGCTCTCCCCCACATTCAGGTAAGTGCTCTGACCAATGATCATTGTGTAGTGGTGGAGAAGGAAGGAGAAAGAATATCTCAGTCTTTCATAGCTAATTAGTTCTAGCGGTGCACTGAATCTCACAGATGAAAATTATGGTTCATGGAACATGGGTTGCCTGCTTGTGACCATCAGTACTGGGTAATGTGCCAAAGTAGACTTTAATAACCCATGGATACTTGGATAGTTCCCAGGTTAGACAGCTTCCACGAGAGATTTGAAAGTGTTTGGTGATTTGGAGTTTTAGGGTTGTTTTTGTTTGGTTGTGATTTTTTTTAAATGGACACACTGATAGAATTCAGAAGCTTAACCTTATTATGAAGCTCTTCTTTAGTTATTTGGAAGCCTAAGACATATCTATTGATTGATTTATACTGGAAAGTCATTAAAAATCAGTACAACTAAGCAATTGCTTTGATTTCTGTCACTGTTAGGATATTCAGCCTTATGGGTTTTTTTCCAGTAAGCTATATTATTTGTAACTGTGTAACCTTTCAGAGTGGAAGCCTTTCAAACAAGATTCAAGGCAGTATGTTTTTGGAGCTACAGATTTTACTGTCTGTTCCACAAACCATAGGGTTTGTTTGTTTTAATTGGCCTAGTGTAATCTGTAAGGCTGTCCGAGGATGGCATCATGGTTTCTGTGAGTGGAACATCAAGAAACTGAAGGAGATTTCTGAAAGAAAACTGTTTTAAAAGTCTTGTTCTAAAGAGAACGAAAGTAATTCTTCTAATTTGTTGGATTTTCATTTCCAAAATGCCATTCCATGTAAACCTTGCAGTGTATGCATCACCACTTACTTAGTCTTAGAAACAAGTTAGATGTATCTAAGGTACTGATATACATTATGAACTATTCTTCTTTGCTGTGAAATGAGAGGCAAAATCCTTGTCTGCTTCCAAGAAAAAACATGCTCAAAGCTTCTATTACTTAATTTTGCAGATGTGAAGATCTCCATGTTCTTTTTTTGCCTTGACCTACAAAGTTACCTCTACTCATTACAATTTGTAAGAATCAATTTTATTCTGTAGTAATATTTACTTCCCTTCTTTTGTCTCTTTTTCCTTCTTTAAATTAAGTTTAAAAAAATTTAAAGGCACTAGTAGTGCCTTCCATTCTTCAAAGATGATTTGACACTGGAAAAGTACATGGGTTTCTCTGGACAGCTGCAAAGCTGAGACCTGAGATTGAAGTATTATTTCTAATGAAAGCCATCTAAGACTGCACAATCTAAAATCTAAAGTGATATTTTTCCTGTCTTGTTTGGGGGACCAGTAGCTTTGAGATAATTAATGTATCAATGTAATCAATGTAACCAATGTATTTCCCTTCCATTTCATCAATAACAAATAGTGTGCAATGTAATATTTTAGCCTTGAGACAGCATTAGAGCACACTTCTGGAATGTTATATTATCTACTATGAACTAATCCTTATATCACATCACAGTTGCAGTGACTAATGAGTCTTTTTATTTATAGGTTATGAAAACAACACTATTTATATCCTATCTGTTCACTACTACATGAGGAATTCACAGAGGGCACTCCCCACCCCCCTTACTGCTTGCTTTATCCTAAGTCACATAGAATACAGTCGTGTGAGTTATACAGAGATGAATCACAAACTTAAAATAGATATTGAAACAAAAATTTAGTGCATTTCTTCTCCTAGATTCATTTTTCAACAAAAAATATAGCTTTGAAAAACTCTTCCTTCTCAATAAATATCACTCACTTACGGAAAGGATTCAGCACTGTTTGGAAATTTGTGGTCTATTTATATACAAGATCAAGTAAAATAATCAAAGTGTCATCTGGCTTAGGAATCCTTTTAAGGATTCCTCTGATATATTGTTGAATGTCTGTAACACAACCTTGAAGGTTTCCTCTCTTGTGCAGTTTAGAAACACAGAAAAGTTATTTTCAGTTGTTTCCTATGTATTTTGCTGAAAATCATTGAAAGCAAGGACATGAGAATTTGATTTCCATTACTCAAAATAGCACCATAATTTATTGATTGGAGCAAATTGAGCAATATTTTCAGCAGATACCCAAAACTTAATCTTACTCATCTTCTCCACACACATTTCAAATGACTATACTTAGTGCAGTGCTGGCTTCAGCAGGGTCCTTGATTTAGGCCACTAACAGTAAGCTCAGTCATACCCTTTATTTCACACATCACCCCAAAATTGCCCAGTAGAGTGATTTTTAAGAGTATGACTGAGAGGAAAATAAGTCTCCCAAGCTCTCTCTATCACTCTTTAGCAAACTCAAAACCCGTAGGAATTTGAAAATTCTTTATTGCTTTGCCATGATACCTGTCAATATTTCTATTTGCAGAATAGTGACTCAGCTTTCCCTTTTTGCTGCAACATATTAAAAGAGTGAATCTGTTCCTCAGGTCCTGCTAGTACTTTTCCTCCTTTGGTATGGGAACCTGCATCCCTGAAGGCAATGAGGCAACTCTGCATAAGGATATGAGAACTGCTGCTTGGCTCACAAATAAATGCCTCTTATCCTTCAATGGCACCGGATTTTTAAAACAACCCACCCTGAGACCAGTGGGCCTTAAAAGAAATTTGCTGATGTTATGTTTCCTGTCGCCACTCTTTGACACTGCTTTCCCACTTTTCCATGAGTGGTATCCTGTCTCACTAGGGCAAGAAATAACAATAAAAGGCTTCCTACTTCTGGTGCTTCACATCAAAAGAAATAGCTCCTTAGTGGACTTTGTATCTTTGATCAAACTGTTTTCCTTGCTTTTTAAATTTTCTTTTAAGAACATATTCAGTGTATCTTCTGTGTTGCCACTACAGTTGGGTTGTTTTGATTTGGGGATTTTTTTGGAGGGGGGAGGGGAGTGTTTGTTTGGGGTATTTTGTCAACTGCTCACATGATGCTTGCTTTTAATTTTGGTCCCTTTCTATCTGTGGAGTTTCATCCTACAGTTTGGCAGTCACCACTGAGGAAACCTCAGAATCTTAATGAGGGGAGTTCTTATCTTAAATCCTATACTGATCATTGTAGATGTTGGGAGCCACTTGGGGGGTTGGGGTTTTTTTTGTTAGTTTGTTTTTCCTTAAACCTACAGCATCAACAACAAACCTTTGAGTAGCCATCAGACACAGGTACAGCATATCCCAGCACCAGCTCTCTTGGATCTAGAAAACCGGTGGAGTCGCTACGTGACAAGAATATCCGTGATCTGAGGCTTCATTGTACAGGCAGACAGAAGTTTGACCACCAGCAGCTAGGTGGGACACCACTCTAAGGTTGCTATCCATCAACGTTTAGGGTGGTGTATTGGCAAAATAACACTATTTTGAATTTTAATGGAGCCACACTGCTGATCTTGCTAAATGTGAGTGAGATTATTTAGAAATTCACAATAGGGCATTTGTTTAAGCAATCTCACGTTAGTAGAAGGTTGCAATTACTTTACTTGAGCAACAAAATTTTCCCTCTCCCAACTATTTAGGTCATGAGCAGAGTAGTTACCTAAAAATTGTAAGGTGCTTGAGTGTGTCCAGAGGAAGGCCAGAAAGCTGGTGGAAGGACTGGAAAGCATGCCCTGTGAGGAGTGGCTGATGATTCTGTGGTTGTCTAATTTGGAGAAAAGGAGGCTGAGGGGTGACCTTGTTGCTCTTTACAGCTTCCTGAGGAGGGAAGGTGGGGAGGGAGCTGCTGAGCTATTCTCCCTGGCATCCAGTGGTAGGACATGTGGGAATGGTTCAAAGCTATGCCAGTGCAGATTTAGTCTGAACATTAGGAAGTATTTCTTTACCAAGAGGTGGGTGAAGCCCTGGGACAGACTGCCCAGAGAGGTGTTGATGCCCCAAGCCTGTCAGTGGTTAGGAATAATTTGGACGATGCCCTTAATACAGACCTCTAACTTTTTGTCAGCCCTGTAGCGGCCAGATAGCTGGTCCCTTTCAACTGAAATACTCTATTCTAATATTTTGAAAAGAGCGAGAAGACTGTATGCTTTATGATCCTTTGCTTATTGGTTCAGGGCTTTTTTTTTCATTTCCTTTCTTTCAGTTTCCATCACCTCTTCTATGAAGACAGGTTGAGAGGGTTGGGGTTGTTCAGCCTGGAGAAGAAAGACTCCAGAGTCCCTTCCAGTACCTTAAGAGGACCTACAAGAGAGATGGAGAGGGACTTTTTACAAGGGCAGGCAGGGATAGGACAAGAGGTAATGGCTTTAAACTGAAAGAGTGTAGGTTTAGATTATATATTAGGAAGAAATTATTTCCTGTGAGAGTGGTGAGATACTGGCACAGGTTGCCCGGAGAAGTTGTGGATGCCCCATCCAAGTTCAGAGCTAAGTTGGATGGGGCTCTGAGCAACCTGAGACTTTCTGTATCTTCCCAATTGTAACAGAAGGAAAATGGAAGACAAGCTTCTTCAGACAGATGTTTACTGTAAGGAATATGACTATGCAGAAACAACTTGGTAAATGATCATGAGACAGGCAAAACAGCGCTGAGCAACAAAGCCACAATGCTGCAGTTCAGAATTAACTAAAAATAAGTTCTGTCAGCAGCACGACAAATTATCAGCAAGACAGATGGCCAAAAAGAGGAAAACCATAATTGTTTCCTCTGGGGCTGGATTTCTGAAAATAAACACTCAATCTTGTTCCAACTTTGTAACAGAAAATAGAATTCAATAGTGTGGAGGAAACTGGAGGATCATACAATGGCAATGCAGTATTTAAAAGCATAGCAATATGAGGGAAGGGAGCAATAATGGCAATTGTTCTTTAAGTCTATACTGAATGCAGACTGAGAGGAAGTTTGGTCTGCCAGAGAGACACAGTCTGGGTGCTGGGAGGCCTTGGCCTGGCTGACTCTCCTGTTTACTCCTCATATCTGAACAAGACATTGAATCCCCTTGTTTATACAGTGCTTCCCAAGTCATGCCTCTGTCTGGGAGGAAGAAATGATCAAGGCTGTCATCACACTTTACACCAGAAAAGAGCTAGCAAACAGTTTTTCACAGTTGGCATAGTGATGAAATAAATGTCTCCATGAGACCACTCTGGTGACGGTGGAGATCACAGCCATCAGAGAACAGGGGACACCTGTCAGTTTCATTTTAAATGCAATGGTAACACTTACTGAATTCTATAATTTCATTAAAAGGCTACAATTTGTTTTTTCACCAAATTTCCTAGAGAGTCTTTGCTTAAGTTCCCCATGCTTATACAGTTAACCTTTGACCATGTTTAGTGAGGGTCTCTCCAAATGAAGAGAACATTTTTTTAGCATAGACAAGATGGCTGTTCTGGGAAAATCTCCAGCCCAAGGAATTTTAAGCATGCCTAATTATATGGATGGGACTGCCCAAAAGACTACTTAAGTCCTCACCTAATTTGGAGAAGTTTCTAGGCCTTTCCATGTAGAAACAAGTTCACCTATGAACGTTGAGATGAAAAACTTTACTTAGGAACAGAATTTAGACACACATGGATCCCTAATACTCTGATCTCAGAGCTAAAAGACTTGCTACAAGATTCAAGTGCATACTGAAGATTCTTCATTTAGTTTTGCCGAGCAATCATTTAGTTCCTTAAAAAATTGCTTGTCAAAAGAAGGGTTTGGCCAGAGTACCAGTTAGGCATGTACTGCCTCGCATAGGGACAAAATCTACAGACTAAATAGCTCACAACAGGCCACATACCACAGCATAACTTGGTCTTATCCTCCATGCTAAACCTGGACAAGGAATAAGCAAAGAAGCTGGATACCTCAACTGTATTTCATCCAGAAGGTGTCCTCTAGCAGGGGAATTCTCATCTGAGCAAATCCAACTATTCTCCAGCATCACCTTCTTCTTTGCAGATAACACAAGGACAAGGAAATACACAGCACAATCACACTATTTTAGTAACAAGAGAAAAGAGTTTTGTACCATCGTCTCTGTCAGTTACACAAGCATAGTACAGCCACAGCGGGTGTGTCACTGCCAAGTTTATCCCAAGATCCATTGCTGACAAGGTGAAGCAACAGCCTGGATCAATGGAGGGGTGGGTGGGGCAGGCCTGCTCAGCCCACAGCCACCAGCGTATCACACAACCAGTCGCAGATGTGCTGGACTACACCGAGAAAAGGGATGGTCAGTCCTTCTGGTGTGTGAGCTAAAATCATCAGTGACCATCGTGAGGGTGGTCACTGACAGTATGTATTGTGCCCACTTTGTGCAAGTTTCAGACACCACTGACCCTCAACAATATAAGTAAAATATGACAATGAAAAATAAATTACCATTAGTTTGGTTCCTCCTTTAGAAATTATACTTAAATGAATTTATGAAAAAGAACATCACTTGCAGTGCTATTCACTTAAATGAATTTATGAAAAAGAACATCACTTGCAGTGCTGTTCACAGTTAAGCATAACTTCAAATACTATGGACAGGAAGCTAGGGTTAGCACTGCTTTTTTTCTCATAAAGGATGACCTGCAACTCACCTCTCTGTTGGGGGTGAGGAGGAGGCCATCATCTCCCAGGAGCTTGGCTTCCGTGTCCAAACTGCTACTGCAGAGCATCAGTGGCAGAAGGTCACACTCCTGTGTCTGTCTCATCACACTGAAATGAATCACCCCACTCACTTTAGGTCACATCCCTATGCTGCCAGAGAGGGTGACAAACACTCTCCTTCCGTCACAATATCTCATTTCCCAGAGGAAGAGCCCTTAGACCATGCCAGAGCTTGGGGAAAGTGGAGGTGGGGTCTGTTGTTTCCTCTGCTCCCTGTGTGCTTCAACACAACCAAGTACCCCTATTTCCTGGCAGCACAGAGAGGTCTGGACTGCATCATGCTAAAAGAAAACTTGACTGTTCACTTCAGTGATAAATAACTCAGAATAATTAAGAATATGAGCTTGTGAAATATTAAAATCCATTTAAATGCAAGGCCACTTTGGAGAAAACGAGTTCTGTACACTTCCTTGTAGTTGCCGTAAACATCTCAAGGCTCCTCAGGTCCTGAACAAGGCGAAGGAAAGCACATACCTTTCTAACGTACATTGCATGGTTCACCATGGGATGAAACACCCTTCCTGCTGAGCTGTTTCCAGCAGTAGTTGGAATTTGTCCCATGCTTTTAATCTGACCATAAACAACGGCATTGCATTTGTCTCTCTAATCTCTGAATGTTGTTTATACTCAGTTGGATGTAGTGAAGGCTGGCTAGTCCATCTGGATTTCTTCCCCCGCTGCTTTTCCAGGGTAATTAATAAACTCTATCCTGTTTACTGGTCCCAGTATGAACCCCCAGGAGCAGGGAGTTGTGGTGATTCCCATAAGTTGTTTTGAATTCAGGGAGGGTGAAAAAAATGTTACCTGCATGCCACTACTTTCTAAAGAGGTGCAAAATGACAGTGGCTCTCAAGAGGAGTTAGCACTATTTCTCTGTTAATTCAATGAGGCCAACATAGCAGAAAGATGCACCCATGGCATTTAGCAGTATGTAAGAAACTGAAGAGAGGTCACGCTTTCAACCATGTGTTCAAAGCTCTCAGCAAACCAATAGAAGTATTCTCATCTAAATATTTGAAAGGCCTTTGCGTCTAGTGAGATGAGCTCTTGTAAAAACCTTGACACTTGTCTTGGAGCACTTGGCAGAAGCAGGCAAAAGATTCCTTTTCTAATAGGAATCCTGTATGAATACCTGTGTACATACAGATTCATGTGCCAGGGATTGCTGCAAACACACAGATTATTATACTTCTGAGCTTTATCTAGAACTTTGTAAATAGAAGCAGAAATCAGAGTGTGAATCACTATATTAGGCTAAAAACCTGTCACACATGCCAGCAGTTGTTTTGAGGTACACCTGCCTCTACTCACTTTTATAGTGAAGCTTCCCTGTGAAGAATTTTTCTTGTCTAGAGTCTATGAAAAATCAGTTGTAGTTTTCTAAGAAAGAGAAGGCAGGATAGTGGGCTGGCTACTCTCCTAATTTCCTAGGAGAAATTCCTAGGCATAGTTTTTTGTTTAGTTTTAGTGAGAGTGGCCAAACTTCTGGGTATTTTCACATGTTAGAAACTAATCTTAGCACAGTTTATCCCTACTAAAGGACTGTCACAAAGAGTACCACAAGCTAATTCATCCCGGCAGTCTCTCTAAAAGAGCCTACCATGATACCTCCAGACTCTCCAGTCACATCCGTGCTACACATTGCAGGGATGACATCAGGCACAAGACACATAATTCCAGAAACCCCCTTTTGAAAATGTATCTATAATATCCCTCAATCTAGTATAGCAGCACAACGTTTATTAAATCTGATTATTATTGTCACAGAAACCTGCAAAATCATAGTGGAGTTACGTGCTTTCCCACCCAGTGTGCATTGGAGAGGACCAGATGGAAACCACATTTCTTCCTGAAGAGGTGGGATGAAACCATGCCAGTTCCTGGGCTAATCTCTACTAGATCATCAACATCCAGTGGGAGCATACTTACCTGTGCGGTAGCAGAGTTATCTCTGGTTACACAGCTTGACACACTTTGTTCTATAGCAATGAAGGCAAAGGGGAAGCTTCAGGTGGTGATTTGGTGGCCCACTGGTACAAGATCTGGTTAAGAATCTGGTCTGGGGTCAACAACACAGGGCTTCATCACAAGTCCCTTCTTTAGAAACAATTAAGTGTTAACTGTTCTGCAAAAAGGGGACCAAAACAAAAAGCTTTGGATTCAGATATACACATACACGGCTTCCTGTTCTTATTTGAAATGGAAAATTTAAGCACAGATGTTTAGATAAACACTCCTCTAGCAGATTCTTGCCTGCTGCTCACTTTCACATAAGCCTTTTATAATTTAAAATGTGTTTGAGTCTTCTGATTACTCACGAATGCTTTCCATTACAGCTGTCCTGAAGCTCTGTCCCTCTGAAAGACCACAGTAACCCTACGAGGGCTGTGTCTCTTATCCCTTCTGTTCTCCTTCTCTGTTACAGACTTTTCTTCCCAGTCTGAACATGCACATTTCAGAAAGGGTCTTTTGCTTTCCAAACTGCACCATAATGTGGTACAGGACAAACCACCTGAGCAGGGACCTCAAACTAAGCTCCTGAAGCATGATTTAAGGATGCTTTCCAGTCCAGGCAGACACCTCTCAGTGTCAAAATGCTCAACATAAAATGTCCACATTGCATGACAATAAGCAATAAGGGATAAAGTTTTGGTGGAATTGTTTTAGATTTGTCCACAAAGAGAATAAAACATTTAGCAAAGTTAGAAAGAATGTGTCTGCTGTAAACACTGATTGTTGGAATTGTAAATGAAAAGAAAAACAACCCCAAACCAATTCTTTGAAACAGATTCACATAAAAAACATGACCTGGGTATAATTATCCTCCTCCAGTGCCTATAGCAGATACACTCATAGGGACAGATTTGTTTAGAGGTATTTAGTAAGATTATACAGATACAAAGACCAGTTTAGGAAGTCCTAAAACTGCTGAAGTTAGGAAGAATTTTCCACACATTGACAGTTCTTAGTTTTTTCTATAAGTTCAGACCATGCTGTGAACAGAATAAAGTTCTAGACTGACTTTCTATTTGGAGCTGCACACCATTTCTGCTCCTGCATGCATCCCCTGCTCTGGCTGCTCCCTGGTGCTTCAGAGATACCCCAGTTCCATCCCTTTCTCACAGGTACAGAGCACCTTGCATGGGAGGATATCAAGGTGCTTTGAAAAACTCAGATGTGCAGGAGATGGCCAAGAATCATCTCCAGTTTTCAACAACATGACAGAGGAGTGAGAAACTTTCAGTTGCAGAATATCAAATCTGCCCTTATGACCAGCCATATCTGGGATAAAACAAGATTAAGCTGCAACTAAATTTTTATTTTGTTCCAATAGCCCTGGGGAAAAGTATTGTGCTTGGATGGAAACACAAAGTGTGGGGAGCATGGATCAGTAAAACCAACTGGGTGAGTGGAGCAGGGAAAAGATAACACTTGGAAAGGGGAACGGAAACAAAAACAGACTTTTCAGAACTGTAGATATTTTCTTCTCTCCTGGGCGGGGCATCCCCTATCTTGATGTGAAAGTGGTGTTAAATTTGGGAAGCATCATTTCCCTGGATTTCTCATTTTATTGGCATGGGAGATAGATAAGGTTAATGCAGAATTTCTCAGCAAGCAGCAACACTGAGACAATGCTCTGAACTTACAGGTCACATGAAGGGAACTGCAGTTAGGGGCCTTCATCCTTGGCATCAAGATCTGTGAATCTTCACAGGAAGAGAACAAATATGTATATGACAAAGACAGGCACAACTTGTGTACTTAGCATAGAATAAAAGTACACCTCAGCTTACTGGGCAAGCACACACAAATATGCTAGGAAAGCAAAATAATAATTTTTTTAAAAACATGAAATTTGAATCAGAAGTCCTAATTCTGGGGGGAACACTTAGCAAAAGGAAAGACATATTTCAATTCTGATCATTCTTACTAGGAGAGGAACAGTGCTGTAGAAAGGTGATTTCCATGATCAGCAAAAGGCACACCTGGAGATACAGCTGCAGTGGTAAAAGTGTTTTTTCTAGAAGAACTTCATTTATTCAGACAAAATGGTATCAAGAAAAATAATCAGTCTAACATGCTCTTTTGCTTCTATGAAGCAATGTTGCACTAAGAGGGATTACTAGCACAGATACACCACACAGCTGTTCTTTTTTTCAGGCACTCAGTTGTAGATGTAACACATATTTCCCTTTAGCTGCAAAGCATTTACAGTTTGCTCTTAATCAGATTTTCCTTCAAAGAAAGAAATGAGTAAGTAACAGACAAAAGTTCATGAACTCAAATCAGTGGTGCAAATCTCTTAGTTCAAAATCATTTGAACTTTGCTGAGCTTCCAGATCTGAAGTGTAATGTATGATTTATAGTGCTGCTGAGTGGGGCCGTGAGACTGACACAGACCAGAGCCACACAAAGTGCTATTTGGGAGAGTAGAAATAGTTCCATAGGAACTGCGATAAATAAAGCTTTGTTTTAATTTTTTACTTTTAAGATCATTTGCTGTCTATTCACAATGATGCTTTCCCATTCTGTTGATTAAATGCATATTGGTCAAATCCCAAAGGACAGAAAATCATTGCCTACACTGCAGTTAGACTCAGTGCTGCAAGCTTTACAAGCAGCTCTCAAAGGAGTCTGAAATTTGCACGTCAAAGCCCTTCATTTTGCATTCCATGTTGATAAAAAGCCATATATGTGACCAGCCCAAATGTACCAGATTTTAATACAAAGAGCAGATAGGAAACAACTTCTTTCAAAGAGTTGTAACAGCCTCAGCTATTAGTGCATCACATTTATCTCATACTGCAATTTCTGAAAATCGGTGTTTTTAGCTAAAGAATAGATAGAAAAGAGAAGGTTAACAATTAGCTCAACTATGCAGAAATAATACCCTTGTCCTCAGGCTCAGCTCTAGCATATCAACTATTATTAACTTTGAATTTCTTTTCCATGTTTCTGATGGAAATAGTAAAAGATTAATGATTTCATAGCTGTCATTTTCTTATAGCATGATAAATTATTTCAATGGAATTCTATGTCAGTCTTCCACTTTGATACATGCAAATTGATTTTATTTGGAGTTAAATAGTACTGTGGAAACCAGCTCTTCTCATTGCTTACAAGGGTGGAAACAAAGAGAAAATTTGTTCAAGTGATCTTTAGAAGGAGTGTCAGTACCTGCCCTTGTCAGGACAAGCACTACAAGCGGGTGCTGTGGCAGATTATCTTTAGCAGTGCTCTTGGAGCAAACTGCTCCACAATTCAAGTGGCAGCACGTGCTTGGTGGTTCACCCTGTAACAAAGCAGAGAGGTGTTTGAGTGCTACCCCAGACAGAGTCACAGCAAGACGCCACTCTGCCCCTGCGTGCTCTGCAGCTGCTCTCTTTTAAAAATATTTACTGCGACCATCCATCTGCAAAGTGGATACAGGTCTATCTACAGCAAAGAGGAGAGCTAAGGTGCAGCACACTAATGCTCAACTCCCTGTGACACAGCCCGAGCAAAAGTCATCTCAGAAGGAGAAAATATTTTTAAGAGAAAAGCAACTAAAAGAAATAAAAATCACAGATATGACTAAGTACCCAGGATATAATAAAATACTATACCCATCACAGAGTTCTTCACTGATAATCTACTATAACAACATAAAAGTGACACTTTTACAGTAAACCAAAATGATCAAATCAATTTATAAGTCTTCATTCTCTGCTTTTGTACTGGTTTGCCATATGGAAGATAAAGAAGGAACATACCGATGTTTTACCATATGGAACATACGCTAGGAACGTGGAGAGCATCGAGGAAAGCTGTAGACACAATTTGCTACCAATAACAGATGATGTACATTATCAGGGTCAAACGTTAGACAATTGAAAGACATTCACAAGTCTTGCATATTCCTTCTAGAAGATGCCAACCCTCCAGATAATCTAATTTTCCCTTATAGTTATAGTATATTTACTTGAAAATTCTTGCCCAAAGTACATACTTGAATTAATGCTTGTAGAGGAAGCCACAAGTAAAACTGAAAGAATCTCACCAAAATCTGAGGGCATATTTGAAAAAGATAATATGACCAATTCTCCATGACTCGTGCCAAGATTTGGCCTATATTAGCTTAGATTAAACCAAGTATCACAAATCCAAACATTGGAATATAGAAATTCTGTTATTACAGTGCGGAACTGATGGAAAACACAATGAAGCCACATGTGCAGTGTATGAGTTTAGCACCTTAATGAAGCTACAAGCACTGAAAATACACCTAATGGGTAAAGAATGTTTCTGATTTGACTTTTGTTGATATGAGTAACTATGCCCTGCAGAGCAACTCCCAAGTGCAAGGCACAAAATAATCTTTAGCACTAAATCTGACAATAAATCATTTCAGAAACATTCTTCTTGTTCACATGGGAGACTGTTGCCTGAACAATCTTGATCATAAAGGCTGTGTGTTTGCAAATTAGTACTGAACTGGTGGAAATAATGAGTCAGTCAATGGGTAGTTATTCTGTGGGGTTTAGTTTAATAGAAAACATTGAAAGTAGATAACCACAGCTAGTTTTGCAGTTAGCGTAAGTAACAAGGGCTACACCAGTCTGGATGAGAGTGGTTTTATCTTCATCTTTACAGTTTCATTATCTGCATCCTCAAGCTCCATACAAACACATTTTGTTTTGAAATAATCTCTTGAGTAAAAATTTTTTTTCCATATTTTCCATATGTTTTCAACACTCAAGGAACTTGAGGATACCTTAAGGCCACCAATAACAAAACTGCACCTTCCTTTCTATGCTCACTGTTTCAGTTATGCAAGCGCTGCTTGGGGTATCCCACGGAGGATCTTCACATCATGTCTTAGGACCAACTGTCCAGGTTCATAGCCTGGGCCATTTTCAGCTCAGTCAACCACAGTATGACTACAAGACAAGGTTTCAAGAACAAGTGATTATTTCCTAGTCCTTGCAGTCTATCAACCCCAAACTAAGCAAGTTGAACGAAAGCTGAATCCCAACAGGGTGCCAATCTTCCCCCTCAGAGAGAATTCAAGTTTGAAATGGAACTCCTGGCTCTGGCCTGTTCTGAGCAAGGCAGGCTGTGTCCTGTGGCACACACATCTGGCTGGGGGTGGTTCTCCATACAGTGACACTGAAACATCTGGGATGTGTCAGCCTGAGGCTGAGAGGGCAATCTGGCAAAAAGCTTCCAGTAAGTGGGAGCAGACACAGCCCCTGCCATGCCTTCCTGTCTGTTGTCTCCACCAGGAGTTCTACTGCTGCTGGAGCTTCTCGAGCAGATAATTACTAGAGTTTTAATTAGACAAGTGTCTGCCCATTTCAGTTGAAGACAGGAGAAAATGCTTGTCCAAAGAAGCTCATCTAGGATGTTTTCAAGGATGGATACCCTTGCTAAAATGGCAGACACTCAACATGCCCACAGGCTTTCACTCTTTCAATATTTATAATTTAATAACACACACTGGGTTTGGCTTAGAAAAGTTATTTGGAGGGAGAAAAAGGAAGAGAGAGCAAGGATGAGTTTTGTATCATCTTAGAAAAAAAGAGAAAAATCCATATCAATAAAATCATCTGACCATTTGGTTTAATTTTCACCTTCAGAAATACTTTGCACATGTATTTACAGATGGAGGACTGGGTAGATTTCTCATGTCATTCATTTGGAATTTATTCCTTTAACCATTCCCATTTTGCAACAAAAACTACAATGTAAAGATTCTTTCATTTAACTTGAAAACAAAATGAATAAGCAAGGAGTACTACTGAATCAAAACAGCTGGAAACTGATTTTCCAGGATTGAATTTGTACATGGAAGTGCTTTCCTCAGCAAACCAATAGTAAAATCCTGAAATCTGGGTTGCATTTCATAAAGAGGTAGACACTGGTTATCCTCAGGTTTGTCAGAAATCAGAACTTTTAGACATAACTAAAACTGCCAATAGTTCTCTGTTGTCCAGGTTCTATGAGAAAATACAAACAGATCAATTAGGAAGGAAATCCCTTTGGAATTTTAAACTTTTAGGACTAAAACATTTTTTCTTTAATTCCTTTTTTCCTCCTTAAATGGGAACTAAATATCATGTTTAAATATCAGGATTATTGGGGCATAGAAGACATACACAAAATGAGAGTAGACTGCCATTCAGTCTTACTGACCTTTGCATCCTGAGAAGGCAGGACAACTCCCACCCCCTCACAGTCATAACTTACCTGCTCCGTGTCACTGGGGGTGTGAACAGCTCTTCTTCTCTTGTCACTTTTCCTAACATTTTCCTTCACAAGTGTTTCCATGCATATAAGGTTAAAATTATTTGAGAGATGAACAACAAACAAAACCATATTTTCCTCCTCCACACAAACACACTCCCTGCTTTTTTCCCTGCACACACCTTTCACGTCTATTAACTATAAATATTTAATATTCCCAGTGTGCTACAAATAAATCTTTCCATGAGGTTGTTAGCCATCACTTTAATGCCATTCTGAAAAATAAGCTCGATTTAGAACTGTGTATTTTCTCAAAATCTATCTTTTGTGAGCTTTCCCCACCAAACAGACCTGCTTATTAGAAGTTACGGTTCTTGCATAAGTTGTATTTTCTGTATAGCATGAAAGTACAGGGATGGGTATAGGCTTCCACTATTCACTGAAAAAGCAACAGTGACTTAAAAACCAGCACACAAAACCTTAATGGAAAATACCCTCAAGTCCAAGTATACCAGTGGGTTTGAAGGCTTCAGCGCTTTCCTTATCTCAGTAACAAAATCTTGCTGCAGCCCAGGGCAGAGCACAGAACTGGAAGCCCAAGATTAGTTCTCAGCCCAATGCCAGTGCTGGGCTGGTTTCCTTCCTCCTAAAATATCTCAGGTCAGCACACACCTCAGCAAAGGTACAGGCAAGGCTCACAGGCAGGGTGTTTGAGTACTCAGACTGCCTGACCCATTACATTCTCCCTTCCACACCTCGCCAGCCACCAGAGCAGCGAAGCCCCGGAGTGCAGAGGGTGAGATCCTGACCAGCACAGGGCCAGGCTCTCACCCTCTTTACACTGCTTCTGAACATCTTTATTACTGCAGCTTTTATGGCCAGCTCACATAATTGCATACTGGCAGAAGGCAGGGAAATGGGGAGGCCCTGTGAGAGGAATCATGCTTCATTTTTTTAAAATGTCAGATGCTAAAGGCTCCTAATTTTCCTTCTCTGTGCCCTTGCTGGAAGACCTCCTTTCCTTTTACCCCAGTTGTGGATCCCTTGGAGCTATTTAAGTTATTATTAGGACAGGTACCTACAAAGGAAACAGTGCCTGAGAGGAGGGGTATAGAAGAACAGCCAAAAAGTAGAAGAGTGGATGCTAGAGGAGGAATGAAGTTACAACATCAGAGGTATTGCAGTGGATAAGATGAGGAAGGGAGCACAGATCTAGAGGACATGGGATGAGAACAGGTTAGAAAAGGAGTGGAGCAGGAAAAGGAAGGGAAGGCTCTTTGCATTACAAGTTTTTATGCATGAGCTTTCCCCCTTGGTTCTTGCACCGAGCATCAAGAAACACAACAGAAGACACAGTTAAGCTGGTTAGTAGTTCTGGCTATGACTGAGCATGTAATTATCCTCCTTTTCCTCCCTTTCCTCCCCCAGTGGGCTCTGTGGGTAAATGCTGACAAACAATCCTGCCAAGGCCAACTTCATCTTCAGCTTCATTACCCCTTAGCCTTCTTGTCCCTCCAGAAGTATCACCTCATCAGCTCTTCAAGACTGAAGTTCCTAAGGTGTCATCTTTCTTTTACTCAGCCGATATTCAGTAAAAACTTGAGTACTTAGAGTTGGTGCTTATTTGGCAAGAGATTAGAATAAAAATCTATTATCACAGTAATAGAGATTTCTTTGCTGAAGTGACTGGTGATCATTGCAGCTGCTTATAACTTGCAATGTTTGTGGGCTTCAGGCATTGTAAAGCACACAGAAAACAGGCTGGGTTTGTTTCTCCTGTAGAAACAAACATATATAAAGCTATTTCCTCTGAGCTCAGAACCCTTCCACAGTAACATCGCAGACTTTAATGGGAATTTTGCTGTAAGTATGGATTAAGTTTGACCCTTACCCTTATTAGCTACAAAATCTTTTAAAGTATTTTGTGACTCTTACAATACACTATTGAAAATCTTCAGGTTGATATGTCTGTGCTGGAGGTGCAGATGTGTGCATGAAATCTTAAAAGTTCAATCAAGGTCATCATTCCTCTCATAAAACTACAGCAAAAACCCCAGTAACAAAACTTGATGCTGTGGCCAATGGGGATTTTAAGATGTGCACCATAAAAAGGAGTATTACAAATTTCAGTATCTTAAGGGAGAGCAGAGGACAGCTTCATAGCAAAATTCTGAATTTTAATTTCTTTAATGTATTTCCTCATTAACGTACCTGCAAATATGGGAGAGATATTAGATAATGTTAAACTCTTTTCCAGAGCATTCTGGATGCACTTTCAGTGATGATTTGCTATGGTCATCTGCTATTAACTAATAACCTGTGCTTAACTTTTAAATGTCATCAGCATGGATCAGGTTGTTACTGGCATACACCATCACTCCCCCGTTCCTTATCTGGTGATTAGGCAACAGTTTCAGCTGTCTTTAGTGCTAATGAGTCATTTTGCAAGCAAGATGGAACACGACAGGCAAACCTCTTCAACAAACCAACAACTTGGTGGAATCGTCAGTGAATCCTTCATGTGGCTTTCCAAATGGCCCCTTCTCTTTTGCTACAAGCAGTTGACAAATTGCAGTGGAACTTTCCATGAAAATTTTGCCAAAATTTTTGAAAAGCAAAATGTTTTTAAGAAAATAATATTCAGTAACTGTTCCATCACACTTATACACACCCTCTATGTTGTATTTCCGTTTCAAATCTTTCCCATCTTTCTGAAAGTTACTGTATGGCAAACCTATGAATAATTTTTCCAACCCCATTCCAATTTTTTCCAATAATAAGGAAACACCAGGACATTAGGCAGTTAGAATAAGACATTGGCATGCAACAAGTTTGATTTTAATGGACTGCGACACTTCAGGGTTAATGGGCTCCACTGACCTCTGGGAAACCACAGTGCTGGGATGTACAGTGGCAGATAACCAGTCAGGCATGGGACTTACATGGCAGTATGCCAGTAGTTGCCAGCCCTCTTAATGTGAAACCCCAGTTTGAAACAAAGTAAAAAAATAAATGGAAAAAAAAATAAAAGATAGAGAGAAAAAAGGGAAATCAGGCAAGAAGATGGTCAGTCTCTGCCAACAGTCTCACAACAGTAAGACGGAAAATCTCATCAGTTCCATCCCTGCAATATCCATCCATCCATTCATCAGACCCATGCAAAAGCAGAGAAAGAAGTGGGATATATTCTTTCTGTTAATGGTAAATAGAAGGCAAATTGATTGCAATGTGGTTTGCTCCTTTATTTTTTGAATTATGATGTGCCAAGACAGCCTTTGGGAATAATAATTAAGCCTTATCAATTTGCTCCTTGCCAGCTCTTCTTCAATGTAATGGAGAATCATTACTTATTATGGAAAGGGCTGCAGAATCCAACATATTCTGGAAATTGAATTTCCAATTGCTCTATATTTTTCTCCGGTGCTGCTGCTGTTTGTGATGTTTCTCCTAGGCCTGGAATCAGACTGTCTTTACTGCCATGTAAGAGTGCTGTATTACTAGCTCAATCCTCACCCCTTTCTCAACATCATTTCTGCTATGGAAAAACTCCAGCCCGACACAAAGGAGGAAAACAACAGGTTTATCCATCCCACACAGGGACACAGACAGCCCTCCGCTGTATTCACAAATACACAACCAGACTCCAGTTGAAGTCTGCAGCCTTATTTCTATCATTAAGATGAACGTCCCTCATAGCACACGCTATTGAAAAAGAAACTGGTCTGCAGCATCCCTTCTTATCCACCTCTGACAAGCCCAAGACAAATTCTGGACACAGGCAAAGTAAGCAGTGACCTCAGGCAGCGCAGCAGTGACGTCTCTGATGTGCATTTGCCTCCAGCTGAATTGCAAACAGGCTGGATGCTGCCTTCAGCAACTCAAAGCTCGAGAAGCATAAGAAGAAGGATATTACTTGAAAACCCAATTCCTCCTGTGGAAATCACCAGTTGCCACCCTCTTCTGTCCTGACCATCGTCTTTGGTGTAGTGAAATTCAGTTCTGCCTATGATGCTGAGACAGTTCTGGGGTCTGCAGCTCTGAGACAGATACTAACCTGGGGAGAATTATGCCCAAGCATCTGATAACGGGGTCTGATCAGCAATGCTACACACATCCAGGGTTTGCTGTGGAGCTGGAAAATGGTATTACTAGAAAAGTGTAACCAAACCTCTGAAAATTCCAGAACCGGGGCATGATTTCTACTCTTGCTGCAAAAAACAACAGTAAGTGTTGTTGTAAGAAAAGTAAGAATAGGGGGAATTCAGTTTCCCTACTGAAAATATAAATGTCTGCTTTAAAACAAAACAAAACAAAGCCTAGGAGGATTAAAAAAAAAACCAAAACCCAGCTGTTACATTACTGTTGGATCTCTTTCAACAGTAATGTTACCTAGGAGGATTAAAAAAAAAAACCCAAAACCCAGCTGTGACATTACTGTTGGATCTCTTTCAACTTTCCTCAACTACTGACTCCTTTCTGGCTTCTCTGCAATTTAGAGAATTGCAGCACTCCCTGCCCAGCCTTAGTTGCAGCCACCTGGGCTGTTAGCATCCAAGGGTGTCAGTTTGCAGAGAAACAGGACCCTGAAGACCTGCAAAAGACACTTTCTTCAAATCTGGCCCTGCGTTATAATTTATTCATGTGGGAGACAGAGACAATATTTAACCACCTCATATGTAAGTGAAGAGGTTAAATGAAAATTTATTTGTAGAGCTCCCTGGAGCAAAAGGTGAGAGACTGCATACAAATTAAAATATTAGATAACATTTGTTATTATTTACATACTCTATTAATTCCTTTTGTGCATATTTTAAAAACACACCCTCAAATCACGCCAAGATAATAAAAGAATTGTCACCTCATCCAGTCTTACAGTTTCTAGGTTCTGCTCTTTGTTGCTGTGAAGCTTTTTTCCTTCCTTCTTACTGAAATTTTTTTGTTTGGATATTTGCATTAAATCAAGATGAAACATTTGTCCATGACTGCTGCTTATTCCTCACTTGCTGCAATCACAATTTTTCCCTTGCAGTACAGAAACCAGTCCCATTTTAATACAAGGACAGTGGGAGCAATAAAAACAAGCTAAGGCAGACAAGCTCTCTACAGGAAAGAGAGCACTCATCAGGAATGACAGATGCAGACAGGGAATAGCCAACAGCCTGAAAATTCATTGACTTAAACACTGAGCAGCAGTCCTCAGCCCCTTTTTGCTCTCACACATCAGGAACAGTTTTCAGTGCCTGCATCTAAGATCTTGCCATGTAGCAACCAGCAGGGACAAACTCTTTCCACAGCCCCAGATCTTCAGCATACTTACAAACATTTCTCATTTTTCCGTGCAGAGAGAAAAGAAGAAATTATAAAAGGGATATGACAGTGCACAGGGATTCTGATTTGTTTTTCAGCAACCACAGCACTTGCCTGGTACCCGTTTCTTGGGAAGTTGAGCCCTGGGAGTCAATTGCCCTGTATTCAACAGCACCTGCAGAGCACACTCAGTGCCAGAGCTACTCCAGCACATCCTCACTGGTAAGTGAAGTGGTTTGCCTTGTAGCCCACAGTTCACCGTGTATAGGACTTTCTGTCCTGGTTGAAACTGATCCACTTTGTCTAATTTCAAGCTCTAATATCCACAGTAAGCTGAATGACCACCAAAGACAGAAACTGATTGTCGTCAATGTGTCTGCTTTATACCTGTGAAACACCCTTACTTTTCTCAGAAGGAGATAGCTTAATTTAGAGGATCTGATGCTATCCACAGCTGACCTGATTACCAGCTGGGAAATTGGCACAGAGCAGACCACTCACTCATCCAATCCTTACACAGTCACGACCTCACACTTACACAAAAGTGGCTCCTGAGGTTGCACAAGACACCAGTAAAGGGAGCACAGATCCTGAAACAGTCCTTTTCCAGCGCCCAGACATCTGCAACGTAGGAGTTAAAAATTCTCAGACATTGCTGTTTCAGTCCTAAAGATCATGTAGATAAACACTGTCCTGACTGCAGCAAAAAGACTCCAGGTTAGGCAGCTGCCATTCCTAGATGCAAGCAACAAGACATGTGTGATTAAGAAAAACTTTGACAAGTGGACACTGGCTGCTTTCTGTGCATTGCCTTCACTTTGTCACATCTTCCCTTTCCTGGCCCTTCAAGTCTTCTAATCCTCCAGTCTCATCAGCATTGTTCCCTGTGGGAGCAGCACATCCATAAATTTGAATTGTTTTGAATAAAAGTGCCTTGTCCGAACACTAAACACAACACCTCCCAGAATTCTACAAAGATCTGTATGGCTGAAGAGCACTTTTCATCTTCCAAATTTTCATTCCCTTGGGAAACCATCTCCAGAAACAGATGTAAGCATTTCATCAAGCCCTGTTAAACAGCCTGAAGAAAACCCACATCTAGATTTCCATCTGAACCGCAAATTTGTACTTTTTGTGTAGCCATTTGGTGAAGCTTTATAGATACTGGGGGTCTCACCCTGCTGCTCAGCAGACCCTCCCTACAGATGGGCCAACTCCATGCAAGCCCCTCTGTGCTAGGAATACTGTCGAGTGCATCCTG
This sequence comes from Atrichornis clamosus, assembly GCA_013400975.1. Classification (NCBI taxonomy): domain Eukaryota; kingdom Metazoa; phylum Chordata; class Aves; order Passeriformes; family Menuridae; genus Atrichornis; species Atrichornis clamosus. The sequence goes on from WBMZ01007503.1 coordinate 68,348, forward strand.
TAAATCCTGGTTGAGCACAGGTGTGTGTACGTGCACGTGCACTCCTGAAGGTCTGGCAGTCTGTGCACACCCACACTGGAGCTGGGGCTGCTGTGCTGGAAACCAGCACTGATTTCTGGAGCCTGAGCCCCACAGCCATACCCTGGGCCTGGACCCCACCTCTTAAGGGGCAAGAGACAGCAATGGCTCAAGCTATGATGGCTTCACTGACTTGTAGTTGATCTATTACCTGGATATGACATGCAATTTTGGAAATCCAGTTGCGGTTTTTCAGTTTAGGTTTTGGCTTGGCTTGGGGTTTTTTTAATGGTCAGAGGAAGCTACACAGTTCTCAGAATAAGAAAGGTCTGATGAAAAAGAAACAAACAAAAAAAAGCCCTTCTGAACTTGCAGATAACTTGTGGGTGAGACATATGCTGATGCTGCCTCAAGATCAGCCTTACTCATTAATTTTTCGACCTCGTAATAAAAATGAGACACGAAGGGATTTCCAGTGTTTAGAAATATCCCGATTATTTTGCCAAAACAGGGACAAAAGAGATGGAACAGAATGTCTAGCATGTGTAATAAGCCTTAACTTTGCCAAGATCCATTATTTGACAAGAAAATCCTGACAAGAAGATGAACAAGGCATAGATCAGACTTCTCTTAGGAAAATGAATGTATTTGTTTACATCAGAACAGGGCACTGGAATTTGAAGATGAACTGGACCATTTCCAGAATGTAAGGGAACACACTGTTCCAGTGGTTGCTTCATTACACCAGATATGACTTGTGAAATAGAAGCCGGAATCCAAACTTCAGGCTGCTTCCAATCAATAATTTATTGTACCAGACAAATGGCATAGTTAACATTCCCAGATTTATGGTGAGAGTTATGGCAAATGTCATCATTGCTAGATATTGCTTTTTTCATTTAGTTACCTTGCCATTAAAAGCTGTCTGATGATAATTTAATGTAGCCTGTAGTTCATCACAACAGTTTCTTCATGGCTTAGTGTATATAAATGCAAACCAAAACCAGGAATAAGGTAAAATACATGCCTAGAAAGGGCACATTTATAATTTTTAAATCATTAGCAATATGACCAGCAATACTAGTGAGATATATACATATAAGTACATATTTATATTTGAGGTATATATGTACATGGATAATTTTACACAGTTAAAAGAGTGAGTAGCCAAATGATTGGGTAATATGTTTGTATTTGAGTATCAGAAGACATAATATGACATCCAAAAATGTTAAGTTTTCAATTAGTTTCCTTTTAATTTCCAAAGGTTTCTGTTCTACAGACCAGCCATCTCCACCCATCAAATCCCTCTGAAACCTCCCAAAAGTATGTTCTTAGCACAGCTATTCTTCTCTAAGAGCTTTTGTCTTCTGTCTTCACATGACATCAAGGCAAAGCCTCTCGGTTTTTACCTTTGAGGTCATTTTATCTTGTCTCTCACAGTTACCTTAAAATGATTAAAACCTGAATCTTATTTCTTTTACCTCACTATTTATTGTAAACATTTGGATCAACAAACTGAGTCTATAAAAAATGTCCTGTTTATCTGGATTGCATCAACCATAGAATTATATAATAAACCAGCTTCAAACTCATGTCTAGAGATCATCTAACACTATCACATTGCTCAGGGCTTTGTCCAGCTTAGTTTTTCAATTTATCATCATCGTCTTGTGCTCCAGCCCCCTAACCAGCTTACTGGCCCTTCATTAAGCTCTCTCAAGTTTGTGAATGTCTTCATAGAACTGTGGAACCAAAACAACACTCCAGATGCAGCTTTGCAAGTGCTGGGATAAAGAGAATATCCCTGCATCTGGTGACTGTGCTGCACACACCCCAATCCTGCTTTGTTATATCCTCTCTTTCTGGTCTCTCCCAATTGTTGGTACAATCACTCAAGACTTGCTGTTTTACAGGAAAGGCTTATTAAATAAGAAAAAAAAAGTCATACAATAAAAGGTATCTGTCTGGTCTGGGCCCCAAAGAGAGGAAGAGAAGGATGCTAAAAATAACAGCCAAGCCATAAAGCAGGGGAGAATAAGATGTTAAATCCATTCAGTACACTTTCAGGGGTCTCAAGAGGGTTTCTATGCCTGAAGAAATTAAATTTTCTTTTAGAACAGCAAAGCATCTCCAGCCCCTCCATGACACTTCGTGTGTCACCCAGATTCAACTGTTCCATAAATAAACATGTGGATGGAAGGAGTAGAAAAACAAAGTGAATACAGGAACCTAAATTCCTCCTGAGACCTTTTGCTCAGCTGCAAGTAGATCTATCATACAATAGTTTTCCTAAAACAAGCTCATCAGACACAACAGTTTGACAGATAGGGTCCCCTCCATAAGAAAGCTGATTATGAGAAGAAATTAATATAGGACCATCGGTAATATTTAGTGTGTTACTGTTGCTACCAGTGATATTTAGTATGTCAACTAAAGCCCAGTTCTATTTGGGCCCTTTTTTTTCCACAGAAATCTGAATCATTTTTTTCCTGTTGTTCTGCGATTTGAAGGCTTCAGCCTTTGATGGGCCATCACCCTGCAGTGGCTTGTACTTAGCTCATCACCAAATCATAGGACAGCTTGGGTTGGAAGGGACCTCTAAAGGTCGGCTGGTCCAACCCCACTGCAAGGAGCAGGGACATCTCCAACCAGAGCAGGTCGCTCAGAGCCCGGTTCACGAACTTAGTGCATGTCTCTTCTCTTTCTCTTATGGGCTTTTAGATCACCTAGCTCAGCCCAAGGCACTCAAGGGACAGAGACAAGGAAACATAGAAACCAAGCTGTCCGAGAAGGTACATTTTCATCCGGCAACATACAGCCACAGTACAGCCTCTAGAACATTGGCTTGCTTACCCATATTTTATTATCTACATGTCATAACGGGAACAGAAATCCAGTGATGGTGCCAGGCAATATCAGACTTGCACAGCAGAGGAAAAGGAGGTGTCAGCACTGGTTTGGAAATTACTGTACCCTTGATTTAAGTACTCTCTTGATTCTGATTAACTTCTTCTGTCAGAAAAACAAGAAAAGGGGGCTCTGGAACAAAGAGTAGGTGACCCTCCAAATGCTTCCTGAGCAGTCTTATTTTTACTACTGCTATTAATTTCCTAAGTTCTATTAAGTGGTACTTGGAAAAATATCACAGACAGATTTAATTTGTTAAAGTAAGTATATTCAGCTGTTATTTATTTATGCACCTTCTTCAGACAGTATTAAAATAGCTGAGAAATTAGTACACTAATTTATCACTTGTTCTGAAATTTGCTATAGTCAGGGCACTTATTTATTTTGGTCACTAACCACAAGCATTTCTAGGTCTTGTGGTTGTCCAAATGGGAACAGGAAGCTTCTAGAAACTTACAGATCTGTGAGGCAGAGGTGCCTGTTAACCCATTCTAAATAAAATGAGATCAATTTTTTCAAAGCAGGGATTAATAAAATGCTAAAAATTAGCATAGCCCACGAGTTGCTTCATGCCAAATAGGATGCACCTGTATACATTCAGAGATAGCACATGAGCACAGGAAGCCTTGCCCAACCTTTTCTGTAGTGATTGTAGGATCATGTTTGTAACCTGCATCAGGGAAAGAAAGGTTTTATTTTAAGTTTTCATAGTGAGAGGGAAGTTGACTGGGATTAACATCTCAAGTGCCTGTACAGGAGATAGACTAAATATATATATATGATTTTTGCAAAACAAGAGGACTTGGCACAATTTTTATCTTCTCAGTTTGTTATAGTCTTCAAAAAGGAAGACAATTTTTTAGTCAAATGCTTTCCATGAATAAGTTTACAACATGCAACTATTTGTCCAAGAAAATTTTTTTTTTGCCAGATCCAGGGTTTTCTGAAATTATGTCCTTTTCTCCACAGTGGACCTTTTCTAGCAGAACTTTCAGCAAGGTGAATTTTTTTTACAAGCACTATGTTCCCTGTTCAGGATTCAAATGTGAAGGGAAAATTCCACATTAATAACTCCCTCCCTGCCCGTTAAAGATATACTCCATCATCGCCACACAGCGAGGGCAGTTTCCTCATTTGCTGTTCAAGAAAAAATAGGCTGCATCCTGTAAACCTCCACTTCTTCCCATAACCAAAGCTCAGGGCTGATGTGATTTCCACCAACAGGAGTCACTGCATTATGCCTTAGGGATCCATTTGCCATCATTCCTCTGGTATATATCAAATCTGATGCTCTCTGCTAATACACTAATATTCCCATTATGGCAGTTTGAACAAATAAGACTAGCAATTAACTGTAAAAAACTTAAGGAGATCCATTTATACCAATCCCTTTTTTTCTGTTCTCTACTGCATTTTCTAACCAGCTTGTCTTTTTGCTGTATATACCCGTTGGCCAAGGCCCATGTACAACAGCATTGGGAAAATGTGTTGTCTTTCATGTTGGCAAAGCGAAAAGCTTGTGATGTTTTCTCTTATTTATATGGCAAATGGATTTCCATTTTGCTTCCAGCAAACAAATTGCTTTCCTAATAGAAAAAACTAAAGATTTGTTTGTATTTTGAATAAATTTGACAAGAGTTCATTATACACATGTTTTTAGATGAAAGTTAATGGAAGTAAAACGCATTTGCTATTTCAATCTGTATCAGGTTTCATATTTCTGAGCCTAGGGTGGACAGTCTGAAGTCTTTTCTAGTTGGCCTCCGTGAACTAAACCTTCATATTCCTCAAATCCTTGTGCTCAATAACAGAAATGAAATTTTACAGGAGACCTTCATATCTCATAAGAACAATTCCTAGTAATGTATATGCAAGCGGTGAGAGACTGAGTTGCACATTAGTTTTCCAAGACTCAGAACACATCAGTGGATACTTCTACATGGAGAGAATGAATTGGACCCTCCCATTTCCTTCCTAGACCTGCCTCTGTGAACCCCCAGCCCCTGGAGGGCAAAGAGTCAGTGTCCTGGGTGGTGCTCTTGGCTGTTAGTATCACTTAAATTGCAATGACAGAAAGCCTACCAGGAATTAAATCAAAAGAATATCCCTTTATTTTAATCAGGCCCTGCATCCTTCCACCACGTCTGTGTAAAGGTAATGGATGCCCAGGAAAATTATGGAGAGTCTGTGGCAATATTTCATACTGTTAGCAATGTGAGTAGTTCATACACCATCTACTCTTCAAGTCAGAAACAATAGCACCCATTTCTATTTATGCCTGCAAGTGTCATGTGTTCCCACTGTACCCAGAGAGACCATCCTCAGATGCTGCTTGGAATTAGTGTTTCACAGAGAACTTTCCACATTTTTTTGCATAAACTGAGCTGAGCCAGGGCACCGTCAAATAAATAAGCATAAATACTGTACACTTCCATTTCTACTCAATTTACTTTAAAATAGAAATTAAAGAAAAAAACCCCAACAAATAAACAAACAAAAAACACAAACAAACACAAAAACACAACCAATCAACCAAACAGAAAAACCCCAAAGAGCCACAACCCAGACAATATGTTGAAAGCATTTACACTGGAGTCCTGGCACTTATACAATTTACTTGTAGTTTAAAAAATACAGTCCTTTTAGCCTTTAAAAGCAGTTCTCAGTTCAAAATAAAACCTCAAAAGAAAATAAATAAACACGGCTTAAGGGTATGAGCTATTTGGATGTCAGGTCATCCTAACTTTTTAAAGTAAGGTTCTTCACAACACTGAACACTACTACTTTTTCTGTTTCACTCAAAGGCAAAGCCAAGCACAGTGATGGCAATTATCCAGCCTTCAACTTCTAGCAATTGAGGGGCTCTTGAGTTCTGGTTATTGTCTAGCACATGCAGCTGTCACATCTTTGTTTCCACCACCCTACAGACAGCATCTTATCTGAAGGTTTGATTGCCTCCAAATGCAGCCTAAATGAAAATATAATTTACAAGCTCTCCCACTGTAGATGGCTGCATCTCAATTACTAATCATCAATTAGTAATCAGTTATTTACTCTACTAAATTTATTGGAAGATAAACTTAAACAGCCATGTATTTACTGCTTGATTTCCAGATCAGGGCTTTTCCTTATCTATACACCACAAAACGAATATCTTGCTAAGCACCCTGTACCACCAGAGCAGTGTTGTTTGCAGGCTCTCCCACCCAACATGGCACACACCAGGACATCAAGTCCTGCCTTTGAACGGGAGCAGTTGCTGTGACAGTGTGAAAATGCTTTGGTTTCATTGTAGGAAGGAATACAGTCTTCAGTGAGCTGACTGGTGCACGACTCAAGGTGCATTCTCCTTAGTGCCAAACTGACGAGAAAACTGCTGTAACAAACAGGACACTAATAAGTCTCACCCTGGGTTTCCAGCAGAAAATCTTCCTTTTGCACAAAGTATCAGAGAACAGCTAAATAGCAAGGCTACACTTAGGAATAGCATACAATATTTATCAGACTGTCCGCAAGTGAAACTACCATTTATGTACTTCTTTGCATTGCAGCCACACTGTGTTTAGCTGCTGAAGGGAGAAACAACAGTCTATCGTGACAACACACTCATGAACAGGTTTCATCAACAAATGAACCTTCTTCAAAGACCCTATCAGCTGAGGTTCAAGAGTTGCATAAGGGAGGAGAAACATAAAATAATCACGACTTTGAAATGCATCAGTTTATCAAAATTTACAATGTCTGTAAATCCAGACAAGTACCTTTCTTTCAGGTAAAATACAGTATAAATTCATTTTCTCTTCTTCTCAATGAATTAATCTTCAATAACTTAAGCCAATTCCATATTTCTAGAAGGAAAAGTTCTAATTTGTTTTGTGTCTGAACAGAGAATTAACACCAGAAAAGAACATTAGAACATGCTTTGTTTGAAGTCTGAAATCAGTTTCCCCGCTGTGTTTTGTTTGCCTTATACTCTTCACAAGAGATAACAGAGAAATAGCCTTGTAGTAAATCTTCACACACAAACACACAGTGTAACTCTAGCTCTGTGTGTAAAAAAATGTGGATTTTTACTATAAGAACATGTGATTTCAACTGTTATTTACAGGAACTTTAAACACAAACCCAAAAAGAGAGTGACACATAAGAGCTTTTAATTTGCTCACTGCAATAAAAGTCCAAGTCAGGAAAGCACATGTCTGAGTCAGAACTCCCACATGCAGACTCTTATAGTTACAAATATTAGGTAACAAGCATCCTTGAACAATCCTGGGTAAGAGGAAATTTTGGATTTATTTGATAAGTCAATTATGAACTGTTGTGAACCACGTCATGCTTCTCACGAGTGATCTAGTATGACAGATCCAAAACCAGAAAAAGATATCCAGAAAAAAAAAGGAAAAAGAAACCAAACAAGGAAAAATCAACTTATTCCCCAACACACTCACACAAACACACGCATTTCCCAGTCTCACAGACTTTCCTCTTATGCCTTGCCTCCTAATACCAGTTCCAAGAAAGACAATCCTCTCACCCTCCTCCTCACCTTGCACTCATAACCTCCCAAATTATTTGAGTGGGACACAGTCTAGCTCCACTCCCAATCTTGAAAGTATATAGAACAAAAGTGACATTTACAGCTACCTCGGCCTGAACATCTTCTTGCCAATACTTCACTCATCTTTAGTCCTTGAGCTCTGTGGGGTGGGAATTTTGTTAGTCCCCACTCATATTAGATCAATCACCCAGGTGGCCTGCTTGCGATACTGACTTCGGCAGTCCTGTGATTAATGAGGTTGTTTTCCCGCAAAGTAGTGTGACACACATCATAGACACACAGTCCTTTCAGATTTAAGAAGGACAAAGGTCCCTCAGAACTGCCTGTAATATCAAATTAGCTCAGTCCTGAAGGAGGATTTCTTCCTCAGTGTGAAGAAATAAAGTACAGAGGCTCAACATAATTTAAGCAGCTGTTTAATCTGATATTTGGCGACAAATACTTGATTCATTCAGTCCAAGTAATTTGTTTTTGCCTTCTGCAGCACTATCCACAAATTGACCCAATCAATTACTTAGAACCAAAGCTACCACTACAGCTTATCATTTCCCGAAGGAAACTCCACAACACCTTTAACAGGGCACTTTGTTTCCTCTCTATGTACACCTTCGTTTGTACTGAGCATCTGTGACACTCACTGCAGTTCTCATTTTAACTCCAACTTACTGCCTTCAGAATTTTGTCTGCTTCAGCCTACCATCTCAGACAATCTTCTGATCAAGGTCATCAGCATTTTCTTTTGACAATCTACCAACTGTTCTTGTAATGTCAAGGCTCCCCATGCTGAAGTAAGTAACATGTCCGTTGCTTTCAATAGCTGACTTTTTAAGAGCTGGAGCCCCAGAGGAACCCTGATACAAATATCCCTCAACTTGTTTCTTTTCTTCACCAGAAATCTCCCTCAAAGCAATGGCCATTTCTTCAAAACCCTCACCTTTCTGTGAACAAATGTTTTTTTCCTTCAATATAACGCAGTAAATGGTGATGGCTACTACACTGCAATGGATAATGACCATTTCCCTTGGCAGAAAAAAATAGGTCAAGTAGCACTGTCAAAGGCTCCAAGATCACTCCTTTTATCCATATGACACTGGACCCTGTCAGATTGTGTCATGACCACAAAAGCAGTTTCATTATATGGAAATTGAGTATAGCTTCATTATAGCATCCTTCCTGAATTTACTTTTTTTAAGCCACACATATTTGTGAGCACTGAATAGAATAGTATATTTGTCAGAAAATCCTAATTTATGCTCTAGCTCAGAAAAAGTGTCAATTTGGATTAAGTCTTTTACACCATATAAAGGTAACTGATGAGATACCTATTCCATGAGCACCAAACACCTCCATGTTTGGGGCTTGTCTTTTTCATCTCTCCTTCAGTTATTCTACGATTAGGTACGTATTTACCACTACCAGTTCATCTTTATCTTCCGTGTCATTACACTGACTAAGGATGCTACTCTGCAGAATTTAGCAGCCTATTTGAAAATACTGGAGAAAGATAATTAGCTTTATAAATATATATAGGTATATAAATATATATATATAATTTTATTTTAGACAGTCCTCACTTCCACTTGCAGTTAGGAGAATCAGCAGGAACCCCAGCTATCCTAGCACAGGAGCACTCCCTCCAGCGCCCAGAACTGCTCCTTCTAGTGAACCATAAGAGACTATCATTACAAGCCAAGGCTTATGATACCATTAGGAAGAGATGCAGGCCTTGGACAGCCTTTGTGAACTTCCATGGTTTGAAGCAGACACCCAATTCATAGGTGCAATGAAACTATTCTTTTATATCACACTCTACCAGTGAAGCAAATACAACAAATGTATTCACCACACCAGGGACTTTCAAACCACTTTCAAGTCCAAAGACAGCTATCAAATTATTTTACTGCCATGGTTTTCTTCATACACTTCTTGCCCTATAATTTAAAACATCTCCCCTTGACCCCTTAGTCAAACATCAGAACATTATCCCCTTGCAAAACTGTTTATTCTATAAGAATCTATTCACCTGCCTCTCTCCTCTTAATTATTCTCAATGACTGCTGGTTTAATGATTGTGCCTTCATTCTGTTTTAGGAGAGGAATTCAACTTCCCTCTCCCTCTTCCCCTTAATAAAAAGTCAGCAAAAGTCCAAGAAACTATGTAAAAATTTAGTGACTAATTTCCAGTACTAGGTCTTATGTTAAAATGAATGTGAAGGAAAATTGAAGAGTTAACTAGTCTAATTAAACTCACTTTGGTCTGATTAAATACAATTATATTTCACAGTTGCTTTGTGCTCTCTGTTAACCTCTGTTTTCCGTCCTATAGCTCTGCTCAATGTGATGAGAGTTTCACTCCACTGACTTCCACTGGGAGTAGTTCTCTTTTCCCCTCTAGGCTTAATACTGTTCACTGCCCTTTCAAATTTGACTAGTTCAACTGCAATCATCTATCTTGCTTATCCCCAAGTAATATTAGCCTCTTGTGTTTTGCCTGTTGCAGCATTTTCAAGTGCAGCACTTGTAATGTGATAGGACATCTGAAGCTTCCCTTCTTTATCAGCTAGTTATCACACACAGAGGAAAACAAGCAAACAAAGAGCCAGGAATTTACCCTCACACTTAAGCAGGCTCTCCCTGGGCACAGAAGCTGTCCAGTGGCTTCTCTCTTCAGAGATAACTGACCACAAGAATCAGCACAGCGAGCAACAACACTTACAGCCCTTCAGGTTAAAACAACCTGATGACATTAACATTTGTGACTGCTGAGGGTCCATCCAGGAGCCCTGTTAAGGACCGTACGGTCTTGATATTAGGAACAATTAAGTACATACAGAATCTTAGAGCAGCAGTGAAGTTATGTGCTAATGAGTATTTAATAGCTGCAGTAACAAGGTCTTAGAAAAGTTAATATTGTATACTTGGCTTGATCCTATCTTTAAAATAAGTCACCCTAGTCTGGATAAATTAATAGGCTCATGCACAACGCCACTGTCCTCATTTGACTCAAAACCAGATTTCTGTTATTACTGTTGTAGAGACACTGTCAGCTTTAATGGAAGTAACTCAGTCCTTTTGTCCACTGAAGTCCCAGCAAACCCATCTGAAAGTAATTTGGTTACAGGATGCAAGAGGGACTCTAGATCAGCTGTGGGTGATCAACACAGGTCCCAGGGGCTGGCACAAAAGGCAGATCAGCCAGCTTCCATGGGTATGAAAGTGAAGGCTTGATGCTTAGTTTGCTCTCTAAGCTGGAAGAGGGAAGCAGAGCAGTCAGGCCAGCTGCAGAAAATTAGCTATATGAAGTCTCCTGACTGTATTATAGATTTGGCTCTTGACTACAAGTAAGTAGTCCTGGGGATGGAAAATTTTGTTAGAGAATTAGGTAAATATAATCCCAAAGATTACTAGTAAGTCCTAGATGTCTTCCAGATCCTGCATCATATCAACTGAGTGGTTTGTAATCAATTTTTTGCTTTGGGCAAAAAATGGGCATGTCTAGTAAATTAATGGTGTGTCCACTGTTTACAGACATAGGATTCTTTAAAGTTCAATGATTTATTGAGAAATCTGAAATCTCTGTGATAGAAAGAAGATTTAATGCAACTTTTTAAAATCCTATTCCTGTTTGTATTTTTCCTAACTTCTTAATTTCTCACTTAACTTTTCACCTGGAAAATAAGAAATAATTTAGTGCTAACTCCCTAAATATTCTTCCTTGTTTTTTATAGGAAATAGCAGACATGTAATTCTACAAAAAGAACAAATATAATGATGGCAAGATAAAGCAATTTAGTTGGATATGTAAATTTATTGGCTTAGCCAATTCAGGGTTATTACCTTCCCATCAGATATTCAAATGGACATCTTGGAATTGGTACTTCATGGAATTGGTACTTGGCTTCAAATGAAAAAGGATGCATTTAAACTCTTTTCCTGGTGGCACCATAGCAGCTCTGAGGTAAGAGAGGCATTTGAGGTATGAAGGATACTTACACAGTTGTCTATTTTCAACACACATATGTGTACGAGCCTCAGTTGTATTTTATCAGGAGTCTCTAGGCTGGGAGCATATGAAAACATACAGAGAAATTGCAGAGCCTCATCTGGTAGGCTAACACCCTTCCTGCCCCATCCCTGGCAATTTTGCCACTCTTTGTTTTACACTTTCTGTTGGGCTTTGATGGGAGAAAAGCATTCAGTTTTTCAGGCTGGGCCACCTTTGCTTCTGCAAATGGTTGAAGGGTGTTTGGGGTCAAAAACCTCTGCAAGCTCTCAGATTGTCCCCTGAGAGACAAGGTCTGACAGTGAGCAGGACGTTTGGCTTCGATGTGTACATTTTGTTCATCTTGATATTCTCAAGTGACAATCTCAGTTGTCTCTCCCTGAGCACATTCCATTAATGTTCGTTTCCTCTGCTTCAGAACAGTTCCACATCAAAGGTTTGCCAGGTGAAACCAAGTATGTGGATCTTCATTCTCTTGCCGTGGGAAGTCTGCTCACCAAAACAACAAATCTCAGGTTTGGTGCTTCTAGAGAAGATATCCAATATACCTGTATCATTCTACCACTTCATAATTGTTTTAGATCATCTTAAAGCATTCTTTCTTCTCACTGTTTATGCCTTTTGAATAAATTGCCTACAACTGTGTTATATTTGGAAGCTAAACTATCCAGTTAATTTTTCTTCCAGGCTAGCAAGTCTTTCCAGACCCCACATCTCTTTACCAGCACTCCCTATGACTTTATTCATAGACCCAGGCACACTTGTCACAGTGCAGCGAGCCATCATGCCTCTCTGACCTGACATCCTGACAGATGTGGGGAGAGAAATCAAATGAAAATTGCTGTGAAAGAAATGCATAGCAGATGTTCTAGTTGTATGTGAGGCCAATTAACTATAACAACAGATCAGAGGTTTTCCCTTTTCATTCTTGTTTTAATTCTAGTTCTGCTGACTATCATGGGCAACTCAAACTCTGAGGCTTTCATCTTTGCCTCCTTTTGCTGTCCTTATTCATGTATGAGCTCAAAAGGTAAGGCCGTAGCACAAAATGAGGGTGGGAGACGAGTAAAGGTAACGAGAATTGCCATTCTAACTCCTCATCTGCTAATGAGGAACTCCCTATCTCAAATTCATTCATTACATTTCACAAGTTTCTTGGTGTTGAGATCCTACTTTTCCAAAGCATAATCAGAGATGATTTACCTCAAAACCCAGCAAATTTCTTTGAAATGGTGTTTAGAGAGTAAGAAAAACATCTAAATTATCTGATCAGAACTGTGGTGCAAGTAAAATATGCACTGTTTCAGAAAGTAGAGAGTGCTTTCAGCTGCTGTGTTTCATGTCTCCTGCTCAACATCAGCCAGCTCAGACTTTTTCAGTAAAATTTTGTACCCCTGGTAGAGATCAGTGTCTCTTCTTTTGATATCCAGGAGTTCAGATTTTAATACACTTCTTTCACTGAGGTACAGTAGATTAGTTCTGTGGAGAAAGTCCCTAGCTTGAAAAAAACCCCACAATTCTGCAAGTCCTGAAACTACTGCCCTCACAGTGGGAAAGAGAGGACATTTGCCCTTCCTACTTTTGCTAGTAATTTATGCCCTTAAGATTCCTTTTGAAACTTAAGATATACCCCCTTTGCAGCATCTGGCCTGAAGCTCGTGTAACCATGGAAATGAGAAATAACAGGCTGCACTATTAAACAACTTTCAGTTAATGTAGCTCATATTGACCTCTCAAGAGCAATTTGCTCATTCCCTAGGTTTACTTCTCCCAGAAGAATCTAAACAATATTATGATGACATTAGGAATCTGGTTTATATGCTGTCTCTGAGCTCTTACACATTCCATCAATACAATTTCACTGCCCATGAAGCAACACATAGATTCAAGAATTCACAGTCTGGTTCTTACTCATTTTAACCTACCTCTTTTAACTACTCTTGTTTGGTCATTCTTATTTTTCTTTTCTTAAATTTTTCTGGGTTTTTTTTTTTGAGAGGAGGGGTAGGAGTTTTTTTTTAGTTGTGCTTTTTTTTTTCCCCCTCCCTAATTTGCACAGATTCTTGTCTCAACTACAACCATCTTGAGCTCCAGGCAGCTCAGTAAACTAATGAAGAAAAGAAGCCTAAATAAGGAAACGTGTGTGGCTCACCAATATGAGTGCAAACAAATCCTATGCGAGAGGAAAAAAAAGTAATAGAAAATCAACTGGCCTGTTTATGCACTCTAAGTAGGGGATTCCAATTCCCCCTTCCCTAAGGGCTCCATGTGACTCATCCTGAGCAACTTACCATGAATTAGGCTGACATTTTATATCATTTTAGGTTAACTTTTTTTCCAGTTCAAAAATTTCTGTTGCTTTGCATGAATAAAAGGATAGCTTTGCACTTCCTTGGCATGCTGAGCTCTTTCTGCCTTGGTGTCCTGATCTTCAAAGCTGCTGTGGTACTTACTTGACCAAAAGTTATGTGAAAGAGCTACTGCACTAAATGCATAATACTGATTAATTAATTCATTTGGCTTAGAACCTATCAGCAAGATCTGCTTATGGTACCCTGTTCTGACTGCTGCTTGAGGCAGTGAGAAGAGGGAAGACACCCACAATGGAGGCAGAGTCAATCCCAATGTAAGATGGGCCTCCTCCCTCCACAGAGGCCATGTGTCTGAGGTTGGCTTATCCTCACACAAAAATGGTGCTGTGAAATACAACTGTCACAGATCTGGATTAAAACAAATAGTTACATCTTTTCTGTTTGTCCCCAGTTTTTAAATTCTGAAGTTAAAATAATAAAATCTGACCTAGATATAATCTGTCTTCAGGGCAGCTAGAAACCTTTTTTCCTTACGAAATTTTCCTTATGAAGTTTGTGTAAATTTTCTTCTTATTTCCAGGATGTGAGGCTTTCAAGAAAACACTAGTAATCATGAAACTAGGGCAAGAGTTGTCAACACCAAAAGAGTTATAACTGTTTGATGTTTCTCCCTTTATTCCAGATTAATTACATCTGTATGCCACCTCGTAAAACTGCTCTATATTCTTCCACTCTTTAAATTTGCAAGAAAATGGAAAAGGCTAATTTGCCTTACATGAAACCTGCTTTTATACAGGTGTTTGTACTAAGCACACAAGCAATAGGCCTTTTGTGAAAGTAAAAGAATTAAGAAATGCCTGAGGTTCTCTGAGTTGGAGAGTCCAGTGTGCTGTGGCACCTGCCTGTGCCTTGGGAACCAGACATTACCACATTTACAGTATGAGGATAAGTGCCAAGTGACTGAAGCTTGTTGATCTCTATCCCAAGGGGGCCAGTGAAAAGAAGTTGCTAGAAGGCAGATAGCACTACCACCTGCTAAACAGGGCACCAGTCTCACCTGGAAAGGGATTTCAGAGTGTGTGTCTTTTTTCTAAAGTGATGACAAAATCTTGTCAAGAAAAACTTGATGACCAGGATGACAGTGTGAGCCAAGACTGAAAATAGTAAAACCTAGGTTTTATGCCAATGCTAGAGAAAAGTCATCTTTTTAAGTATACCATAAGGTAGATTTATAAATGGATAATGTTTTTAAAATGTTGATAAATTTTTAGCTTGTGTAAGACACTTGCCTCCACATTCAATGGGAAAATGGAAGTAATCTGGAAGTGTCACTAAAATTGCTGCTTTAGTCTCTTTATATCTTTGGGGAAGTTCAAAGCAGGTTTGTTTTCCTTTCCTCTGGCTTTGAAACAGAACCTGTAGGAGGCAGTGGGAATCTGCCACAAGCATGCATAATAAAATACAAATACACATTTTTAAGAAGTAATTATTTTCCCACTTTTCGCTATTAGTTCTTGATACAAGTCACTCTCAGCTGTTTTCCTCTCCCTTCTGTCAGCAACTCAGCCAGACAAAAGAGGGACCTCAAGTACCTGGCTTACATTTGTCAGCTGTGCAATTCCACCTTCTCCAGAAACAGCACCTCCAGCAAAGGGATAGACATCAACAGTACTCACAGCAAATGCAGCAAGGAGAGCCCTAGAGCAAAAGGAAAAACAAACAAAAACCCCATAGAAGCTGCAAAGTTTAAACGGAGGTGTTACTGAGAAACTGATCTTTTCTGTAGGACCACAGATGAGTTAAAACTTGCCTGCCCTGCAAAGTACTAAAACCCAGCTGTAAACAGGGAGAAAAACCAGAGCAGTGAAAACTGTGGCAAGAGAGAACGCATGAATTTAAGTGCAGTTCTCCCTTCTCCTTGGCTTGGTAAGCAGTTTCCTCCAGGTCTTGCCTTAAGAGAGGCACCAGTCTGTTTGGAGACAAGGCCACGAAGGTGAGGCAGCCCTTCACAGCCCCAGACATCACCCCAAGCTGGCAGTGCCTTGGCGTGGCCTCAGCACAGTTACCACTGCCCCAAGAAGGTGATCACATCCAGCTGATGCTGCTTTGATTTATTGAATGAGAAGGCAGCTACTGCTGCATCTCTTGACCTTTAAATCTTCACATCCTTATTACTGTAGTTACATAATTTCTGCTTTTACCTGTATCAGTTACCTGCTGATGTGTCAGTTAATAACATTCAACTCTAAGGCATGCATCAGGTGTCTTTAATGGAGAGGCAAATTTCCTGATTGGAGTTTTGTTTCCCTTACCTGTAAAATGCAAACGGTAAGATTTTTCTACCAAATTTTGTCTACCCCATTTATGTGGATTTTAAATCCTCTGAATATGAGGATAAAAATGCATATTCTTATAATAAAAGCCCTTTAAATTCTACTGTCCCTCAGTGCTACCAGTGTGAAATAGAAATATTACCACAAGTCTCACTTCTGGTAAGTGAACATTAACTTAAGTGAAACTGTGTCTTAAACTCATGCTTTTTAAATAGCAACCACTATTCTATGCATTAGAAATCCAAGACAAGTTTTAGTGCCTGCATGCAGGCTAGTACATTTCATCACTATACACTGACAATATGTCTCTGAGGAATATTTACATCAGTATTTTAAATGATATCCAGGTGTATGACCAAACATGCACTTTCATCTGTGAGTTCGTGCTAAGCACACAAACATTGTTTCAGTTATGAAGGAGCTAAATATGTCCCCTTATAAAATCTACCTTTTGTTTATCCTATGATACACAAGTAATATTCTGAGATAAATGTTTTGGTACAACCGAGTACTTCAGAGTTTTAGCCTGAGAAAGAACAGCTGTGGGACAGACTTTATTACTTTGACTTGTTACAGTTTGTAACTACTCTCAGGGAGGTCGAGCGGAACAAGCAAAACAATGAAAAACAAGTTCCTTACATGTTTGAATAGCACAGAACACAAGTAATTAGCATAGGCACTATTGTAGATTTCACTGGAGATTAGATTTTAATGAAGAACACATCACTGGATTACATTTCAGCCTGCTTTACAGGGAGATGACCACCCTTTAGCTTCCCTCAATCACTTACATTTTCTTCAGTGTAACACCTTTATACCACCCCAGTTTTTCCCCACATGAGAAACTGTCAGGTGCACCTGGCTCCTTAGCTGATGAAGGGTATGGTGCAAATTTTAAATGAGGTCCAGGTGTTAAACATCCATATATTTTAAAAATTATTCTCCAAAACAAAAGGAGATGCAAGAATTTAATGGACTTCTGATAATCAGCTGTAAACATGAACAAAATAAAACCCAAGTTGCATTGCTGAAATAAAGAATGAAAAAAAATTCTGAAATACTAGCATGACATGACATAGGCTTAACATGGGCAGAATATGAAAAGATTATTACCTTAGCATTTTGTTATCCTAAATTCAAAGGCTATGCAGAAAAGTATATTCAAAATACTAAATTAAATTTGAATAGTAAGAGCTGAGGTGAAATATTCTGCTCAGTATTTTTCACAGCAGTTTTGATACAAAGTAAATTAGAGTTGTCTCAGGATCTTGTTTAAAAGACAAATTCAAGCTGCTATAAATATGGCCCCCCTGACACTTCTCTGATATTACAGCTTTGTTGAATTATACCCATTATAATCTTTTCCTCCAAATATTTTGCAGTAACAAATTACATCACTAAGCGTTTCCTTAGGTGGACTGTGGGCACAACTGCTTTGTAGCCCTTGGGCCATAAGCAACAGGGAAAACAAGAATGAGGGAAAATTAACGAGGTTACCAGTTCAGCAACCTGCCCATGCTGCACAGACACCTGAGCTGCTCAGTCATGAGGCACTCAGCCTTTTCAGACCCATTCTGCCAGACAGAGCCATCACTGACTTTGTTTTGCTTAACCTGTGGAGCTGCTGTGAGCTGCAGCAGTTCCAGCTGTGACTGATAAGCAGCTCTGACATCCCCACAGGATGGGCAGGACAAAACTGATCCACATGTTCCTCACTGAAACTAATATACTTCTTCTCAGGCAGAGACTTCAGATGAAAAATACCAGATTTTTATTTTCCTTAACCCCATTTGTGGGTAAATGAGATGTATTTTGATTCACTGTTGAATTTGTTCTGTTTGCAATTGTATAATTTTAAAATAGAAGATGGAAGGATAATTATCTAGTTGTCTATACACAAAATTAAAAAAAAATATTCCCAGGAGGAGAAGATCTCATTAATTAAAAACAAGAAATTTTAAAAAAAATAGCAAAAGCATTCTTATTAACAGTTGTTTTCCCTTTGAAATTTGCCGACTCATCCTGAGGGAGGTTTTAGTAACAGCCTCTGCCAAAAAGCAAGGAGAAGTTCTGAATGCAACCCACTGTTTTTTGAGAGACAAAGACGTTGCAGTTCTTTGCTCATGCAGAAACTGCTCAGAAAGCCACTCCCTCACATTTAGGACTTGGACTCTGGTGACCAACTGGCGCTTGATGGGGAAGGATACCAGCTCCTGTTGCCTGCAAACATCAACTTTCCATTATCTCAGAACATCAGATCTGAATTAGTGTTTGGAGGTAGCTGAAAACATTTATACACATACACAAGTAGCATTAATGCTCTCTTTGAATTTCAAAAGAAGGTTATGTCATCTGTATAAACACGAGCAATATAAATGTAAACAAAAGAAATCCCTTTCTGGCTTTCTCACTCAAACATCCGTCTTCACCCACATCTGACCCCCATGTCCAGAAAACTACAAGTAAACCAGTGGATGACACAACTCTCAGGAAAAGCTGTGGCAAATGGCCCCACCTGTTAGCCCAGACTACTGAAACCACACTGCTTAATGAAGACACATGCAGGCAAACCAGGAGTTCAGATGCAGTTCCCACCTTGGCAGAACTCAGCAGTTCAGCAGTAGCAACTTTTTAACCAGTATAAGCATTTATGTTGGGCTGAGAGCTGGATTACCAAGTGCACATTCGCTTCAGTTTCTGCAGCTGTGCTCTAGGACCTGTCACCAGACCAAGTTTTGGCAGAAATATTACTTTCCATGTAGACTCAGAGGCTGAAGTTTGTTCTGGTTCTTAAAGAAGGTTCAGGACGTTTTCTAAATTTTGTGCATCAAGTCCAACTTGAAGAGGACAGGAATAAGATCAGGTTAATGGTAAAAACAAAGTGTTAAGAGGAAAAGAATCAGGAGGCATGTACATTTCTGGCTGTAAAATCAGAAAGATGCAACCTATATCTAATGTTATATTTCTGCTTATAAAGAGATGAGTACAAACACGTATACATGTGCATGCACATACGTCTGTGTATGTGAGCACATGCTTTTAACATATAAATGAGCACATGTTTTTAACACACTCAGAAGTACAAACATCAGCTAACCATGAATTAGGTATTTCAACAACAATTCACAGTAGCAACACGGAGATTTAGACTATTAAATTTTCAGAGTAATGCCTGTTGTGTTAAAAAGTAGCTCTTGTAATTTGAGAGCCAGTATTTTTGTGAAGTGAATAAATTCCCTCTTGGTATGCTCCAAAGTAGATTTTACAGGTTCTCGTGGTGGTATTGTTTAATGCTGTTGTCTCAACCATCAGAAGAGCATCAAGACAAGCTCCTGGGCTGCCTGACAGCTCTTTGCAAGAGGAGAATCAGTAGCAGCTCTGGTTACAGGTGAGCCAAATGTTTTGTTTCAGTGTCTTGTAGGCAGCATTCTTATAGCTTTTACAGGCCTGATCTACACTTGTAATAATCTGTCCTTACATCCCTCCAACACCTTTGCAATAACTAAACAGTACTGGCTAACTGGAGGAAAGGGCAGAGTCATCACGTTTTCCTGCACTACGGTATCGGGGCAGCCAAGGGAATGGCAGATACTGTTTGAATGGTTCATGCTGCAATGTGGAGTGGGAATTAAAATAATGTATCCATGTATGATTTTTGTGGCTCTTCAATCAGAGCAGTTCTCCAAAATAATTCAGTCAGACTTGCTGCAAACAGCTGCTCCGAACAGGAACAAGCATGAGGAGTTTTGAAGGAGTTGATAAGCTGTAAGGGGCAGGATGTCAAACCTCAGCCTTGGGGCACACATGTCCCAGCCAGACAGGTCCAGGGTCTGGTCATCATGAGTCCTGGATTAGGATACAATTTCACAGAATTATAGAATAAATTGTGTTGGAAGGGACTATTGAATGTCATCTAGTCCAACAGACCCCACCCACACAACCCCCCATTGCTTCCTTCCTTGGTAAGGGATTTTGCTTTAAAATGGGTTTTGTTTCCAAAACATGTGGGGCCTCAGGCATAAAACAATAACCTGAAGGTCCAAAATTTCATTACCTTCCTTAACACATGCCTAAAATTATGTTAATATAGGACAAGGCACTTTAGGTCTCACATATTTCTTAACAAGCCATCAAAAAGGATAGCATTTAAAGGAAGTTATTATATACCAGATAATTAACTCCGTCTCCAAGTACCATTCGCTCTGTCACTGTTATTTCTCCATCCTTATTTTACCTAATACCCTCTACCTGAGCACATGCCAATGAAGTGAGAAGGACAGTTTTGCATACAGAGCTACAAGAAAAACAAATAAAGTTGATCTTATTTTATCTTAATATCTTATATTGTTTGGGAGGAATAGTGGTTAAACCATTTTTTTTAATTGGAGGAAGAAATCTGTTCTTCCAGGTTCTGTGTTCAGCTTAGACAGAGATTGCAATGTTGCTATATCTCTGCCCTCAGCACTATTATGATCATTATAAATCATTTAGCCTCAGAAGAATGAACCAGTTTTATACAGACACCAAGAGAAGGCAAGAGAACGCCTTTTTTTTTTTTTTTTTTTGAAGGAGGGACTTAGTAGGTTTCAAGTATCCCACACATACTCTGCAATTTATGTAAGAGTGGTTTGGGGTCACAGATCAAGTAATACAACTGCTCTTCTTTGTAAGAAAAACTGACTACTTATCACTTTCAAATTAGTCATGGCCTTACCACGGAAAATTGAAAAACTGTTGTGGAGATCTAGAAGAAAACCTTATTTAGTGAAAACCATCTAGGGTAAGGAGGAAGCCAAGATGTCTAGTAGTGTAAATTCATTCAGTCTCACCAGCTGTACTACCATGTCCATCCCAAAACAACTTCTTCCCACAAGATTCAAAAAATATCTCTGGAACAGTGAGAAAGGCACACTTTTCAGTCTCATGGGAATGGTACGGGCAGAGCAAAGAGCGTCAGCACCATGTGCTGAATGGAAACAAATCTGCTCAGCCCTGTACGTGTTCAGTTAAAAATATGTTATAGTAGTGCTTTCTTTCATACCTCAGATTGCTGGGGCAGTGGAGGGAACATGGAGTCATCCTCCTGAAGCACTCATATATTGACTTGTATTTTATTTGTAATTAAACATGTTATTTTTCAGACATTATTTTTCTCCCAGTAGTTAGCACCCAAAAGTAGAAGGGTAAGTTAACTGTGCCAGAGCTGAAGTTATTACTACAAACACCTTCATTTGAAATGCAGCCACCTTTTTGAACATCTCAGTCATAGCAGATGTCTATCTGCAATGTGAGTGTTTCAGGCCAGTTGGCTGTAGCCTACAGCCAACGCATCCTTGTGAATTTGCTTTCTGTCCATCATTAATCATTCCCCCAAAGGTAATTGGGCAGGCAATTGGCAGTTACTGCATAATCAGTAGAGTTTCTTTGCCGTTGCCCAAAGGTGCAAAGCCAAACCTGCAGCTTCTCTGTCACAACTCTTCACATGTTTACAAGACGTCTCTAAACTACTTCACAACTTTTTATCAATATTAAATTCACAGTCTTTTTACAGACTCCAGCATCATCAAGAATGTTACAACAGGGAGAAAAATACAAGAGGAAATACAAAGAGTAAGGAAATTAATGACTGTCTTGTAGGACCTACAGTAGATTCAGACATGGGTCCAGATTATCAGTGAAGTGCTTTAGCTACAGAAAGGCTTTCTTAGGTCGGATATTGTCCCTTTTGCTTGATTAAGAGTCCTGTGTCCATAGAAAACAAAGGAGCAAGGCTCTTTCCCCCACATTTGTGGGAGGTCCATGCACTTGAAACCCACTGAGACATGAGTAAGCTCTGCTGGGCATCCTCAGCTCTGTCAGGCCAAGAGATCATCAATGATGCAGCTCTTTCATGCCTGGCAGGAAGAGACGGTCTCAGGAAATATTTCTATAGTTTGTCACAGTTGCTAAAGTGACCTGGGTATTTTAGAGTTTGAGTGAATGCAGGCAGGGGACCATAATGATGTTCAAACCGGTATCTTCACCTAGGAAACAAGCTACTCTGCACTCTATTTTCATAGCAGTCTCCCCTGCTGTTTAGTTCCACCTGCTTACACAGCAGAAGCTACAGAAGCTCTCAGTGACATATCCTGTATTAAAAAATAGGGGCATCATAATAACCACCATGGGGAAAAAACGACAAAAATCAAAGATATCATAGCAGTGGGTGCAACATAAGAAAATCCCACTGTCCCCAGTGATAAAACTAGTTTCCTTTAATAGTATTCCAGCAGCCATGCCACCTCCCAAAGCTGACTTTTACTTGATTTGGTAGTTTATTTCTCTGCAGGGATTACCACATCCTCAGAGAATATGAATGATTGCTGGGAAAAAGTAAGATCTCCAATTTTAATAGAAAGGATTTCTTATTTCTTAAAGAAATGACAAAAATACTTCTGGAAAATTACATCAGTGTTCTAAATGGTGACACTTTAAAACATTACTTCTACAGGCTTTCCTTGCCTCTACTAAAATGCTGACAATCTGGTTAACATCTACCACTCATAGCCAGGTCCTTTTTATGACTTTCAGAAGAGCTTCCAGATGCCCCCCTGTGCACTGTCATCTAAATATTTGTGTTTCCCTCAATAGCTGGTACAACAGGGTATATTTTATTTTCGCCTTACAGAGAAGTCATTGTGCAAGATGACAATATTTGTCTAGTTAGAGGAGATGCTCATATTTTAACAATACTGAAAGGTGCTTGAAAAAGAGTGTATTGCAGCCCTAGCAATTGTCAGACCACATCTCTCAGTCAGAGCTTCAGCCCTGCTGGAACAGACAGGAGCTAAAGTGGGAAATGCAGTATCTCAGAATAAACTTATTTTCTACTTGAAAAAGGATGCTGAAGAATTCACTTACAATGTCATTTAGTCTCTATATTTTAATACAAATAAATGTAGTTTTTAATTTAAAAAAAAAAATTTAAGCATCTCAAAAAATAAAACACATTTTATTACCATTGCCCTTGATTCCATCTTTATAAGCTAATAGAGGCATAGAACCCTAGGATCAGCTCAAAGTGTTTAAAAGATGGCTCTGATTTTAGGTCAAGTACCTTACATTCTCTTTGTTGCTACAAAACTGGAAACAAATCAAATGTCTTTGAATTGCCATGTCAGGGGACTGGAGGGGCCCTTCAGACACCACCGAGCAAATCCTCTTTCCTCACAGCCAATCAGACATGGCTGTTCCTAAGAGGATGAAAGCTTCCTATAAAAAACATGTCAGTGTTTCACTGTCTTTATTACCAGAAGAATTTTTCTAACATTCAGCCTGGATTTTCCTTGCTGCAATTTACATCCATGATTTATTGAGAGCCTAAAACTGGGACAATTGCCCATGTCTTTTTCCAACAACATTTACTCACCTGAGAGGTCAGACTTCTCTTCCTAAAACTGAAGAATTCAAATTCCTTCAGTTTTTCTGTATAGGCCATTTTTTTCAGACTTCTGATTGTTGGCCTTTGATTGGAACACCCAAAACTTGACACTACCCTGCTTCAAGTTTGCCACTGCCTGAATGATGAATGATTCTTTTGTGCATGTCTTGCTAGGTATGATTTCCTTAATAAACCCCAGTATAGACACATATTTTCATACAATGTGGTTGTCTTACATTCCCCTTTCAAATCCCTATAGTCCCTGTCTTCTATTTTATTTCATGGAACTGTTGGCTAGATGAAAACAATTGGCTGAGCAGCTGTAGATTTTTTTTCTTTACCTTGCTGAAGTGAGAAGGTGGTCTTCAATTCAGTTTTAATATGGGGGCTTTCTCTGTTCTGCCTTGGGTTTTTTCCTAGTTTTGCGTATGTACACACTCACACACACAGACGGTGCATTTGTAGCAGAATGCCCTGCCTAACTGGGGGTGAAGGAGCTGGAACTGTATGATATCTGCAAAAGTTACCAGTGCTGAACGAAGGGGGGTCACACTGCTTTTGTGTTGAAGAACGCTGTGACCAGTCTGACCCATCAATCCGAAATTTAAACGCTCTGCGGAAGAACAACGGTGCCTGACAGAAACTGGCACCCGTGAGCAAGTGGCAGAAAAAGTTCCTGATAAACCACAGACGAGTGGTATTGCTGATAACTTAACCTAAAGTTGCTGAGCTGACACAGCTGGCCTGGAGACATATGACTGACATATGACTTCATACGAAAAAAGCCCAGTCCCACTTTTTAACCGTAATGTCTTCTAACATGTCACCTCTTTGAGTTCCTCCCTCGAGTGGAGACACCTCTCAAGGTTACTCCTCCAGGCAGGACAAAATAGGTTTGCTCATGGTCATTGGTGTGGGTGAGTAACATAAATGTCTGCTTAATAATTATTTTGCTGACTTTAATATCATTGCTTAGATATTGCTTCAATATACAGTGCACTGTA
Organism: Atrichornis clamosus; assembly: GCA_013400975.1. Lineage (NCBI taxonomy): Eukaryota > Metazoa > Chordata > Aves > Passeriformes > Menuridae > Atrichornis > Atrichornis clamosus. The sequence goes on from WBMZ01007503.1 coordinate 92,906, forward strand.
TTAGTAGCTATAGCTATCTATACTGTGTATAATACTGATTAATGTTTTTTAGTCTAATCATTATCATTATCGTCATGCGTTTAAATAAATAATTAATTTTATTCACATAATATTATTCACATATGATTAGCCATCCTTAATTCTGTGGGACAAAGTCATGTAAAGGCTCAATTACACCTATATAATACTTTAAACTGTTGACTAAATCTGGGGCTAAGATTGGATCATTGGAATTACCCTGATTTAGACTCACAAAGAAAAAGATGTGACTCAGCCAATACTTCCCACAAAAAGTATTAAAGATTTTGGGTTTTCCCCCCTTAGTTAAACAGCACATCCATACGAAATTCATGCACAAGAGCATCCCACAGTTATCAACAGGCCCAGTATTCTCACTGTTTTCAGTAAATTTGTTTTACTGGGTCAGAAAAGACTACTGTGGAAATCATTAAGAAATTTTTATTTGACAGAATTATCCAAATGCTAAAACATGGACACAATAAACAGATGGAGCCTAAAGAAATTAATGGAAATTGTTAGGGAAAATAAAATCTTCAAGCAAAAGCAAAAGTGGAGATGGATTCATGCAGGGCTGAAGAGAAATAAAACTTTAGAGAGGAAATTGGAGAATAACTGCAACTCTGGTAAGATCAGACTAATGCAGAGAAACTGCTATGAAAAATTGATGGAGATATGATAAGCCAGCATTTTTAAACATTTTTACACTAATCAGCTAAAGTTTCTTTAGACATGCACAGATAAAATCACACTAGATATTCTAGCATTTGACATGAGGCACTCAAGTTACTTATAAAAAGCGAAAAGCACAAGTGAAACACCACAGACAATTCCCCATACACAAAAGATTTTTAGGGTATCTACACTTGGACTGAGAAGATCTGAGACATTTTTCTGGATCTTCTACAGATTTGGTGAACAGGTTATCAAAGCTCTCAAATATCATAGAATCAGGGTGATACTGCTGCCTTTGTGTGAAGGCTATGAAATCGAAAGGGCAGAAAATTTTTCATTTATGTTTTTTTAAGGAAAATCCCATCCTCCCCTGAGATACCCTGTATCATTCTGCAGTAGCAGTTAGGTGTAGTATCCCTGCATCTGCTTGCCAACACATCCCTTCAGAGCTTCCCTCACCACCAGAGGGAAGAAAAAGGAATAGTCCTTTTCCCTGCCCTCACAGCCATAAGGAAAAACAGGGAAGGAGTTTGTACATATCAGCACCCAGCAGGACTAGCCAGACAGACTGCAGCCAGCGTACTGATTCCCTCTAAGGGTACATCTCATACCACGGTCAAAAGGCCTCAAATTTTGAGCTCTGTAAAAATCTAAGAACAAGCAACATTAAAACAACTCAAGCAGCCTTTGTTCCAACGAGACTTGTAAAGGGAAAATATAAAGGGATGAATGCATCTTCTCATCCCTGTCCTTCAAACTATACTTTCTACATTTCAGTCATAATTTTCTTGCGCATTTTTAAGTTTGCACATATTTTTCTCATTACAACTGATGACATAGATGATGAATCATTCTTATTTCATTAAATAAGGGAGGAGTGATTAGAATCAAACTGGTGGAAATGCAGGGTAGTTGATAATCAATTTTTAAAAAGGGAAAGAATAATGAGTTTGATTTTTAAAAATGCCCAAGTTTTCTACTCACACTGATTAAATCATGAGCAAAGGAGAGATTTATTTTTAACACAAGTACATGTAGGGATAGGACAAGGAGCAGTGGCTTTAAACTACAAATGTGGAAGTTTAGATCAGATATTAGGAAGAAATTCATTATTGTAAGGGTGACAAGGCACTGGAACAGGTTGCCCAGAAGAGTTTTGGATGCCCTATCCCTGGAATTGCTCAAGGCCAGGCTGGATGGGGCTTTGAGCAACCTGGTCTAGTGAAGGTGTCCCTGCTCATGACAGGGATATTGGAACTAGATGGTCTTTAAGGTCCCTTCCAAACAATTCTATGACTCTATGATTTTATGTCTTCCAAATCTGTGTCTGTACTTCTTNCAAATCTGTGTCTGTACTTCTTCAAATGAATTTCCACTTAAAAATCTAATTTGGCAGAATATACCATTTCAGTTTATAATAAATAAGTGCTGCTGAGTATTGAATTTACTGTTCAATACTGAATCCCTTGTAGAAATGCAGTATTCAACAGTAAAATCAGAATTTTTTCAACAGCTCTCCAAAAATTGCTCCTTGATGGTAAAGCATGCTTTAGAGCTAAGCTGGGGAAGAGGGAAAATGTTAGGACAGGACAGAAAAAGAGGCTGGGGCTAATTTTTCTGCTGATATTTAGAAATGTCTCCCTATTCTGACTTGTGTCAACGTCCTCAAAAAGGTGTAGAGTGACCGATTCCTCCAAAGTCATCCTCTGAAAGAAAATGACAGCTTTTATCAACAGAATCATCAGCTCATCAGCATGGAAGAGCCTGTCTAAAAATAACAGAATAGCTCATTTTTACTTTTTACTTAATCATCTTTATTAGCACAGTTTTGTACTAAACTGATCTTTACAAATGAAGAGACCTGGGTGGGGGGAAAGGGAAGGTGATAGTTTAATTTCTGGAAGAAATCCAAAAGCAGAGTTCTAGAAGTTATTTAACTTGATGTTATGCAACATCATTAACTGACTTAAAGTGATAGCAAAAAGTACCACATCTACTTTTGCTCAAGAGCTGGCTGGAAGATCTCCAGGATTAAAGTGAGAAATCTCTACTGGACATTTATACTTCTACTGAGTTTTCTCACTTTCAGATCACTGACAGAGAACAGAAGAAAAACTCTAGTTGATAAGTTTTTAAAAAGGGATCAAAGTTATCCAGATATTTTTCCATCTTTTTTTTTTCTGTTATAACATAGGCAAAAAGAAATTATGAGCTCATATTGTCCAGTTATTTAATGTGATCCTTGAATGTACCATTAAGGGGTGGCTAAGAGGGAAGGAAATGGTATTGCTCTTCTATGACAGTGGCAAGAAAAATGTTCACTTCAGTTTCAAAGGAGTGTTTTGCCTAGTTCTGACACGGGCTGGGGAAAACAACAATATATCAGAGAAGGTTTACAAAGAATTTTTAAAATTGGGAAACCTGCTTAAGAATCCTGTCTTTACAACTTCTCAAAGGAAAGGTTCAGAAATAACTGTATCACAGAATACAGCTGCCTACATGGAGAACAAAACTTCATTGAATTTTCTACACTGTGGCAGCCAGAGCTGGAAGAACGTGTAATGCTTGGAAGACATGCACACACATACCAGGTCTGCAAAGGAAGCAATCTTGAAACACTTTCCAGATTTTCATAGGATTCTTATCTCTGGAACTGCTGCAATTTCACATAATGACAGAATTTTGTTAAAAATAGCTAGTCCAACCCTATGCTCAAGGCAGGATAACTTCAAAGTTATATCAGATTGCTTGGAGCTCTGTCTAGAAGCGTTTTTAACATCTTCAAGGACAGAAACTTCACAATCTTTCTGTGTGACTTGTCCCACTCTTCAACAATCTATAATGAGAATTTCTTTTCCTAGTAGCAAATAGGAACTTTCCGTGATGCATTTCTTATCCTTTCTGTATTGTCCTTTACCACCAACACCTGAGAAGAGTCTAGATTTCTGTTTTCTAATAACCACCCACTACACTGTTTAAGATGCCAAGTATTCCCCTTCAAACTCCTCTTCTTGAGGATTAACAAACTTGTTCCATCAGCCTTCTTTTAGAATGTCACATATTTCAGCTGCTTTGTCATCTCAGTGGTCCTCCTTTGGACTCCTTCCAGCTTCCAGTTTGTAAATCTCTCTTGAGGATAAGAGTGGGTGGAAATGGAGACATGACTCTAGAGGCAGCCTCAGAATTGCAGGGCAGAGGAAAATAATTGCATCAACCCGCTGTTTATGAGCTTAGTAACTGAGCAGTATGCTGCAAGATTTCGTTGCTGAAAGGATGTGCTGATCCATGTTTGACCTGCTGCTCACTAGGACCCTCCAGATCTTTTCCTGCAGGGCTGTTCCCTGCTCAGCCCACCTGCAGCCTGTACTGAGCTAGGGCTGTTCACCTGAGACGCAGGACTCTGTTCATGTTTTCGTTGAATTGAGCAAGTTTCCCGCCAGCCAACTCCTCCAGCCTTTTGAGGTCTCTGCCCTTTATCAGTGTCCTACCCCTTCACCCCCTCCCACACCTTGGTGTCATCCTCAAGCTTGGCAGCAGCCCTTTCCCATCATTCAGGTTGTTGATGTTGACATGAAACAGTGGCAGAACACCACTCATAGTTGTTTGCCAGGTCAGTGTTGAACTACTGCCCACTACCTTCTGAGCCCAGTGGCCCCTCCAGATTTTCATGTACTCTGTAGCTCACTGAACTAGTCTACATCTCTGCAGTTCGCTATAATATAGTTCATAGAATTACAAAATAACATGATAAAGTCAATATAAACAAATAAATCTACTACTCTCCCTTGCCCACCCAGCCAGTGGCCATTTCATCAGAGAAGGCAATCCAGATCATCAGGCATCATTTGCCCTTGGTATGTGTGTTGACTATTCCCAACCACTTATGCATTTGCTTGGAAACAACTGAACTTTCTCCACAGTACTGTCAGGACTAAAGTGAAGCTAAGCAGCATGCGGTTTTTCAGATCCTTCCTTTCCCTTTGGTTCTTCTGCTGTAGTTACTGTGGGTCATCCACCCAAAAAGGATCTAGCTACAAGAACTAAAAAAGAATGTTGAATCAATAAACAGTTTAAATCTCATCTTGTGACCTCACATAAAATTGAGGTGGATAAGAACAAATGCTATCCTTAATTTTCCTGGTCTAGTCATGTTGGGTACCAGTCAAAAAGGAAATAGAAATACATGATGTATTGTTTGACTTTGGGCAAACTTGATCTTGTCTGCTGTGAAATCCAGATGATGGTTAGGCAGGGGAAGGGCAGCAAAATGGTATGAAGGCGTATTTGCTTATTTTCTCTTGTTTCTACAATCTGTTTAATCTCACTGCTTCACTGTTTATTCCAGTATTCTTCTTTGCTGTCCACTCTCTTATGAGTACCTACCACATGGTGTGGAAAAACACACACAAGCAACTATTTCATTTCTGTATCCAATTAATTCTCAAAAAAAAAAAAATACATAAGCTCTACGGTATTACAGTAAGGAGTGGGGACACATTATTTTCTACAATTGTTTACAAAGAATATTTAATAAATCACATTTCTGCAAGCAGTTACAACACATACCTTCAGGATAGAGGACTATAATATCTTGTTTCTGTCAAAAGTGAAGGATTTGGTTCTCCTCTATTGGTTCAGTCTTACCCTTACGTGCACTTAGCCCTGGAGAGAACTGAAACAACACCATTAAGGTTGGAAAGAAATAAGTATAAATGCAAAGGCATGTTTGTAAACAGAGCAAAAGGAAAAACAGGGCAGCGATTAAGCATGACATGCAACAACAGACAGGGTAAGATTAACACCAGTAAAACTGGTAAACACTGAAGAATGCACTGCTCATACCAAGACCCTGGGACGGATGACTCAGTAGCTGTAGGCCTGTGCTTAGGTGGAGGAGGGAAGTTCCACAAGTTTCTAGCCTATTGCTATTTCTCTTCCTGTTATTCAAGTAAGAATATTCTCTGTAGCCAGAAGATGCCCAAAATAAGAAAACAAAGCAAACACCTCGCCTAAGACTTCTGAAGAATAAAAGAAACAGAACTCTTAATTTCACAATAACTGTTGACTGTTGCAGGTAAAAAAACGCATGATCAAAATTGAGATTATCATAGCCAGTCAGAAGAACCTGTATGATGCAGCAGAGGCTCAGTAGCCAGTATTCATCATCCCCAATGTCACACACAAGTAATCCCCAACAGACTACTTGGACACAAGTATCTAGGAGCTTATGAAAATGAAGTCACAAAGTCACCCTGAAATAAAAATACCCTTCCTCTTCTCCAGTCCCACAGAGTTTTCTTGCAATCCAATGATCTTTTGTCCCTTTCCCCCCACCTCGCCTAGAAGAAAATAAATGCTTAGAATGAAATCAAGCATGCTACTGCAGAGGCTATTACTGGACACTGAGAAAAAGCTGAAAATGATTCACACATATCACAATTTGTAGCAGGAATTAGTCCCTGCCAGCCTGTTGTCATTATAAGAAGTTTACAAAGATTACAATTTTCATATAGAAGATTAAGAACTACTTGGAGCTATTCCTCTTTAGGATTTAGTTACTATGACCATCAAATCTTTGCCTTCCGTATCTTTAGAAAGATAAATTGGATTTTGCTAAATTATGGTGGCTACATCTGTTTAATTTTCATTGCATTACTAACTCAGAAAAGGTCTAAACCACTCACTCCTTTGTTCCCTGCATACAGTGCCTGGGTCAGCTTGTGGCTTAAGCCCTTGAGCCACTCCTCACCACCCTGCTGCCAAGAGCAAACTTCCCTTTCAGTCTTCCGGCTCAGCAAAGTGCCCAGCCAAAGCTATCCATTTCCACCCTTGATTTTAGCACTAATCAGAAACATAGTTGCAGGAAAACACCTTTGGATCTGTTTCAAAATTCTATGCTAAGAAAACTGCTTTGAAAGTGTTATAAAAGTCAGACCCACCCCTTCCCCTATAATAAGTTATTTGTATTGACACTTGGTAGGTGTGTGGATAAACCCAACGCAAACAGCAATAGGACCTTGTGGACAAAAGCATAGGGGAGAACCTCAATAACACATTTGGTTCTGTAATTTCTCTCCATACAGAAAACAATGTCTCCTTTTAAACAATGAAGTTGACATGATCATGAGTTATTCTTTTTCCAATAAGAGGTAGCCCAATTTTTAAAGTAATATTAAAATAAAAATGTAAGCATAGGCCTTCATAAAGGCCTGAAGAAACACATTCAAAGGCGAACACTAACATCTCCTGGGTATAGTCAGTTTGTCTGGAAATGCAGCATACCTTAAAGTTTCAGCTTGAGACCGTGCCATTTAAATGCATTTTGTAAGAAAGAGACAACAAGAGGAGCTGTGTCCTTTCTGAGGGATCAGTGTGTGACACTGCAAAGTTCAGTAGAACGCATCAGTCAGCACTGCAGAGTCCCCGACAGCCAAACAATGCCAGAAGGACACTACAGTACCTACGTGCTGATGGGAGTGAAACAAAAAGCATCAGAATAAAGGCGCCTGTGGAAAGTTACAAAAATAAGTTGCCTGCTATTTAATGGTGTAGACTAGAAACTCATCAACTTCCTTCAAAGTGCAGATAAACTTACTTTAGAATATTGGCACAAAAACCTTAATTTCTCTAAAGTTCAGCCTGTATGGACCTGAATGTCTATAAAGACTGCCTTTGGCATCTGCATTATCTCACTAGGCTGCAGTTCACCAGATCTGGGAAGTCAGGAGAGTTTTCATATAGCAATACAAGACCCAGACATAAACAGAATGTATTGTTCCCTGAGGTATAGGGCTACTTTTGACTGAAAATCCATTAGCTTTTCAAAATAAAAATAATAAATAAAATATAAACAGTCCAATCATCACAGCATCCCAACTGCAATCACAACAGTCTTTGTTTTGGCAAGTTTTCACAGAAAACACAGGTTGAGTTTGTGCAGAAAATGCTCCACACTGCCAGTTAAGCATTTGAGAACAAGACCTTTTCATCCACCCATCACCACCCGCAGGGAAGGCAGGCTACAAAGAATCAGGGGACACAGTTCTCTTATTCTTCCACTACCAAATTGCCAAATTCTGAGTCCTTACTGCGCCACACTGCTTTACTCCTATCCCTCCTGCTAGTAAGGGGCAGATCACACATCTACCCTCATATTTGGGCACTCATAACCACTGCTATTACCACAGCCATTCTCACAGATATTTTTCATCAGCTATCTTAAATTGTTATTGCTGCACTTCATACCCATGTACCAAAGAGACCTTCTTCCAGTGTTTGCATTATGTCTCTCTTAGTAGAACTTAATGGACTAGCACAAAACAGTTAAAAAATGAACCAACTGGCAAAATTTTGCCTGAGGAGTTCAGGAAGAGAACAGTGTGCACTGGCAGTTTTGACAAAGCCCAGTGCAACTGAAGAGGCACACAGAGATAAAAGGTCTCCTTAATCTCTAGTTGAAAATGACACAGTGTTTAACTACAGCAGTTAATTTGGGCATGTTCAATCCAAAGTATATTTTAGAAATTGGATGTTTGCTTAGTGTGTGCAATATATCTTAACTTCTACACTTGCAGGATTGGATACAGACAGCAGCAAGCATCTTTTCTCAAGTTCTGTCAGGATGCAGAGGAACTCACCAATCTTAGCACTTCCAATAAGAGCAAAAAGGAGTCTGATTTTAATGAGGAGAACTAGCAAATTTCCTTCCTGAATGGTGCAACTTATTTTGAAGTACATCTGTAACATTGTTTACAGGATTTCAGCAACTGTGAGGATAGGTGCACAATCCAGTACATCAGTTAGGGGGGTTCTTTGTTGTATGTTTTTAGGGGATGTTTAATTTTTTCCTGGTGCTAAGTGGTTGCAATTAATCCCACCTAAAGTCTACAAAGGAAGAAAGGAAAAACATTTGATGCAAAACAACAGAAAAGGAATCATCTAAATCATAACACCCTGTAGCACTGTATGTCAGAGCTAATCCCATGCATTAGCATGCAGTGGCAACATTAGGAGAAGCTTGGTGAGATAGAGCTGTTTGGGAAGAAAGAAAGAGATGCAATTCTGACGTTGTTTGTACATTTGATGAAGAGATATAGAGTTGGCACTCCGTAGCAGAAGTATGCCTGGCATTACCGTGAGGACAAGTGTGCATAACATTAGACTGCCAGCTCCTTGTGAAGGTAATCACTCCTTCCTTGGAGGTTCAGCCAAACTGGGATTAATGCTAGAAAACAAGCTGGGCCAAGTGTTGCAGTTACAGTGATATTCCCTCCAATACTTCTGGATGTACAGATAAAAATCAATGCTTTCACATCTTACAGATGGCCTTTCTCACCCGAGCAGCATTTCCTGCTACACCCTGAGCTGATCTACAGAAGGTACAGAAAAGCCATTTCCTTGGCCTCATCCAGTGCAGATTCAACTTCTGATCTGACTTTTACTGCTACAAGAGCACCACATCATTCATTGCTCTTTGTGGTTTTCTGTATATACTTGCAAAGGGATAGCTTGAGATTCACTTGGCTACTTCCAAAGATGAATGCTGCCCCTTGCACAGAACTGAAGAAGTTTAACCCTGACTGTGTACCTCTGCAGTACCATGTACAGAGGATCCAGTTTTCAAACAAAAGGAGCTTTGCCCTGGTAAGTGAGCTGCAAATATTTCCATCAGCATTGTCTTTGCTCCTCTCTTGATATTTTGTGCATCTGTAGTCAAACTTTATCTCTTTAGAGGTCTTTCAGAACTGAGCCTATTGTACAGTCTTCAGTAGCTCATACATATTCTAGGTCCTAATTAATTCAACCCCCCCGTTACAATAAAAGAAAGTACCATGATTCTTAAATTGTAGAAAGGAAAAAACCCCATGTATTCACAAATTAATTAAGAGGGGTTTTAAAATAAATGCAACATATTTTGGGTTGAATGTCCACAAACACATAGGAGACAAAACGGCTGTTTACATTCTAGAAAAATGTAACTATCCAAAATGAGTGGTTGTTTAAACCAGAACACATCAAGCTGCTAAGGCTCAGTGATAATACAAAAACCTCACAACGGACACAAAACTGTCCAGATACAAGTTATTTAGAAGAATCAGATCAGTTCAGGGCAAGGAAAAGGAAATTAATCAGCATCCTCTTTTGAGAAAAATACTCAAATATCTTCTGTTGTTGATTTAAATCAGTGAGTCTTGGAAAAACTCTGAGTTTATAGGAGAAGTAATACACAGACTAAGCTGCAAGAAAAGCTTTTTCTAGGAGACTGATCAGTGTGTACTTACACACAGAGAGACTTGAAGAGTTGCACTTCATCTGAGTGTAGCTTCTATCTCTTGCATGGCCAATATTACAAGTCACCTGTTCACGTGAGAACTCCTGCTCAAACACCAGCACTCAGAATTTTCCCTGTCAAAAAGCCAGACTGCTTCCTTCTTTCAAACATGGAATGCAGACTCAGTAGGGCAGAAAAGAGCAAAACACATTTGGAAAAGTCAGCAACCAATAAGTAAAATTACGTGGTAAGATTTTTCTCTCCCAGGAAGTACTTCCAGCAGTCCTGAACAACTAGCCATGCAACAAATTCTCCCCTTATATTTACTCTTTAGTCACTGTTTGTTGTCTTAACAGGGTCCAATATGCACATCCATTCTCTCTTAAGTTCCTACACAAATGCTAACTGAGCTGGAATGTTCCCAAGTAACCCAGTTCAGAGTGTGTGCCCAGTGGAAGCAAGGTCAGGTGACATGGGATGAATACAGAGATGCTTCTTGCCATCCTAGAGGGAAAACCTGTGCTGCCAAAGCTCAACTGGTGTTGAAACTGTCCAGAACTGGGGGAACAATAAAAAGTTTTTTCAAATATTACAATGGCAAAAGGCCATATAGAAATAACATAGGCCTGTTACAGGATGAGGATGGCCACCTCACAAACAGGGACATGGACAAGGCAGAGGTGTTTAACATATTCTTTGCTTCTGTCTTCAACATGGATTATTCACCAAGGGTCTCGGTGCCCCAAGCTGGAGGACCATGACTGCAAGAATGATCAGCTCCCAGTCGACCTTGAAACTGTGTGGGATCGGCTGCTCCAGCTGGATTCTTATAAATCTATGGGGCATGATGGGATTCATCCAAGAATCCCCACAGAGATGGATGATGTCATCACAAAGCCTCTCTCAATGATTCTTGAGTGGTCTTGGGAATCCGGAGAGGTCCCAGCTGACTGGAACCTGACAAACATTGTCCCAGTTTTCAAGAAAGGTGGGTAAGAAGGAGGACCCCAGAAATTACAGACCTCTCAGTCTCACTTCAGTGCCCAGTAAAATCATGGAAAAGATTCTTCTGGGAAGTATTGAAAAGCATCTGGAGGACAACGCAGTCATTGGTCACAGTCAGCATGGCTTCATGAGAGGAAAGTCCTACTAATCAAACCTGATTTCCTTCTACAACAGGTTAGCCCACCTTGTTAGTCTAGAAAAGCCAGTGGATGCCACATATTTGGAGCAAAGCTTTTGCTACTGTCATAGCATTCTTCTGGACAAAATATCCAGCACACAGCTGGATAACCGTGTTACACAACAGGTGAGCAACTGGCTCATGGGTAGGACACAAAGGCTTACAGAGAATGAGGTGACATCAGGGTGGTGGCCTGTCACTAGTGGGGTTCTGCAGGGCTCCATCCTCAGCCCTGTGCTCTTCTACATCCAGTCTACACAGGACTGGAAGGGATACTAAGTAAGTTTGCCAGCAACACTAAATTGGGAGGAACTGTTGACTCCTTTGAGGGCAAAGAGACCCTGCAGAGAGACCTCAACAAATTAGAGAGGTGGGCAATCACCAATCATGTGAAGTTCGACAAGGGAAAGTGCCAGATTCTACACCTGGGATTCTGCTCCTGGTGTATTGACAAATAGCTCCTGCCTTGCAGCTTTGCCTCTCTAAGGCTTTTGAGATGACTGGATACATTTATTATACCATTCAGCAAGCCTCCATAGCAGGCTGGCTATGGCAACACCTGCCTCAGCCTCCTGAAAAGGCAGTCCTCCCTCACTTGCTCTTCCAGAAGTTATTATCCACATTCCTCACCTGAATACTTCTGACTATGGCTGGGGTTTATTACATCATTACAAATGAGCCAGTAGAGTCCTTCCTATGAACATAGAAAATTTGTCTTAAAATCAAAATAGAATTTTGAGGCACTGTATATGCAAAATTATGTTAATATTTAATATTAAATCCATGAGCAACCAAAAAACCCAAAATCTAAAGGTAATCCTAAAATGTTTATTCAAGAACTGAAGGAGTTAAAAAAAGAACTGAAAGAAAAATGTGGAATGAAGATCTTTGAGATTGTGAGTCTCAAGATTACACAATCAAGCAGGGAAATCAGGGACAGACCAGGGGAAGGTGTTGCTGATAGCAGAGCATGACTCAACTAGTTCCAATAAAGAGAGAAAATGTACCAAGAAGCTATTATGGCAGATTCCAAGAAAGAGAAAGAAAAGAAAAATGACTGAAAAGCAAAGCAGCAATTCCTGTTGGAATACACTCCAAGTAAGTGTATTGCATTAGAACTGTAAATGATGAACCAGTGGAGAGCAGGAGCCAAATATTTTCACTGGTAGATACCACTGGTCACAATATAGACCGGCATTTGACATGAGCTGTTCACTTTTGGAATTAGAATTTTGTGGCAAATTGTGTTTTTTTCTCTGTTCACTTCTCCTTTGAATGAAGATGTGTGCTTTGTGTGGAATTCTGCAATCACAATTGCCATTTCAGATTTCAGTTTAATTGCATAAATATTAGAGGAAAACCAGCTATGCCTCTAATAAGCAGTCTAAAATTAGTTCTCTGTTAATTTTCTGAAATCCAGAATAAAAGTCAATGTAGTAAGTAAAAGTGTATGCTCTGGTCTTTGGCTCTAATTCTGATGCATATAGAGATTTCATCCATAAACTTGAAGAAACTTTGGTCCAATTAAAATCTTTAAGTGGTATTTGGATTCTGTACTTGTTCTCAGCAGACCAAGCAGTCAGAGAAAGAGCAGGGTCTTCCAGAAATACAAACAGTAATTTTTTTTCCCATGGAAAAAAAAAAATCTTAGGCTGTAAAGGAGATATTTGATCTTTTCTGTTTTAAAGATCCAAGTCCTCCAGAAGGCTGACTTGTTTAGCTCTTGGTTGTGTCTAACAGCAGTAAAACAAAAACTGTACTTGACATTCCCCCAAATCAGGATAAGAGCTGTGTGTCTGTGTGTGCATGCTCATGCACAATTCTGGAAGCTGTTGTGCAAACACACGGCTGTTTTAAACACACACTGAGGAACATCAGTATTTTAGCTGTGCTTGTGTTGCTTGCCAGCCGTATTAAAATATCAGCAGTCTCACACTGGATACAGTAGATAAACACTGTTTTTAAAATATGGTATGGGAGAAAATCCAGGAATATGATGTCATCAACAGAGGGATGAGTCTGCTATGTTCAGGGAGGGGCAGCAAAACCAGAAGTTAGACTCATTCATACTACAGAAAGAGCTTAGCTCTTCCCAGAGACGTGTTGCACTTCACTCCTTTGTATCTGCTCAGTGGCAAATTTGCAGTCAAGGTATGTTGTCTCACTTCTCTTTTGTTTGAAAAGTTCTGACTATTTAAATTCAGTGTGGTTTGTTGCTTCTTGGAAACCACTTATTGAATGCTTAATATGTTTCTGGTTCAGGGACAAAAGACCTGGTATTATTATTGTTCCAGCAATATGGAGGAGAAAAATAATTATTGTTAATGTGATTTTGTAACTTGTCAGGTTTTGCAGAGCTGTAACATTTACAGAAAAATACTTTATTTCAAAGTACCCAATATATCAAAGACACAGGGTGCTTCACCTGCCACAGATACTCTCCAGTGTACTGAAGGGTAAGAATTTCTCCTACCCAGATGACATTTCATGTCTGTAATCATAGTATGGGCAAAATATCTTTCATCTCACAAAAATAATCAGAAAGTACAAGCAGTCTAACTCTGTTTTCAACTGAGAAATTGCCTATAAAATAGTAGGCAGAAACCAGAGGCAATTAATTTCTGTGCATACTGATAATTTTTTCTCTGTTTATTATTTTGATTGTAAACTTTGTTGGGCAGGATGTGGAAGCGTGTGCGTGTGCACCTTACACTGCTAACCTGTCTCATCTGCACTGATTGAGAGTCAAAGGGTAAACCTTTGAAACTTTTACTTACGTTACAAAGAAGAGAAGTTTTAGATGACCTTTAAGTTATGTTGTCAGGTCCTTTCTAATATCTGTATGCAAATTTTTAAAATTCAGTACAGCATGACTTTTAAGATGTTATTGAAAACAAAGAAAACATTAGAACTGGGATTGTAATTAGAATCATGTAACAAAAAGAGCACAGGTTGAAATATATGCCACACTTTTAACTATTCTTTTTCCATTACTCAGTATCCTAAGCAGCCGTCTTAGCATAATAATAGTAAATAGTATAAAGCCAAAAGTGTTCAAATAGTTTGCCATTAGAATTCTTGTTTGAATAATCTGTATGTAATCTTACAGATGCCGTCTCCTAAGTTAGGGAGACTCTTATCTTAAACAGCTGTACATATTTTCTTAGAATCTTAGGGGAAAAAATGGTTTTGCATGAGTCTCTAAGATTGAAATATCAGCATATTGAGTAATATCAGTCATATGACTTTATCTGGTCTGCTGGTCTCTGAGAATGTACAATCATTAAGAAAAAAATTAAGAGAAACAGCACTTCAGGATCATTTATAGACTTCCAAATGTATTTGTCTTGTTTTCAGTATGAATAATGAAAACACAAACAGATGGGATAAATGTAGCCAGGTTAGCAAAGACCTTGGACTAGCAGAGCAGAGACACCTCCAGAAAATCTTGGTCAGATTTTCCACTGGGCCCCTGGGTACATGCGAGAGCAAGACTAATTGAGTTACTCAGAGTTACCTGAACATTTTGTACTGGCAGTTTATCAAAAGAACTGCCTTTCCTACTGAGTTAGAGCTTCCTGAAATAAGCATCTCAACCTTGCACAGGAAAACAGACTTTAAAATTCTCATAGCTCTGTAATATTTTAAGTATTTTCTCAGACAGAAAACAAAAGGAATTTGGGAGAATTTATCACATTCATTATGAAGAAAAATTTATTGTTTAAGAACAGCTGGTGTTTGATAAGCTGTTTTTCATTAAAAGAAAGGGGTAAAAATCTCTTCGTCATCCAAATTCCACTGCTTTTAAAGTCACAGTAGGAAAAAATCACAGGTCTGGGAAAATTTATCAGAGAATAGAGTTTTGCTTTCAAAACAAATTCCCTCTCAGTAACCAAATCAACAGCAAAAGTACACCTGAATTCTTTAGCAATGGTAATCAACATAAAGTTAAAAAGACCCCAAAACACTGAGAAAAATGTCATTTAGCTAAAACCTTCACTTTTCTTTAAAATTACACATAAGCCTTGTTCTCTTGTCACACATGGTTTTTTAAAACTCCTTCTCAGTACTCCATACAGATGTTTCCCCCACCTTATCTAAAGGCTTATCTTCCTTCCTTTTGACATTTAGCATACTTCATGCATCAAGCTGAAAAGTTTTGTCTTTGCCTGGCCGATCCACAGCTGTAAAGAAACAGGGTACTTTAAAGGAGAGACAAAAGCTGTCTTTCACCAGCCCTTTCTAGGCTTTAGTGATGTGTAGTTACTAAAGAATCACACCCTAGAGCAGAGTCTTTGGGTGCTGACTCACACACGGGTGGCAGGCACATGGCTGAACCAGCTTCTCCCCTCGGCCGGGTGCCCGTGAGCCGGGATAGAGGGAGGAGAGGCATCCCAGTACTGTGCCAGCCCGAGGCAGGTAGGCTCAACCACAGAGGGAAAGCACAGAAAACGAGAGCACCACAGCAACCCTTTAAATGTGAGCCCTGCAGGTTGGCTTCACACAGATAAAGTTGTAATTGCCAGTGATCACCACAGTGGTGCCACCTCATTTACTTAGAAGTAAAACTAATGAACTGGAACTTAGGGACCTTGGTCATGGTCCAACACCCCACTCAAGTGTTAAATGTTGGAGAATAGGCACAAATGGGATACAGGCCAAAGAAACACAAGGAGCAAAGTTGCCTGCTGAAAGAATGTATGTTCAGTCTGATCACAGGCAAGTCCAAAGCATTCAGATGTTGTGGCTAAGCTGCTACAACAAACTGCACCAAAATACTTCAGGACTCTTGATGTTCCCTGAAAGGGTGGATTTAACTTACTTGCTGCTGTGCTATATTTAAGTCCCCTACATGTTAACTCCTCAACTTGATTCAGCAAGGTTGGTCTGGTTTGTGTGATCCCTACAAACAAATGTGATCATCCAGGTTTGTAGATTCAGTAGCTTTGCACACTGACGTGTGCCAGAATGGTGACAGTATCACAAAGATACACTTCAGACTATGTCTAATTTGCAGAGAATGGAGCTGTCAAAATGCTGAAATCTACTTTTCCCACTCACGTTATCTGAGATTACAGTTAACTCAATTTAAAAAGTGCGTGATCCATGGTAGAGGTCCAGGTCTTTTTAACATTAACAGCATGTATCCATGCATGCCCAGAGGCAGAACTGGTCATAGGTGCTTTTCCTCCTGCAGTGTTCCTGCCTTGGCAGAAAGGAATATGCTCTTTGGGACCACACCCCAGTGCAGAGGTGGTCTGTCCCTTTGCCATGGTGTGAGATTTCCTACCAGCTGCCAGACTGACTGAAGGGCTGCTGCTCTGAAGTGTCACGGGTTACAAAAGAAGAACAGCAGATCCCTCTACCCACACACCCAGAGCACGGCAATCTGCCACTTCCCCAACGTGAAGGGTAAACTGCCTGCAGGCAGTGGGCAGGCCAATAAACTGGAAGTGTTTCATCAGGTACCCTGAGCACTTTTACAAAATACAACTCTTAAGCCTTCATAATTCAAAGGTGGGACTTCATCCTTAAACAAGTAAGTTGGACAACAGAAATATGGCAGTACATGTTACTAGGTTTTGACTCAGCTCTGCATGCAGCAGACATCTCACCTCCTTCTGCAGCAGCCTTGCCCTTTAATAAGCCCTATTCTGCACTCTCTATTATATTTGGATTCTGCTTAGGTTATAAGCTCCTTGAGGCACAGCCAGTCCCTGTGCTTGCAAGACTTGTGCACATTGACTACCCCCGAAGCGTCTGGCGTCAGTGTAACACAGACAGTATGGCAGCGTCTGCAGAGCCATGCTCCTGTTTGCTGCTAGACAGCTGCAAACAGCACACCGAGGAAACAACCAGATGGAGGGGCATAAAACAGTAATACACCTAACCATGCGGGCTGGGTCCTCAGCTGGACTGGATGCTCGCAGTGCCCCCCAAATCAGCATCAGCAGAGTAATGACAGGTTATAGCAGATGAGGTTTGACCATCTATCAGGAGATATGAGCATTTTACTCACTGGTAGACTGCTTAACAAACATATCATTGACACATCCACTTTTTCTGGCTCCATTTTCCAGAGGGAAAGATCTGTGAAAGGCTTATTTTCCAAGCTGTGAATTTAGGAAATTAGAAAGTAATTTACACCATACCTGTTCCTTTACCTATCACAACAGGTAAACTTGGCTCTGGGACACAAAATATGCTCCAAGTCAAATTTCAGCCTTTGTAACTACATCTTGAGTTCAGTGTTGAACTTCAGCCAATGAATCCTACAACCAGCCAAATATCTTCAGGTTATTTACTGTAACGGTCTCACCTCAATCTGTGATATCTGAGCTCAAGGATGAATTTCTTATTTCTTTATTTCTTCAGATTGGGTCATCTAAAACAAACCCTCCAGACACTGTCTGTACTCTGGGGAGCCCTCCCACATGCTCCTCGTGCAGGATCCTGTTTTGCCTGTTCAAGACCAGCACAGAGATCACCTTGGCATCACCTCCAAAGCGGTTTGCTATGTTGGGTCCTTCTAGTCCTGGGAGTGCACACCAGCCACTTTCTCCTTGAGTAAACTGCAAAAGAGCAGGCACATGGTGTGAAGCACTGAAGGTGACCAGGAAGTGTTTGCTTTGTGGAAATTCTCTCTCCTCTCTCTCTGTACACACATAGACATATATATAAACATGCACATATATACACACAAACATATGTGTAGAATTATTAGCATCTTGTCAGAGAAGTAAAATACATGTTCCTTTGCATATCCATGCAGCCCTGTCCTACCCACTACTAGGGTACAATCCTATATGAAGGCTCCATAATTTTTCTCCCAGATTTTTACATTGTACTAAATAAACAGCAAATATTTTCATCAGATATTTCTGAGATGTCCATCCATCAGGATCAATACAGTTGCATTTTTTTAGTTCTTTTCCTTTGCCTGGACAAGGATCTTTTTTTTCTGAGTTAATGCCAAAATTTCCAAGTCATGAAGATTTGGGACTATTCCTCATGGGCAGATAAATAAGCAAAAGCAGTTATCTGCTTCCAAGCCTTCAATCTGTGTAGAGATTTACAGTAAATAGCAAATTCAAATAAGTCATAGGATTTGAAACAGCCATTTAGAAGAACAAGAGAACCAGTTTAAAACTTAAGAGCTTTCTCAATACCTGTATTCTTTCTTTTTTCTCCTCTGTGAGTTGGAAGTTCATTTTCAAGAAGATACTAGTACAGCCTGACTAAAGTAGTCATAATGAATCAGACATGAATGCAGTTCATGAATGGCTGGATATTGGTCACAGAAGTTGTAATTTATAGCGTACGCATTTTTTTTAAAACAGCATGTGGATGCAGGTCATATGAGACAACTGTGGGCCCTCACCTTCTGCTTATATCTTTCCTCTGAGAAACTTTTCTCTTTTTTCATTAGAAGAGTCACCTTACAGCTCATAAATTCCAGTCAGCTAGCTTGGCAAAAGGGACATTTCCCAGAAGTAGAAGGAAGTAGAAGTAACAAAGTGGAGTCAGTTTTGTGTAGGTGTTTCCTGCAACATTTTGGAAACAGATTTTTTTTTAAATGTCAGAAGACAGCAATTTATTTTCTTCTACAATAGATGTAGTCTACAAATTGGCATTCAGATCACACTAGAGCTCATAGCTGTACAGTATGAGACATCTGGAGTTCCATTCTTCTACTCTTTGAAGATAGGTTAAGTAGTTTCTACTGCACATTTGTCTCTGGTTTTAAGAAAAGGATTAAATGGAACATATTAATATGTTGTGCCTTAAAATAAATAGACTGGTCAAATAACTGTAAAAAATCAAAGAGCACTTTGACTTTAAATGCAAGAATTAAACAATTTCTGATTTGGGACTGTTTTGAAGCTGAGTAAAATAAGGATCCAAAATATGTAAACTACCTAAGTTTTCTAACATTTTAAATGAAAATCCAAGATAAAGCTCTCAAAACCCTCTCATATACCTGACTTGGGCAAGAACCCTTATTCATTGCTTGGTTTGGAATCTTTTTTCCTCTTGGGAAAGTAAACTCCTTTTTTTCCCTTCTTTCCTTCCTTCTATCTCAACATTAACAGTTCTCCTTCTTCATCCTTCCTTTCTTCCCAGCAGCAGTGCTTCTCTTCTGTTTCCCTTAGCAGCATTATGTTCCCTTCCAGAACTCACATCCACTCATTTCCCCTTCACTTGTTCTTACCCTGACATCCTGCCATAAGCCTGTGCTGCCTGCTGCAGAAAACTGTCACACACAATTCTACACAGGGCTTTCTCTTCCACAGTGGTGGCAAAAGTGATGGTACGCAAGTTCGAAGGTGACATGATCATCTTAAATTAGGATATTTTTCAAAATTAACAAAGCTGGTCAGAAGACAAAATTTCTGTCCCAGAGAAAAATTGGTAAAGAGCATTGACATTTTTAACAAAAGCAAGAAAACAAAACACAGAACAAATGCACACTCAGAGAATAAATCTGCCTGGGAATGGGGAGCACTGATAAGGGATTTTGAAAGAGACATCCTCCTTCTTAAGCAAGTGCCTGAGGGATAAACTGTAGTGAATTGGGTTCTTGCATTCTTTCTTTTTTTTTTTTTTTAACTACTCCATTTTGTAAAGATATTAAACTCTTTAGTTGGCCAGAGAGAGTAATAGTAGATCTGGGTCGCCTGCTAAACTATGAGCAGTCAGTACATCTTCCCCTTTGTTCAAAAACAGAAATGACACCTTCAAAATATTTTCTGTTAAATTCCTCAAATCTTTTGTGAAAAATCTTTCTTTTAAAATCAGTTTCTCCGGAAATTCTCTGTTTTGATAGTCATTTTAATAGGAAAACAAAATTCTCCTCCTCCAATATTTTGAGAAGTATCTCCTAGATAGCTGTAGTAATACGTGAGTTTGAGGTACCAGAAAACACAATCCATTGACTGTAGCAGAACAGAGGGGCAGAATCCCCTCCTTGCCCTGCTGGCCACACTGCTTGGGATGCAGCCCAGGACACGTTTGGCTGTGAGTGCACAGTGCTGGGTCACGCCCAGCCTCTCATCCACCAGCACCCCCGAGTTCTTCTCAGCAGGGCTGCTCTGATCTGCTCATCCCCAGCCTGTGCTGACACCGGGGGTTGTCCCAGCGACACTGGTGGGTGCCCAGCACCTTGCTGCTTGTTGAATCTCATGTGGTTTGCACAGGCCCACCTCTCAAATCTGTCAGGGTCCCTCTGGGTGGAATCCCTTCTCTCTGGGTGGCATTCCTTCCCTCCAATGTGTCAGTCAATCACATCCCACAGCGTGGGGTCATTGGCAAAGTTGCTGAGGGTGCGCTCGATCCCACTGTCCACGTCAATGACAAAGACATTAAACTTTTTCTTAGCTCTGGGTACAAGTTCTTTGAAGGAGCTGTGGCATATACTAAAGGAATGTGTCTTTCTAACTAAATTGTTACCTTGTATTGTTTTGTTGGGTCTGACATTCTGGAAAGAGCAGATATGACATATCTTTGTGAACACCAGTGCTCAAAAGCTGTATATGCAGTGGAAAACAAACTGCCTGCACCAAGTTCCAGCAGGACTCTGTCATGTCCTATTGATAACAAAGGGATAAGAATAAATTAATACACAGTTTAATCTCAACACACTGGCAAAGCATGAAAAGGCAAAAATAAAATTGTAATCCAAACACTGACTGTTGTAAATTGACACTGTAAATTACACTACTTCTCAGCTGGAGAAGTGTCATGAGCCTTCTAGACCTGTCAGTTGAAGGTCACACCCATGTTTGTGCAGTTTAATCACCAAATCCCTATCAGCAGGTATTGGATACTTAGTTTTTCCAATAGAGACAGGGTGTATTGCCACTTAAGAACTGTTGTCATTGGAGTTCTCCTGGGTTTTCAGAAGAAAAACAGACTCCATTTGGATGTATATCCAATTTTTATCTACCGTTATTACCAAGATAATTGCAATACAGTTCAAAATACACAATATCTACTCACACCATTTCCAACAGGTACATCTGGTTTTGAGCTTTTCTCTACAATATACAGATGGTGGTGATTTCTAATCATGCTATCTGAAAGCTGACCTCTTTCCAATTGCAAATACTTCATGTACTGGCTAAGTGAGGAGCAGATATATGAAAATAATATGAAATTACTGTCCCAGCTTTTCAAGAAACAACAATGTAGCAGGATGTGTTTGACCTAGGAAGGACAAGGCAAAATGGCTTTCAGAAGTTTATCATTCAAGAAGTGAAGCACGCTACAGATTAGGCTTCTTCTTGAGAAGGGAACTCACCATTGCTTGCAGTGCCACACTCTGTTTTTAGTTCTTAAAAGAATATGAAACTTCAAGCAAACAAATAAACCAACTCTTCCAGTTCTTCAGTAAAGACAACCTGCCATTTAGACAATGAGTATCATGTCATGCTTGCATTGCCTTCCATGACACAAATCAGTGATGCTGGGGATCATTCTCTGAGATGGTCTACAAGTAAACCTATTCAGGAGTTTGAAATCTGAGTTTATAGTTTAGTGTAGCTGTTGTCAGAGGTTATAAATTAAACTGAGACCATCATCAATGCCTGCGTTAGAGGTTCTGACTTGAACAAACTCGGTAAATATCACCTCCGCTGACTGCCACCTGCTTGAAATTAAAGCTGTAATTTCAGTTAAGCATTATACAGTTAATAATACTTTCTAATCTATTCTGTTGTCAGAGTCTGAAGTGCTGTTTGGAAAACGCGTCGTTACTCAGTGAAGCCGTCCGTATATCCCTGTGGTGAAAGGCATTAAGAAAACACAAGGCATTATTACTAATTTACAGGGAGGGCAGATTCTGCCCATGATGCCTTCTGTGCTAACAACTCCTCTGCTTGCACAGAGCCTTCGGTATGTGGCTCAGCAATAGAAACTCTAGCAACTGAAACATTTCCAGCTGCTGGAAGGGATGACTTTGTAGTTGCAGATGTGGTTTTCAGACATAATGTGACAGGTTAGAATATCTTTTATGTCTTTGCTAATTACAACAGAGTAAAATAATCAGTTACCTGTACGATAATAAATGAGGAAAGCAGTAGCTGTCAAAGAAATAGATATTAGACTTTGAGAGAACAACCAGTCAGCCATATATGCTCTGAGTTTCTTTGTGAGCTCTTTCCTAATGGAGATAGTTGGGTTTTTCTCAAAGGCCACACTTGTGAAAGCCAGTGGTGAAAATGTGCAGGAAATGCTGCATTATTGCAAATACCTAACAACACTGAAAACATTATTGTGGTTGGAGGCACTGGAGATGGCAAATCTCTGCTTTTTTCCTAAATGACTGTCAAAATGTCCTCAAGGTGCTACAAGCAAAGTGCTTTCAGGGCACAGAGCCAGTTCATATGAAAGGCAAATCTCTCCATTAAGTATTTAATGCTCAGAGGCACCAATACTGACAAATACTATTTGGCCATTAGACCTTCACATTTTACCTAGTCATGAGAACCTAATGCTGCTACCCTGGGAAAAGAGCAGTGTTTCAATTGCTAAGAGAAAGGAGTGGCTAAACTGAGCTGAAGAGGTCTGCTGGGATGCAGCAAAGAGCAAAGCTTTATAGGACATCCACGTGCACGTCAGTGAGGGATCCTTGAGTGGAGGTTTGTGAACTGCTGAACAGCTCTTCTGTGCCTCCACCACAGAAAGGAGAATAAAGGAGCATCAGTTACTACATCTTCTTGGGGAACTGATATGCTTCAGGATTTACAGCCTTTTCCTCTCATTATTCCACCCTTGAAGCTCTACTAATTTCATCCATTTCTTTCTACAGGATATTCCCATTGTTCCCTGTAATTAAGACATCAAGCAATTTATGTCCCTGGCATGCTTCATCAGTGCTCTCCTGTCTTTCATACTGAAAGATCAAGACTATAACTAAACGATTTGAATCCCAAGACCAATTCTGAGAACCCACCCTAGAAACAGCTCCTCCAGCCCACTCTCAAAAGCTGTCATCAGCCAGGTGAAAATACACCCTTTTCCAGTTTATCTGGTTTTGGCCTGGTACTTGCAATAAGTTTGATCTATCTGGGTGTCAGGAAAGGCTGTTTTCTAAAGTAGGAAATTCTTGCTTTAACAAAGAAATATAATCTAGCTGGACAAGCTACTCTTGATAAGATCACCAGCATTTTATTTCTTTATCATGGGATATCTTAGCTATTCACTGGGCTCAGAGTATTGTCTGCCAATTGAGAGGTGCATTGTACTGTTTGATACCATCAGACCTGTCATTTCACATGTTATCAGACTCCTGCAATGGATATTAAATTGGTCTCACAATGCCAGTCTGTTAAGTGCTGAATTTTGTAGTGGTGATGGGGTCTTGTCTACAACAGAGAATTCCTGTGGTGCCTGTAGTGCTCAGGGGAGTAGATACAACTACCTCTGACCCTGTTACAACCTGGTAAATCTACACAGCATGTTATAAAATTCAGAAAATTCACAGTCTTTTGTTTGCCTATGTACTTCATTTAATTTGTGTGAGTTGTGATCATTCAGCTTTGTAGTCAGACACCAGGAATGTAGGACAAGGGACATGCAAGATTTCAGCCCCAGGACAAGACAGAGTTTCCCAGCAGTCACTACCACCCAACAGGGAGCCCTGTGAGGTTCCTGAGGCCAAGGCATGTTGTTTTCACTACAAGAAGTGCTTTTTCTGTTTCTCTCCCTGTACAAATGTGCAGTTTGGCTGGCAGTGAACCAGCTAGGCAGTGAATCAACTAGGAACAGAAATAAATTATGTTAATAGATGATCATCTTCTCAGCAACAGATCCAATGTTGAGCATAAACACTGTAAATCTTAGAAACGTATGCAAACCGTAATCTGATCATTTCCCTGTTCTCATGAGGCCTTTCAGCTAATGACAGAAACTAGTGAGTTCAATCAGTCTAAGCAAATAAGACCAGGCTTTGGGTTTATTTCATCCTTGAACCAAGTGCATTGTTGCTCTTATTTCTACCTAATCTGGGCCCCAGACAGCACCGTCTCCATGAAGATCATTTCCTTTCCCCTCCACCTGTGTTACTTGCAAACAGGCTCACTGACTTGCATCTGCCATCTTCATCTCTTCATTTTCCTCAGCATCTCCTCTGTCTGTGCCTTTGAGAAGGTGAGCCACTCAGTCTGAAGGCTGGAATGAGTAGGAGTCTTAAACCAGTGCATTCATAGATGAGCCCTACCCTGGCATTATTCTAAATGCCTGCTTATATTATTGTTGTTAGCTAATAATTGTTCACAAAGGCAACAAAACTTGAGAAAAGAAAGTTAAAAGCTTCATGCCACTTGCATAGTTTGACCCTGTACCCCTTACTTTACCAAGGAAGAAATACAAAACCTCATTTTGGACCAAATATGAAAATCAAGTAAACAAAACACAAAAGGATGTAAGTCAGACATGGCAACAGATAGACTTTAAGTTCAGTGTTATGCTCAGAGCCTTCTGAAAGCAAATGCTGTCACCAAAGCCCAAGATACCAGTATGCAAAAGTAGGCTTTTGCCTACCCAGTAGTAGACCCAATATCACATACATGGGGAAACACAGAGGACCGGTAAGACTCAGTGTCAAAATTGAGATAAACACATGCATAGGCCTGACAGGGCTTCCCTATCTCTGAAAGACCAGATATAGCCTGAGCCTCCTAGCCCCACCTGAACTCTAGGCATGGGCTGAATCTCGCTCCATGCCATGGTTGCCATGAAAATGTTCCTGAGAATTCATGTGAATGACTCTTCTTCACTCCTGCAGTGCTTTTGCAGTCCCACTCCTACTGCAGCTCCTAGATTTCTCAGTCTCCTGACACTAACCTGAATGCTAGTTGTTGGCTGAGCTTTGGTCAATGAGCACTCATTATTAACCTTACCTGTTGTCATATGGGAAATGTCAAAGAGAATAGAATAAAATACCCTGCCAGCCTTGCAGAGTGAGCTTGTGGTCAGTTTTCTCCTGTTTGAATATTTTTCTTCTGAGTTGTCAAAACACTTTGAGCAAACACACTACAATACACACAGAAAAAGTGTAGATCCAGCTGTGACTTGGGTGTGTTGTGTAAGGGTAACGTGCTTTGCTGTGAGAAAGTCAGAAAGTTATCATCGGTTCAGCGAGACACAAAGCTGCTCGGGACTGCTGACACCAGGTTGTGGAGCAGAGTCACATTAAGTCTAAGGGAGCAGAAGCTGGGCAGGTCCATGAAGATAAAATATTGAAGAATTAAACACTTGAAAAGAGCAGCAAGTAATTCAGTTATGAACCTCGAAATTGATGGCATTTCCAAAGATGGAAGATTCAGATTCAATACTTTTAAAGTATTTATACCAGTTTGAAACACCTTCATAAAGATAAATAGTCTTAATCAACATTATTCAATAAGATTGTGGCCTCTTAGTATACAGGTATGTCAATCACTTGATTTTCAGATTTTTGTCTAAATTAAACAGAATACAGACTTGAAAATAGATCATTCATCTGCCCAATGTGTGATGAGAGGAACAAACTGGCTATGTTTGTTTAAGACCTGGATTTAAGACCTTCATATACTTCACTTCTTTGTAGATATATACTGTCTTGAGAGACCTGGAGATGGAAGAAAAAAATAACTCTGTAAATCAGAACAGCTTACATTTTCTGAGCTGTTTGAACAGCAGAAATTGAAGTGCGTGCAGGGAGGGGGTGAAATGCAGTGATATCTGTTTTAAGAGTAGCTAGATAGAAGTTTAATTAAAAAACATTTTCTGTTTGTGAACTACAATAATAAAAGTTGATGAGAAGTACAGGTAGTTCTACCATGTTTATTAATCCATCATGTACAAAAGGGAAGGGAAAAGCTGCGCAGCATTACCTTAACAGAAATTTCCAGGAAAACAAAATTCTAAACCAGCTATTCAGGTCTAAATATAACTTAGAGAATTGTTGCTGTGAGCACATCACTATGTACATGATTTGAATATACCACATTTCCAGTTCTTGACAGCCCCACAGTTTCAGATCTCATTTACTTTTATTGAAAAATTCTTTCTAATATTAGCAGATGGTTTATTGTGGAAAGAGAAACAGCTGAGGGATTTACCCTCATTCCTTTATCCAAACTGCACCTTTGCTATGATAGGCCTTAAAACAACTGCAGAACAATTTTCAAGGGATTTGGCATTTCCTCCTATTTATTTACTTATACCCTTCCCTTTTTAATTTAATTATGTTTTGACACAACCTTTCTTTGCAAAAGGAGCATTCTCACTCAATCTATCAGCAACAGCAAAGTTTTGCTGGGGTATTTTCTGAAGTCCAGGACCTGTGAAAGTTTTCCGTGCAGCAGGAGTTACATAGCGCCAAAGAACAGCTCAGTGAGCTAACACATGCAACAAACCTGCAACTAAATCTTTATGGCAAGAGTGCTCCATCCTGTCCTTGTGCTTACCACTGACTGCAAGTGCCCATGCAGCCTCATAACAGCCCGGGTGAGAAATTTGCACAGGAGAGACTGAATCCCCTCACACCTGTAAAGTACTCCTAGTAAAATTACTGCTTACTTATTACAGTAATACCTGGCATTTATAAATATTGCAATGGGAATGACAGATTATCAGAGCTGCGTGGCAGCACATTTCAGAACAAATGTGTGTTTTCTCTTCTCTGTAATTCTGAGAAGTAAGAGGACATATTTCTGCAAGGAAAAATGGTTAATTTAAAAAGTTATATCTTGATGAACATTTTTAGCATATGTTGCCCTTGAGGTAATTATAAAAAGCTAAAATATGGATGGGCTTTAAGTCAGCTTTGAGGAATACAGAGTTCTCAGGAATGAGAAAAGTTGCAAATATGCAGATTTTTAAGAAGTCAGAAAGTAAGCAAAAAGTAGTATATGGAGATAGGTTTAGGTTTTATCCCCATAGATAACAACTTTTGTCAGAAGAAAGTCCAAAGAGTAAAACCAAAAACTTTACCAGTAGTTCATGTGCTGTTGTCAAGTTACCACAGAACTTTACATACAATTTCTATTCTCCCAAAAGACAAGCAGAAATTTTCCTTAAAAACAGAACTAAGTCAAGGTCCAATATATTGAGAACTACAGCAGACTGTTATTCATTTCCAATAGGGACCTAAGCCTCCTTTACTGTCTTTTTCAAATTCTTAAAAACCAGAAATTCATATTTTAATAATTTCTTCTGGGAGAAATTAACAACTTATCTTTTTGATCTCTGAAAACTGGGATTGTTCTAAGGGACTAATTCCCAGGAAACTCTTTTCCATATCTTCTTTTCCTATAATTCTGCATTTCATTTTACAGCTATAATGATCTATTGTATAGTCCTATAATACTCTATTGAGCCTGAAGATTTGCCATTTTCACAGTGAAGTTATTGCTTCCCACACTCTAATCTTCTAACCACATAACTGAAGCACCATAATGACCAAAAAGGTAAAGAGAACAGTACATACATGTTGAAAGTTGGCTCCAACAGCCCAGTGTGGCACATGGTAGTCCTGATGCAGGAGACTAACTCAGCATGTTTCAGTTTTCAGCACTGGCCTCTCCTGGCTGTGCAGGCTCTGCTTGCCTGGCACCCAGGCTGCCCTCTGCCCTCTCCTGAAAACCCCTAGCAACACAAGAAAAACTTTTCTCTGGTTCTTTCTGTGAATTAGATGAGTCAGTTTTGCATTCCAAAATTTAAAATAATTTTTTAAATTACTTTAGTGGAGGCCAGTTCCCACAGTGCTCTCAAAAAAAATCTCCATGGTTTCCTAAGGAAACACATTGAGTGAGGGTACTTCGGTGAGGTAGGAAAATCTAACTGGTGAGGGCACTTGCTGCTGAAATTGCTGTGACCTGGTCTAGTGGAAGGTTTCCAGACCATGGCAGGAGCTTGGAACTGGGTGATCTTTAAGTTCCCTTCCAACCCAAGCCATTCTGTGATTCTATGATTCTATGATTTTTGTTTGTTGGCCTTAATCCAACTGGAATTTTCATTTATTGGCACCAAAAGCACAAACTAAGGAATTTAGGATCATGCAGGTTGGAAGAGACCTTGGAAGGTCTGTAGTCCAACGTCTTGCTCAAAACTGGATCAGCTACAAAATCAGACTATGCTACTCTGGGTTTTACTGTTGGGTCTTTAAAACTTCTGAGTATGACAAGGCTGAAATTTAATGGTTTAGTGGCTGGACAAACTTGAAGATCCTGTGTTTTGATCCTGAAACAGCTCTAATGTTAAAATTATTATTTCTCGTTTCAGATTAAATATAATTATTGTACTAAAACTGCTCTTTTAGAAAGACAGGAACAACCAGCTTTGGTGACATTTGCAAAATTTTGGAGGTCATCTTCAGTAGAAAATTTTCTAAAATATTGATGACATCAAGTCAGAGGTCAAACAGGGACTGTGACTCAAACATCATCAGCAAAAATCAAAACTCTGTTCATAATGAGACCAGCCTTTTTTCATATAAAAATGTCCTGTGTTCAAGACAGTATTTCTTTCTGAACCAGTTCATATTTTCCTTCTTCTTCCAGTTCTTAACACAGTTCAGCCACTTTGTTCTTCTCCATTTCCTTTATAATTATTTTACACAGAGATAATACCTTTTGTCAGAATCGTCACAGTTATTGAATGGAATGCATAAACAGCATTGAAAAATAACATATTAGGTTTTTAAGGCTAAAAAGTATGAGATTTTTTTAGGCAATCTAGGGAGTCTAGATTTAGGAAATTTAGGGAGTCTAAAATAAGAACATTCAAGATTTCCACTTAGAAAAGAGTATGTAATGCAAAGTGTTTCTTTGCACTTAATTGGGCTTCTGCTCACTCCACGCCTTTCTTTAGTTAGAATTGAATGGCTTCATCTCCCACTCAGGGAGAAAAATCAGTAGCCTTTTCTCACTTTAGTCTCTTTGTTATTGAAATAACTACTTTAACAGAACAACTTTTTTTCCCCATTTTTCCTGACACAGTTGATGTAGATGCCCTTAATGATAACTGCAGAGCAAAAGCTTCTTTCCATGGTGTGCTTCAAGTTTACACACCAAAGAGGATCTAAAAATTATATTTTTCAGAGGTAACTCCTCTGTATATTTTCTTTATTGCCTTAATTTTATGACAAATTATGGAGTTGATTTGTGTTAAAAATAACTTTTTCTTTTGCAAGGTTATTTTTTTTCCCAGTCAAGTTCCTGAAGCCTCATGAACTGCGAGGGCAGACGTAAGGAAAAAGGGAGAGAGAAGGTGAATGAAGAGCAGGAAACACTTAAGTTAACATTGCCACAAAAAGTGTCCACTGATCTACAACCTCAAATGTGCTAAAGCCCATTAGAGATTCATTATACAAAGATTGGAAGTTAGAAATTAATGTCATGTGAATCTGTAAAAGAAGAACATTTTAGGAATGTTTCCGACACTTCCTCTATCTCTCCAAAATAACTAATGCCTCCACAATAACACAGAATTAAAAGAACATTCAGAGGAGGTTTCAGAACAGGTTTCAGAGATGCCACAAGAGTGATATAACGTTACCCTTCGCTATTCATCCAGCCAAAGGTACAAACCCATCCAAGGCCAAAGAGATGAGTGCAGGGAGTCCCGCTGGGCTTAGATCAGATGGAAACCAGAGCCTCAGTGAACTGGGGGTAGATGGCAAAGGTGACTTTTTTCAGGAGTAACGGTGGCAAGAACAGCAGGTTGAAATAGAAGCTTTCAAAATAAATTTGATGGAGAAAATACAGAATTTATAAAGAAGATGGCTTGCCTGTGTTTTTGTTGATACTAAATTCTGAGTGTAAGAGTCCATCATAGAAGCTGACCTCAATCTTCCAGCACACCTTTGGTTTCTTGCTGAGCAATACTTCTACTTATGCCATTACGTCACATGTGCTTCAGACCTTCCAAACCTGTAGGTGTGGAGCTGAAGAAGGAATTATGCATTGAGTTTGGTTTTTTATAACCTCTTACTAAATAAAAATCCTTGTTTTCCTCTCAATTACGCATTGTCCTGGAACCAAATCCTCCAAAGCTGTTAAAAATGAAAGTTATCTCTCCTTGGCCAGCAAATACCTGTCTGATGGTCACAAATGAGGCAGTTTAGGGGACATCCTACAGCCTCTTAACAATTTGCTGAGTCTGTCAGGTTTACACTCCACCCTCCTGAGGGCAGCCGTGGTACTTACACGCCGTCAGCAGGACTTGCAGGCTTCCTTGCATGGACCACAGTGCGGACGACTGCCCTTACCTACAGCAGCTTTTAAACTCCTGTTATTCCCCATTTCAGTCACAGTAGATCTGTCAGGCAGATATCTTTTTTTTCTCTTATGGCTCTGGCAGCTCCTTTGTCACATTTACTGTACGTTTCACACTAACATGAAAAAGCAAGCCTGCCAGGCAAATAGGCACCACCAGGGGACTCTTGGCTGCCCAAGATGGGCTCAGAGATGTTGAGGAGGACAAACCCACACAAAAAATACAAAGCATCAAAGTACGCTGAGCTCTGCACAGAAACAGTCAGAGGAGAGACTGCAGTAGCCCTAGGATGTTCCTTTCTGCAGCTGACCTTCTAAAAAATCTTCTAAAAACTCTCCACGTTAGAAGCCAACCAGTGTCTCTCTCAGTCTGCAGCCACCCACTCACAACCATATCTTCTCTCCCAGCTTTTCCACCCCTCTGTGCCACTGACACCCAGCAGTCTATGGAGCTATATGTATGCATGGCAAGCCAGCTGTATGTAAAACACTTTTGGCCTCTGACAGCACTTAAAACAGACCAGGTAACTGTAAAATTCTGCTGATGTTACAGACTGGGTGTCATACCTATCCTTCACAAGGCCTTGCTAAGAAGTCCCTGAAATAAATAGAAAACTAAGCTTAGTTTTCTCTCTAGGCAACCTTCATCATGAATGACTGTCCATCACAGAAATTCCTCATTTGGAGAAGACTAGTGGGGCCTTGGGCCCACTCTGTCCTTTGTCCTTGCAAATTAGACTGTGTAGGAAAACATCAGGACTGTGTACCTATGCTTTTTAATATTCTCTCTTTTGCTCCAGCAAACCACATTATAGCAGTTAACATAACAGCAATAATCTGCTTTAGGTTCCACCTCTTGTCCCTGAGGACTAAATTAGCAAGGTTAATATTATGACAATCTCAGAATACACTAATTACAAATTTCAGTTCTTGTTTCTGCAAAACATGTAACCAGCAAAGTCACAAGAGCTGTAAAAAATGCATTACAAAGCCCCTCCCTTACTCCCACAGAGAAGATTACTGCAGGTAATATTGAAACAACCTGAATTCTTATTACATATTTCAGAACTTGTCCTTGCATAAGACATGACCGAGACCATCATAAGACTTTAAGATACTCACTGTGTTTTAGCATACAGCAAATGTTTAGCACGGTGCAAGGAAGGATTAACACAAATACAGCAGTACTAATAGAGTCATGAGTTCAACAGCCATAGGGACTTATCCAGTCCCAAAACAGATTGTGAAAAATGTTCACATACCCCATTTTGGGAGTAAAGCTGTCCTGGAGCTTGCATTAATCCAGTAGCAGCATTAGCTGAGCTCTGATTTTTTCCCTGTCCTTCCATTCCTTAGCTCATAGCTCTTGATCCTCAGAGGACTTTTTGTTCCACTTCCTCCTATTCCCCTTCTTTTCTTTCAAGAATTTCCATAGGTCCCAGCATGTATGGCTGTAGCAAGGAGACTTTCCCTCCACACAGGGTCAAATTCAGCCCCCATAGGATTCCCTCTGAATCAGTAATGATATATTACTTCAGCTGGGCAGTGTTTCAATCAAAACTGTCACGTAAAATCTTATTGAGAGTCCCTGCTGAGATATTAGGCCTGTCTTGCATTGCACAGAAAGTATTTGTAGAGAATGTGTGAAAGGATCACATTTATTTTCACCAAACTATGACAAGAAAATGGCAAATCACTGCCTTTTCTAAGTTGTGCCTTTGTCAAACATGATTTATTCAGCAATCACATGATTGCTGAAATGAGGTTCCTGTGCTATACAGAATAGCATCAAGCACGTCATTTTAACCCTAAACATAAAGGCTTGTAAATTGATCATTAGCACATTTTACCTTGTTCACTTCCCCATTCCTACCAGTGATTTATGGAAGGGTTTGAGCTATGGACCAAAGAGGGAGATTGCCAGAAACCCCATGTGTCATGAACCTGGTCACATCTCAACTAGTCCCTGCACACTGTTCCTGGACCACAGTAAAATGATATTATTAACTTATTTTAAAGTATTCTAGATCATTCTCTACTAAAAACAAAATGTAAAAGAAATTAATTGGAGGGAAAATATAGATAAATCAATAGGCAGTTTTGGAGAAGCTATTTTCTGTAAATTAAATTTTGTAAATAAATATAATGAGGGAAAATCATAGAAAAGGCCAACATAGTCTTTATGACCACTCTCTGCATTGTTAAAGAACATCTTATTAAATATATGCATATATCCAACCTCAAAGCATAAAATAATTCACTTTTACAATTTTTTTCTGCTGGTTCACAGCCTGCTACCAGCAGAAGAAACAGTTTCTGCTAATTGCATCAAGCAACAGAACTTGTCTGTTCTCAGAAAACCTTTTGTTGTTCATCCATTAGTATTTCAGTTCCTATGTGTTTCTACAGTGAAAAGTGCCAGCACAGAAAAAAAGGGATACTTGAAACTGCTGTTTGCAATTTGTTAGTGGCATCTCTCACAGCCACAAATTTGGGCTTTGAGATATTTAAGTGTTGATGAACACCAGCACCTTGATGCCAGGCTTTGATATAGGGAGATTAATTAGAGAAGAATATGACTATCTGAGGTATTATTTAAGAACTCAGAACATCAAAGATATCAAAACCATCAGGACAAAAACGAGTTGCAGTTAATAGGAGACAAGAAGGTAATATAAAATGTTTCCATAATTATATCAAAAGTGAAAGGATAATGGAGGAAAGTCTAGGCCTGTTACCGAAAGGAAAAGGGAAGCATAACTCAGAGAATGATGCAAAATTGCATGACAGCTTGGTGTTAGTCCTCTCAGAAATGAAAATTTTGATCTGATATTTAAGGTGATTTATTTGAACAACTGAATGTCTGTGAATTGGGAAGGAAAAATTTTAAAAATAAATGGATTTATGCAAAGTGGCAGGATTGTATATAACCCATGGGGTGGTGTGGTTCAGAAATTAGGAGAGGAAATCTTTGCTCTCAGTCTGTGAAACCAAGAAGAATGGGGACATCTTAGAACTCTAGAGAGGTCAAAACACAATACTTGTCTTTATAAAAGGCACAGATAGCAGGACCCAGGGATTTACAAACATATCCTCATTTAAATACTTGGAAAACATGGCAGCAAAATATTAAATAATCAGTATATCCACATATGGAGGATAATAAAGAAAAATCAAGTGATAATGAATTACCAATATAAATTTGTCAAGAAGGAAGTTACGTCAGACTAATACTATCTGGCTTAATGGATAAAGCAGAATATGGTTTTCAGAGGGGCTTTTGGTATTATCCTGTATTCCATTCTACTGAAATAAGAACAAATAAAGTCGCAGAAAAATGCAGTGTAAGTGCAGGTGCTCTGCTATGCTGGAAGGGCTCAAGGAAAAACAAGATTTCTAACCGAAGCATTTACAACCTACAGTTGCTGCTTCTACCTGGAAGATGGAAAGAAGATGTAAGTCAGAATATTGGCAATGCTGCATAGCACACACTGCAGGTGGCATTTGCTCTCAGTATAGAATAAATAACTCCATATCCACTAGACATAAAAGCTCCAGATAACCAATGTCACTAAAAGTAGAGGTCACTGGATGGGTGTCTACAACATGCAGTGCTGTGTGATAAAGAGGTTCCCCCAACCCTTCCTCCAGATGCTGGTTGAAAATGATCAGTAATCAAAAGGATACGGGTATCCCAAGACTTAGGTGGTTCTAACAGTGACAAGGCAATAAAGAGGGAGAATAGAGAATGGACATATGTTCCTGCATTTAGATATGAGCTTGAAAATTTGGGGTTTTGAAAGGATGGATCTGGAGAATGAAAAGAAATGGTTACCCAGTTTAACTCAAATACTGTCCTTTGCTCAAGTTATGAAGGATTGGGTAGGTGTGTTGCTGTTGTTTTATGATCATTAATCCATTTTATGTTGCCTTATCTTTCAAGGTTCTCAGTTCCACTTGCCTGTTTTATTCAGTTGGCCTATCCTGCCTGACACCCCTGTTATAAACTTTACATTATAGAGAGGTTCTCCTTTGTTACTGCCTTTACTCTATTTACTCAGATATGGTCTTCATCTTTGCCTTTGGTTTCAAGCACTACAGTGTTTTATTAACACAAGGTGCACAAAATGTGACCACTATTTTTCAGCAGTTCTGTAACCAATAGCCAAATGTCTATATACATATTAAACGCTGACACTTATTAGCCAACAATTCCAGTAACCAGAACACAAATGAGAACCCCATCCTTACAGAAATTACAAGCGTGTCCTTTTTCACTGCCAAGTTACCAATTGGATAGGACAAATGTCTTAATTAAAAATACATTTGAAAAGTTTCCAATCAAACCATAATATAAACAGTGGTTATTATAAAGACTTGGAAAAAGACAAACATTATTTCTGTCACCCAGTTCAGAAAGTTATATGTACAGATTTGGGAAGCCAAACTTGCATTTGAATAACATCTCAGCACTCATTATTCAAGAGCACAACAAGAAGAAAACACATTTAACATTTTATCAGTACTTATTGATGCTGTACACTCAACTTCTGTTTGGTTTAAGTAATGTTTAAGTGCACATCCGACATTTATGCCTGTAAATAGCTTCCTGTAAGATTCCAAGCTGTTCTGATCCATAGAATGTACACAGCACCTGGTTTTCAGACTGTGCCCTTGCACTGAGCTAGCTGACTGCAGCCTGACTGCAGACAGGTCCTGGCTTATATGATGGCCACCACCTCTGCCAAACTGCCAACCCACCTGCTGCACACCTCTTAAAACTGAGCTCCATCATGAAGGTTGTACCATTTATCTCTTCTGTGACTTGGGGTTGCAGAAGGATGCTGTAACAGAGACAGAAATACACAGGCAATTTCAGTGAGAAGCTGAGAAAGGCACACTGCTGGCAAACACTGATCCTGCAGCGTTCTCAATGCAAACTAGAGCTGCAAACTAAATGCCTGTTTATACTACAGCCATAACATTTAGGAAAATATATGATGTTCTCTGGGGAGAAAGCACCACTGAATTCCACCCAACTCTTGCTCTACAGGAAAGAGTGTAAAATGTGGAGGGATGTGACACAGAACTATCAGCTTAACAATGAGCACTGAGCAAGACACAATATACATCTGTCCTTTAGGAAACCATGGCTATTGAAACACAGAGATAAGAAGACAAAATAATGATGAATGTCCTCGAAGAATTAACAAAGACTTGCTGCAGCTCAGTTCTAGTAAATAACGGCTGGTAAATGTTCTATTCAGTTAACCCATCCAATGTCGGTTGTTGTTTCATCCCCTCTGTTTCACTTGCCTAAAATTGGTCCACACAGCCCATAGCAGTGCAGCCTGTGAGACACTCCACAGGCATTCCTGGTGTCTTTGAGAAAGCAACCCAGGGAATCGTAAGCCTGTTCAAAAGCTATGCTTTTAGGATATTAGGAAAAGCAGAGACAGCTTTTCTTATTGTATCTTTTGCAGCAATGAGCTAGATGTAGCAATCTCATGTCACTTATTTTTTTCTGTGCAGAAATGGTTTCCATCACAACTGAAAATATTACGCAACTGTACAACATGACCACCCAGGAACTCACAGCCAGTCCAGCAAATTTCCACAATAATTCAGGAGTGAATCAAACATATCCGTCTGATTGTGTTAATACCGATGTATGGAAATGGCTACAGAATTTTCAGCCTGGATTCCTCTGGTTTATATTTATTCTGGGAGCAGTAGAAAATTCCTTTGTTCTCACCGTACTGTGTTTCCACAAGAGTAGATGCACAGTGGCTGAAATTTACCTAGCAAACATGGCACTTGCTGACCTAATGTTGGTCTGTACTTTACCTTTCTGGGCCATTAATATTTCTAATAATTTTCATTGGCCTTTTGGCCTGTTTCTCTGTAAAGCTGTCAATATTATGAGTTACTTGAACTTTTATTCTAGCATTTATTTCCTGACACTAGTGAGCGTTGACCGCTACCTGGCCTTGGTGAAAACCATGTCCCTTGGACAGATGCGACGAACCGTCTGTGCCAAATGGAATAGTTTTGTAATCTGGACATGTGCCTTGCTCATATGTTCACCTACAATGGTGTTTAGAAATTTGCGTTATTTTGAAGAATACAATGTCACGGCCTGTGCTCTTCTTTACCCAGCCAGCTACTGGGAGCCCACAAACAACTGCTTGCTGAATATTGTGGGGTTTGTGATCCCATTCTGTGTAATTACCTATTGCACTATGCAAATCATCAAAGCCTTACGAAGTAGTGAGCTGCGAAAAATGAAGGTAGTCCAGACAGAGAGGAAAGCCACCATGCTGGTCCTTGCTGTGCTCTTGCTGTTCATCATCTGCTGGCTTCCATTCCAGATCAGCACATTCATTGACACAATCCATTACTTCTCGCCCACTCTCAGATGCTTGGAAGACATCAATGACATAGTGACCCAGATAGCTACCTACTGTGCCTTTAGCAACAGCTGTCTGAACCCAGTTCTGTATGTAATCGTTGGGAAAAACTTCCAGAAGAAGGCTGTGGAATTCTACAAGGACTTGTTCACAAAGAGGTGCAGAAAATTACAGTCTGTGGAGACGGAAAATTCCCTGGACACTTTAAGAACTTCCATTTCAAGTGAATACCCAAGGAAGAAGTCTGTTTTGCCATCACCCCAATAGCATAATTTTAGGAAATCATTCCAGGAGGAAAGCCTTCTAACATATCAGTCTTCACTCATACACATCTCCTACTGTTCCACAGAGTAAACATGTGGTAGTGTTAGTCATGTGTGGGAAAACAACAGTTTGATCTTAATGGGAATTCTATGAAGAGACCTGCTTCTAATGTTATTGGACATTTTTCATGATTGAATCCTATTTTGTAGCTTACTTACATTTTCATGGCTGAATAATATTTGATGCATGTATCATTTGGAATGTTTACATTCCTAAGCTGTACATACATGTACATACAATTCCCTGAACAGAGCCCCACTATAGAAGATGTTGTCAGGACTGTGCAACTACTTCTGGTGCCCATATAGTGTGTTAGATAAGACTTTGGATCTGGGAAGGGCTTGTATTTGAGTAAGTTCTGGTAAATTTATTATTTTTAAATGTGTCCATCTTTTGGGTTTTTAATTTCTCTCTTCAGTCATCTGAAACTGATTGGTTGAGTGATTGATTGACAAGCAGTGCCTTTTGGCAACTGCTCCTGTTAGTTGCAGGTTTACATAAGCAAGAACATATGGAAAGTAGCTGAAAAAAGGTAAGGCAGCAGTGGAAGGAAGGAAAGCTGCACCCAGTTACATGAAGTTAAATGCGTTTTCATTGTAGCAGAAGACCCTTTATCCCTCCTACCTCAGAGTGAAAACATTCACTTACTCCTTTTGAGTGAGTGAATGTTATTTATATTCTTACCTACATGTCAGCTCAGAGACTTGGTTTGCTAGTATTCACAAAGCATAATTAATATTTTTAATATAAACTAATGGATATATACAAGTTCAGTACAACTAGTATAACCTCACAAACAGAAGAAACTGAGAACATGAAGGAGGGCATCATCTAACTACATTAGAAATCTAACTGAAGATGACAGGGGTCTTGAAATATCAGAGTATTCAAGAATGGCTTTTTCAGAGTCTAGTAGTACCTACATTTTATTTGTGGAGCGTGATTTTAATACAAGATGGCTTTTCCCCAGCTGGACTGAATTTTTGATCTAAATTGAGCATACATGTAAAAAAACCTCATAGTGCACTGAGTTGTCTGTATGCACTTTAACCACTCGGAACCTTGACTGAAACTGAGCTGCAGATGATCTAGTATCTTCTGAAACTTACAGAGTCTTTGTTCTTTTCAAAGCACTTAAGATTACACCTTTTAAAGCCACCAAGGGAAATGGAGTTGGGTGACATAAATAAACTCAGATTGCAAGTACATGGTCTTTATTCATTAGAGCTTGAATGGAGCAAAAAAGTTCATTTAAGATGGGAAATTTGTATTAAATCTTCAAATAACTAAACCACAAAATAGAAATGTACAGATGTAATCTAAAGACTATGGGATTTAGATCACCCTAGATGATTTATAGGTTATTTCCATAGTTTTTCTTTAATAATCCAGTATAATCCTATGTCATAAATTCTTCTATTGCTCATCTTTTTTTTTTGTCTGAGGCAACTGGAGACAACTATGATGAAACACTGCAAGGCTCTCTGCTGTATCCAATGTTATCGTACTGTCTCATTCATGAGCATGCTGTTCACGCAACCATTGCACAAAAGACACTCCATACAGAGGCTATTGAGTCAATGGACGATATTTCTGAGTATTTGGTACTGAGAAGTAAAATATGAAAATGTTATTATGTTAATACCACCTTAATTTAAATAATGTAAATACATAGGCACATTATTTTGCTATGCAATAAGCATGTACAACTGAAAATAAAGTACTTTAAGAAATCACATTTCCTGGCATTTTCTTCTCTATCCTGTATCCTGTTACTAAAGAATGATTTCTCAGAAGTCAAACTATTGCAGTTACTTTCTTTCACTTCCAGTTATACCAAACGAAAGAGAGCTGAAACAACAGAATTTTAGCTACTTTGAAATCTTTGGGTCAGGACCTATTTCTGAGTGGTGCTCAGACCCTTTGGAAGCTAAAATCTGAATTAAGGCAGCTAAGGATACTGAAATATTTTCGGTAGCTTTCTTCTGCCCACTGGTATCTCGAAGTCCCATGAAAGAGCAGATATTACTTTTCTTTTTGAGGACCTGGGATGCACAAGGGCCTGTAGGTGCTGCTTGCAGCCTGGACCCTCTGCCTATAGCCTTGCTCTTCCCTCAAAGCCTGCAGACACCAGCAGAAGTGGAAAGCCCCTGCAGCAGCACCTGCACACAGTGTCAGCTCACAAACTGTTCAATTCACGTTTTGACAACTTTTCAATGTGATTACATATTTGCAGTATTCACATGCACCATTTACACAGGCAACAAAAAACCCCCAAGAAATTAAGTGTAACGTCTTTCCCACTGGCAGTTTCCAGTCACACTCAGATGCTTGGCTTGGTCCTGTTCTTACACAAACAAAACAAAACACGTGAGAAGGATTCTTGGCAAGATGAGGTCAGACGCTGTCTCAGAGCTGGAGATGTCAAACTGTAATCATATCACCTTTTCACTCCTCTTTATCCTGTCCCCCTCTTACATCGGCTCCCTTCTTCTCTTTTTACATGAGGATGCCACAACTGTTATCGCGACTTTGGCCATGCAAGAAGCTGTCTCCCCATCCAGCCTGAGGGAGGTGGGGACCATCGTCAGAGGAATGGCAAGGATACCAGCAGTCAGTTGATATTTCTGGCCTGCAGCATCTAAAGGCAGGAATAATTCTCATTTTTCCATTCTTTCACTTTTCAAGTTGTTTAGTTGATTACTGGCTTCACTTGAATTGCAAAATTAACAGCTCAAAAGCTGTTACACAAGCAGCTGGTGCTTTCTGTGGACAGGGCAAAGTTGCTCTTTTTTAGACAGGGTTTCAGTTGAGAAGTCAGGATCTCATCTCAGGTCTCCCAAATCCCCAAGCAGTCTTTAGCCATTGAATCATCCTTTCACTCCATTCTTCCATCAGTACATTGCAGTTTTCCAGCCCATATTGGCTTCTTCTGTATTTTGCAGTTTCAGGCTCTGTAAACTCTAGTTAGTAGGGTTTGATTATTACCACACTTTGATGGTACCAGGATCATTCTTTGGAAATTGTAAACAACTGCATGAGAATTTAAGCTCTCCTTAGCAACCACCACAGTATATGTGAAGAATTCCAACCAAGTTGAACAAAAAGTTTTACATCAAAATGTCATATCAAAAACCTTTTCTCCTCTTCCAGAACAGATGAACAATTATACCAGATAATTGGGTTGATTTGCAAACTATTTCAATAAAGAAAATCAAAATGTTAAAACATACTGTCCCAAAAAGATAATTTGTCCCAATCATTAAGGCTATAGCTGTTTTAAGAGGAAGATTTTTAAGGGTTGAACTGTTGGACCGGACCAAGAGCCAGAACTCTGGAGACCTTTGGGATTTTTGCCATTTGTCTACCTTGTAATGTGTGTCATAATTGAGCAAAGAGTCTTATCTCTAGGTTCATCAACATATTTGTTTAATCATTCTGATCAGTGAGGCTCAGCATTTGTAAATTCCTATGCAGCTCTAGGGAATGTGTACTTTCTGCAGGAAAGTCTGTACAGACAGTGACTGAAGATTATGTAAGCTTAAGACATAAACCAATATGCTCTGAGTATCCCGAGATGAAGGTGCCAATAGACGGATATGTTTTTTACAGCTAAAAACCTTTAACTGTTGACTCTTATGAATGTTTTTAAACTAATCCCTCACATTACTTCAATTCGTGATCCATTACATCTGTG
The DNA here is from genome assembly GCA_013400975.1 of Atrichornis clamosus. Lineage (NCBI taxonomy): Eukaryota > Metazoa > Chordata > Aves > Passeriformes > Menuridae > Atrichornis > Atrichornis clamosus. The sequence continues at coordinate 133,746 of WBMZ01007503.1, forward strand.
TAAACTGTAAAATGTTACCAGATCTTTATATAATTTTTACAGGTTGAAATGGAGAATGGAGTTGCCAAGAAATAATAAATTAAATCCCCTTTTTGTATAAAGTTACAGCTTCTTCTGTAGCCTTGTTCTAAGCTGTTTGAATACTGAAGTTACAGCAGCATACATTTCACTATTTCTACTAAATGCATAGACTTCGATTTTGAATCTCTCTCCACTACTGAAAAAAGTTCCAAACATGGCAAGTAAAAACAATACAAATTAAGAAACTAGATTTACAAAGAGGAGTTGGATTTGCAAGCCAATATTTTGGTCCCATTTTGATGTGATGAGTTTTGTAAGACTATATTATTTATCATATAAATTTTAGACACAGCTGCAGTTTTCTATTCAGTCTGTGAGTAAATGAGGAACTTGGCAGCTCCTAGAGATTCATGTCCTAGCAAGGACAAATTCCAAACTTCTTGTTATTGCTCAAATGTTCTTCTTTATGGAAAAAAATAACTTAAACACAGAAATGCAGTAGCGTAAGCAAAGAGGAAATTTTGGAAAGTCTGTGACGAAGATCTCCTGTCGTATTGCACCTACCTTTATGAGTCAGTGTGAGATGGGTTTTTTCAAGATTTTCCTCCTGTGATTTGTCAGGATTACTTATGTAATGTGTAATTCAAAAATTACACGTTTTGTTTCAAGTCTTTGCCAAAATAAAAACCTAACAACCAAACCAAACCCCAACATTAAATTTTGAGCCATTTAGAATTTTCTCCACCGTGATGGTATTAACTGGAACAACTTTTTTTTGTTTATCAATTTTATCACTGTTTGCATAACTAACTTACTATGTTTTAATGAATAAAAGTTTTGAATAAAAGTATTTTTAATGATAGGGAAGTTCATAATAAGGTGTCACCGTTCAGACTCCCCTGCCTTTTAATTTTAACCCATTTATCAGACAAGAATAGTCACAATCGAATAAGAATTTGGAGAGAAGGTGCATGTGTTGGTTAGGTAGCCAATGGGAAGAATGTTTTCCTGTAAGTAAATAGCATTCCAGTCCCTTGATAATTTCTCACTGTTTTTTTAAACAAAGTTGAAAACCCATATTGCTTACACAGATATACTTCAGAGAAATTTGCATTTAAAATCTGAGATGCAATAGATTTTTTTTAAAATATTGCTCTAATCAGCTGACAATCAGAATGAAAAAGATAAAAATAATTTCTAAACAATCAGTTTCAAGCTACAAGATCCCAGCAGGTAATCAGAAAAAAAGAAGCTTATTTATGGGTACAAGCTTGAGAAAATGCAGCAGTGATCATGCCCTGCTGAGACGTAATGTTCACTCATGCCCTGGACGCCTACAGTGGGCTACAAAAGACAATGTTTTTCAAAACCTGTGGATGTGGGGTTTAACAAGGTTTGTGCTTCAGCAGCCATTCCCACATAACTTTACTGCTTTAGCCCCAACTCCTTGGCATGGTTTCCCTTCAAGGCTAGCAGGGAAAGGAGCTCCCACCACTACAAAAACATAGTTCTAAGTTTCTTCTTGTGTGCATTGGCACTGAGAAGACAGTTCAGAGCTGTTGATGGAAATATTATTGTTATAGACATAGTTATTCATACAAAGGAACTTTTAATTGCCAAGGATCTGCATTTGAGGGCTTTATCTAGAGGTCACAGGATGACAAGGATCACAACATATGGCTTGTATTATTTCACAATGAGAATGAAATATTTCCCCTGCCTTGAAAATTGCTACAGTTGACATCTGGGGAAGTTAAAAAAAAAAAATCCTAGGGCTTTCTTCCAAAATGTAACATCACACATGTCGTACATGGCCAACAAAACACTCAGGACAGCACTTGGTTACTCATTTGTGCCTCAGGATGCATCTTTGAGTTCTCTCAGTGACCTCTGTTCTGCTGTTTATCAACTATTTCTGAACTTGAAACTTTGTCTAAATTTCCAGGAAGGATAAGGAGTAGGTAGGTCTACCTTTTTTTAATATTATCTTTATTTAAATAATTTCTGCATTTTATCTAAAAAATAACCTTACGTGCTCTCAGCTCCTCTCTGTGCAGTCTATTAAGACTTTCCCTTTCTTTTTCACCATGAAAGCAACTCTGAAGGTCAGTAATAATTTATGTGTAAACCCATGGTCCATTTTACCTAATTGCTGTAACTGACTAATGAGTATTAATAATAAGAATGGTGATAGAGGCACACTATGCATGGAAATTCACCAGAAATCAGTTCAAAGTAAGAAAAAAGATATCATTCTTTGTATAAAAAATGACTGGATTGTGTTAAGTACAGAAATTGAAAACCATTCATGCGACTAATTTTCAATTAACACTAAATACTTAAGAATACTTAAGGAAATTACTGAAAACAAATTGCATTATCTGTCAAAAAAAAGCTGTCCAAAAAAAAATTTACAAAAGGCTTGTGGTTTGTGGCTGTGCTTGGACACTGATTAGTACACTCTGAAGAAGTTTTCACAGTGGCAAACTCCATAGAATCTTCAGGTACCATAGATAAATGAATAAGAATTTGGATTTAGCTGTGACTAAAATCTAAGTTGCAATGAAAAAGAAAGGTTCCTGATGTAGTTAGTTGAGCCCCTCATAAACTAATTTGTGTCTCCAGCCATCTGAACCATGCAAAGTGACTGGCATAATCTGATAACAAGAAGTCATCAGAAAAAGGGCAAACAAGGACAATAAGCATTTTTTCTTCTCTATTTAGTAAAAGAAATAATTCTGTTTAGGTTTAACTGTTATCTTTCTTCTACATTATTTTTGACATATAAAGTTACAGATTTTCTGCCATTGCTCTCATGCCTTAGCCAGCCTCCTGCTATAAAGGTTAGATTTCTGCTGTCCTAGAAACAACCTCTTTGATGTTAATCAACCATATTTTTGCTATATGTATATTATCTGCAGTTTTAGATCCTCTCAAGTTATCTTAGTTTGCATGAGACTGTCTGTGAACTAGGTAACATTCAGACTGTTGTGAGGGAAATCCAGAGAGCTGTGTTAACTTGGGTTAGCTCTGTTCCCCGTCAAGACTGCCAGCTTGAGTTTATGAACTCAGATACAACTTTGCTGCTCACTTAATTCTGCAATGAAGAAAAATATTCTGTGCATTAGTACCAAAGAGCATAATGTGGAATACTAATACTTGACTAATTCCAAGAGGCATCCCAGAAATAAGTTATGCAAGCTGCTCATATACAGATATAACTAAGGTTGTACATAGATGTAAAAGATGAACAATGGTCCTAAATTCTCTTTCCAGAAACTCCATCCTTAGCTGTCTCCTTGATGAGAGAAAAATACTGAAAGAGCAGAGTTACATATCTGCAGCAGAAATTCAACATTCAGAATGACTGATTGCAAAATACTGATTTTTTCAAATGCATTCTTTTTTATGATTGACATGCTCCACTTGCATATGAAATCCCCAAATGTCAGATGGCACCACAAGCTCAGTAACAACTTGCCTACCATAATGATTCTGAGAATGATTGCCTGTAAAAAACAAGATCCAGGCATTATCATCAGGCATGGCAACACTAGAAGAATGAAGTCACTGCAGCAGGCAGCTCTGACAGTGGATCTCTGACAGAAAATCCAGTGGATTTTCATGGGTGGATAACGTTTTACCCATGTTCTCACTCCTGCACAATCTCACATGGAGTTACCAGAAAGAAATAAAGGTATTGAGGGACAAAGCTATGAGTGACTAAACACTTTGGAGCCTGGGACAGCCTCTTTCCAGCTGAACTCAAATAAAATTTTTGAACTGGAGAAGAGTGCTGTAGATTTAGAGCTACAGAGGCCTTCCCTCTAGGCAAGATTTTTAGCATAATATTTTGGAGGAGTCTATGTGTTTTATTATTCCAACTGCCAACATTTGAGGGCAATAAGCTGTCTAATCTAACAGCAATTTTGAACCCAATGTTCAGGCTGGGAGGCACTGAGAAAGAACAAAAGAATGCAAAATTTATACAGTAAGTGATGCATACAGAGAGTGAGCAGCTTTCCTGTTTCTGGGAAAAAGGCATTATCCCGCTTCAGATGGATGATAGAATATAGTAATATATTAATGTATATATATATCATATAGCATATAATACAGTAATATAATAATACACATAACAAGGTAAATAAGAGTAAAAGAAAGGGCAGGGAAGGATGCAAAGCTGGCTTTGTGTCACCAGCATGACTCCCTGTCAGGGAGATAGAAATCTCCCATATCTGTTTCTATCATCACTCTGAAGGACATATATGGAATTATTTACACTAATTTGGCATTTTCCTTCCACTGTGCCACTCTAAAAAAAGGAAACAAGGAGAGGAAATTTCATAGGATGTAGAGGAAGTTCCATCCTTGTTAATATTGGGAACATTTTTCACTGTTGCACATATCAAGTATAGTTTGATCTAGACTATAATAATCAGTGATAACTAATAAAGAATTTGCAGCAGTTAAATGCTTGTTACACCACTCATGAGAGACAACATTTGCAATTTTATGCTTGTTTTTTGCAGTCACTTTCTCTCATTTCAAAGACGCCTCCTGTTCACTTCAGAATTTTTAAAAAATGACTGAAATCCCTCTGCTGAATATTTCCTTCTCTAATGAAAGTGACAACAATATTTCCTTCTCTAACAAGAGTGACAACTCAACTATTTGCCCAGACTTGGATGACTGGTGGGATGTTGTGTACTATATAGTACCCAAGTACATCAACACTGTCTGTGTTATTGGTATGCTTGGAAATGTATTTGTTCTCTTCGTTTATTCCCTGCACAAGGGCCCCCTGAAGATAGCTGAAATCTACCTTATGAACCTAGCTGTAGCTGATCTTATCTTCCTCATGTGCCTCCCTTTCTGGGCAGAGAACATCAGGAAAGGATTTAACTGGCCGTTTGGCAGTTTCCTTTGCCGCAGCATCAGTACCTCCATCATCTTGAACATGTACACCAGCATCTACTTGCTCGTGGCCGTCAGTGTGGATCGCTATTTGACTTTTGTCCATACCTTGAACCACAGAGGGATATGGAGCAAAACTATGACCAGAGGGATCTGCTTGCTTATATGGTTCTTTTGCATCCTTCTCAGCATTCCAGCTTTTGTGTTTCGGACTGTGAAAGACTTGCACCACTGGAATATTTCAGCGTGTGTTTTGGAGCTCCCCACCTCATCATGGGAGACAGCTGAAAGCCTGCTACGCAACATAGTGGGCTTTGTGTTGCCATCTACAGCAATCATCTTCCTTAATTTCTCTACCATTAGGTCCCTACAAAAGAAAGCAAGAGAACAAAGAAAACTCAGAGCAAAGGGTTGCAAGAGGCACAAAGGCACAAAGGCAACGAGGCTGATCTTCACGGTGGTACTGATGTTTCTTTTCTGCTGGACTCCTCACCATTTTTTTGTATTCTTTGATACATTATACCGTACAGAAGTGATCAAAGGCTGTTTCTGGGGGGAACTGATCAACTTTGGCGAGCAGTTTGCTTATATGTTGGCTACCACAAACAGTTGCATTAACCCTGTGATTTATGTCTTTGTTGGGAAATACTTCAGGCAAAAGGCTTTAGCAGTTTTTTCACAGTTTATTCCCAGTGGATTTCCTTTGAGATGGATATCATTTAAAAAAATATCTTCAAACTTCAACATGTTTCCAGTCAGGAGTAGTTTAACATAATGATTCTCAGTTTTGTCTTCATTTTGATATTACAACTTGTTTTATGCCATTGCAAAGGGCATTAAAATGGATCTGGCACTGATCTTGCACTGAACTGGCCTTCACAGCCTCAGCTATTTGTCTGTTAAAGTAAATCACTTGATTGCTTATTTGTCCTTAGTTTTCTTTTGTATTTCTGTGTTATCCATCTAAATGCATGTGATGCCAGAATTTTATACCAAATAACCTAATCTGTTTTACCAATTACAGTGGCTTGAAAGAAAAATCTTTTAACAAGATATCTGAAATCTGGTTTCTTTGCAGAAAGCCATAAGCCAGCTGAATATTTTGCTGCATTATATCTATGATGACAGCTACTACACCACTCACAAAATTGTAACAGGTATTACAGAGCAAATATGAGCTTAATCTTCAGCTGATAGCTGCAAGTGAGCAGTTATAGAATACCTTTGGTTATTTTGAACAATATTTTAACTGGTTTGCATTTTTACAGTAACATATGGAAAACTGTAATAATTTTTTTGTTCATTTCAATTACATTCAGAGCATCAATATTGTAAAAGACGTAACACAAAGAAAGTGTACTTAAACAGTAAAAAACCCAAGGTGACATAGTAACCTCCTCAAGATCTTACTTTTTTTGATCCAGTAAAATGTTAACAAAATTGCTCATTCAGTACTGTAATTTTTTATGTGTAAAAGTAGATATGATGGCCATTGATACTGTATTATTTTGGAATATCTTTCATCTAGAGCAAATCCTTAGATACATATTTATATTTTTATGAATAAAAATTAGTAAACTGTGCAACATCTTATTTTACATCACAGTCTTGTTCTTTCTTATATTTATTTTTGTATTTTTTCTCTTTTCCATGTTATTTTGGGGAAGAGCAAATATATAAGTCTGTGACTACAAACTCTAGTAATAGAAGAAAACTTTTTTTTCATCACAGACACAATTGCAGAGTAGACTTAAGGCATCTGATATATGTTCAGTCTTGTACTCACTGTAACAGCATTGCATTTTCTGCAGTTCTTAGTGTTTGCATTTTGAATATGTAATCAATCTACTATTTGATTACAGAAATCTGCCTGTTCAACTTCATTGCAATGAGATTAGTGTTAATTTTTAATGATTCTCTCAAACTTTTTGAATCTGAACAGTGGAAGCCTTTTGAAGACTTAAAAGTCTATCTTCCTGCAATGATGATCTAAGAATTAACGTGGATTAAGGGATCAGGGAGGAAGAATCTCTCATAGGTTTACTAGTTTCACTCCTTCCGTGACAGATATTTTTAAAGTAAATATCAGGCTTAGACATAAGCAGTAACAACACGATGTGAAGTCCCCTGATTCATCAGAGATCAAATTCCTAATTCCGATTTTTGTAAACTGTTGAATACTGCATTTATTTAAGACACCCCCAGCTAAATCTTTAATTCAAAAACCTTCCAAGAGGATAAATTTTCTGGGGGGAAAAAAAATAGAAAGAAATAAAAAGCTGAAATAATGACAAAAAGGTGCAGAAACAGAAATTTCATTTTCCCACTACAGATGAGGACCTTAAAAGGGAAAAATATCTTGTCTCATCTGACTAACACTTGTCCATGTTTTTAATGTACACAAATAAAGGGAAAAACCCTTCTTGAGTGCAGTGGCATATTTACGCTATGAGCTAATAGATTGAAAATCAGTCTGAAATCTGAATTTAATGGAAAGCCTCCTGATTCCTTCACTGGCCAAGTGACAAGGGCTTTTATGAAAGTACTACTTCTTTTACATGTAAACAACTGTCAGGCAAAACATCTGTAGTTTAAATACTGCTTTAAACTACTTAACAGGATCTTGCAAATCAATGGATTTACTCTCCAGTATGAATGTATGTAAAGGTATGCATTTCTGGCTGTATATTAGGTCTAGTGCTCATTAGTGGCTGTTTTTCTTTTGCTGCTTGCTGTAGTGCTGTGCTGTGCTGAACTCACTGAACTGTGCCGGGGAATGTTCTGGTAAGAGCCATGGCCATGCTCCTGCTGCTGTTTCTGTGCTGCTGGGCTGGACAGGCTGGAGGTCTAGTGTGAACTCGATTTGTAGGTATGTGTGTGACAGCTGACGTGTGGATGAGTCCACAAGGGAGCTGAGGTGCACCTGCAGCCCATGGAGGATCCCAGGCTGGAGCAAGTGGATACCTGAAGAAGGACGTGATGTGTGACCAGGTGACAAGCCTGTGTTAGAGCAGGTTTTCTGGCAGGATCTGTGATGGTGGACTCACGCTGGAGCAATTCCTTAAGAACTGCAGCCCGTGGAAAGGACTCATATTGGAGAAATTCAAGGAGGACTGTCTCCAGTGGGGGGAACAGGAGCAGTGGAAAAAAATATTTCCTTGCAGCCCATGGTGAAGACCATGGTGAAGTAGCTGTGCCCCTCCAGTCCATGGGGGGCTAAGACGTGGACCATACTAATGGTGGGCTCCAGCAGCCAACCCCTTATTGCAGCCAGGCTGGGGACAAGGGGAGGAGTTCATTGCGATGTTAAACCAGAAAACCTGGCACAAAAGGGCCAGGGGTGGAGATTGTAATGGACATGCCTTTAAATTGTTGTAAACCATGATTTGAGTTGCGTGTTACAGGAATTTGTACAGCAGAGACCACCCAGACCACTGGAGGAGAAGTCTTACAAGAAGTGTAAGTGCCCAGACCTGAGCGGGTTTGGCGCCCATCAACTCCAAGAAATACAACACGACTCCTGTCCTGAGTGACCACCATAATAGATGGAGCCCAAAGTCATGGACTAAATGAACTCAAAGGACACTTTGTGAACATTTGTGGACATTTATGAATGTTTTGTAGGGGTGGTCCATTGACGAAACGAATGACATCTGTGTAGTATATCCAAGAATGGGAAGAAGGGTGGTGGTTGATGAGGCTGTACTGAATAGTGTGGGACCTGGACATGATGTAAATGTTATGGAGTGAGGGGTGGAATATGCTGGTTTGGGTTGGAGTAGAGTTAATTTTATTCACAGTGTCTTGTATGGGGATGTGTTTTGGACTTGTCCTGAACACAGGATTGATAATATAGAGATGTTTTTGTTATTGTTGAGCAGGGCTTTCACAGACCCAAGGCCTTTTCTGCTTTTCCTACTGCCACACTGATGAGGAAGTTGGGGGTGCATGTGAGGTTGGAAGGAGACACAGCCAAGACAGATGACCCAAATTGACCAAAGGGATATTCCAGACCATGAGACATCATGTTCAATATATAAAGCAGGAGGAAGAAGGAGAAAGAAGGAGATGTTTGGAGTGATGGAGTTTGTCTTCCCAAGTCACCGTTACCTGTGATGGGGCTCTTCTTTCCTGGGGATGACTAAACACCTGCCTGCCCATGGGAAGCAGTGAATTAAGTACCTGTTTTGCTTTGCTTGTGTGTGCAGCTTTTGCTTTCCCCATTAAACAGTCTTTATCTCAAGCCATGAGTATTCCAGTTTTTACCGTGCTAACTCTCTTCCAGTTCCCACTGGTGGGGGAGTGAGTGGGTGGCTGTGTGGGGCTTGGCTGCTGACTGGGGTTGAATCTTGACAAACATGACCTAGGAGTACCGTGCTGTTTCTGCCCTGAAGGAGTATAGAAAAGTAGGGAATGAACTTAGATTGCTGCAAGGGAAGCTCAGGATAAGCATCAATAAAAACCTTCTGGTAAAGCCAGTCACACTCTGCCTTGGAGAGAATCCAGTGTGGCAGCAGTGGGACCTCCAAGGCCACTTTAGACAGCCACTGTTGGGGACAATATCAACCTAGTTGGTTCTGCCCCAACACAGGGGAGGATTTTTTTATGGTGTGCATTCCTCCACTGACTCTTTCTCCTGTGGTCAATAAATAAAGTTTCCTTATTTGCCCTTTCAGGGCTCTTCACCAATCACCTTTCAATCAGTACTGAAATGTCAGCTTTGGTAGCCAGTAAACCAGACTCCACTACCCATGAGTTGTTCTCTGGAATAAACATGTTTACCTTCTCTCATGTTACTTCTCACACTAGTGATTAATCATCAAAATTAATCTAGCATTAACATCAAAATACTTCTCTGCTGCAAAACTAATCTTTTATAGGTGAGATCCCAGCACCCTAAGAGCTTGCAAGTATAATTTAACTTGTTCTCCTCATCTGTCTATACTGAATTAATATATTTAATATTTTAATGTTAATCTCTCTAGGGCAAGAACTATCTTTTTGTTATCTATTCAGGCCATGCTTAATGCCCAGCCTGGTCTTAGTTTATCTTACAGCCCTCCTAGCACTAGTGCAATAAAGCAATATTTAGGATTCACTGAAACCCACCTCAAGGAATAACACAGACTGGACTTACATTTGCAATATGAAAACCTTTTGAAAAGCAAGCCATTTCAATTTTTTAAACTTTAATTATAAATGTAGACAGTTGCCATATCAGATTTCACCTTTAACAAGAACAACAAGAACCATGAAAAAAACCACCAAACATAGTTGATCCATTTCTAAAACTGAAAATAGAAGAAAACACATTGATCACTAAAAATGAAGACAGAAGATCTGTAGCTGCATGGACTTCTAGCCTGCCAGGAGTCATCTTCCTGGGAAGAGAGCTGTTTGTCATCCCTGTCAAAATCATACCAAATCAAGTTAAAATGTTGACTCTTAGGTGGAAGAAAGCAGTCTGTTCATGGTACAGATGTACTGCAGCTGTCAGCAGCCAGATGCTCACAGAGATGCTTAAATCTATGCAGCTGCCTGTGAGAGAGTTTCACAGGAGAGCTGGTCACACAGCCACAGGACCCACTTCACTGCTCTGTGGGTCAAGGACAGAGGATGTCAAAGAAACTTCTTGTTCATTGTCCCAGTGATCTCTTGGTGCACTCCCAGCAGCAGGACTGGAACAAGTGACAAAAGCTGCATCAAGATACCAGGACCAGAATCACACGGGGGAAATGGGGCTGTGGCTGGAATTCAGTGCTGAACACAGAAATATCTGGTTGGAGACCTGGAGTAATGAAACAGAGGAAAAGACTGAGGGGAGAGAAGAAATCACCTGCCAGTGCCTCTCTCAGCCTCTTCCCAATGCCGGAGTGTGTAGGAGAGCAGGGAGGTCACAATGACCAAAAGAAAGCATCGAGGGAAGAGGAGACAGGGACTGGCTGCACCAGGGGACACATCAGGAACCAGTGTGCGTGTGAAAGGGAAACGGCTTTAACAATAAAGGGGAAAAGAGTAGGGACATGCTGGCAAGGAGAACAGAGCAAAGTGTAAAAAAAATCTCAGGATGGGACTTGGGATATTGTGTTCCCTTAAAAATACCCTCTCAAAATTGAAAATATTAAAAGAAATTAAATAAATTTGAGTTTACCAAATCAAGTGTCCAAGGGCCAGGAAATGTTTGACCTACGACTGTCCCCGGAATCTCAGTGTGGTCTCCTTCAGGGTATGAGTTGTAATATGGTCCTATGACTAAGCTTTGAATTTACAACATTGCACTTTATCCACTTCTGATTTAGCCTTGTGTCACTCTGTCTTATGTGGGAGAGGAATACACTTACGTAAACCAAACCATACCCTCAAGAAACAAAATCATCCATCCTGCCTATTAAATAGAAACAACAGTATTGATAACAGACATCCTGCCTTGAATTTTACAGAAAGAAATCTCTGAAACAACATATAATTAAACTGAAAAATTTATTTCAGTGAGATTATATAGGGGAAAATGAGTCTAATAATCATATATACTCATAACTGAAAAGAAGACATTCTAAAATACGAACAAATAGGAAGAATGTTGTCATCAGTACAAATGTAGGAAGAAACATTCACTTTTCCTTGTAGTGCAGTAGGACTCCTGACTAAGAGTAGACACTTTTGGTCACGGGAAAGGAGGTGTCAAAATGCCCTCATCACAGAATAGCAGGGCAGGGCTTTAGGTCCCTCAGAAGGACAGGAGAAGAGCAAAACTGGGGATTCAAAAAAATCCTGCTCTGTTAGCTCAAAGAAGAGATGGAAACACAGATCCTGGGTCTGAACCATGCAAGAGAAGTTTGGCTTGGATTTGTTTTTTCTGTTCCATAAGGGAATTTGAAGCTGTAATGCAAAACAAGCCCATTTGAAGAGTGTGCTAGTTTATTTTAGTTACTCTGCTGTTTTAGCTGTTTTTTCCTTTGAGTTTTCAGTAGTTGTTGTTTGCTGCCAAGCCTCTTGCTTCACGCATGACTCAGACTAAAATCCCTAGTATCTTTCCCAGATTACTGGGCTAGGTGAGGGACCTGTCCCCCTTTCCTGGGCTCCAGACAATAGAGAGCCCTTGCAACTAGTATGTTTTTCCTTGATGGCGTGCCAGGCCCTATTTGAATTCTCCAGGGGATACTGTATTGCAAATGCCCATCATGCTGAGCAAAAGAAAAGGTTAGCAACGCCTTTCTTGAGTTTTACCTTGGTTAGTAAGCATGGCTTGAACAGCTCCATCTGCCTGTCAGGCTCACTCCACAGGCAGCAATGCATCTGTCCTGACTTTGGCTGGGATAGAGTTAGTTTTCTTCTTAGCAGCTGGTATAGCACTGGGTGTAATTTTGAGAATAGTATTGATATCAAACTGCAGCCAGGGCATGGTCTGGGCATTGGTCAATGAGTTGTGAGCAACTGTATTCTGCATCACTAGTTTTTCTTGGTGTTTGTCTCTCTCTCTCCCCTTTTCATTACTATTATTATTGTTATTATTATCATTAGTATTATTATTTTCTACTTTGCTTCAGTTATCAAACTGTTCTTATCTCAACCCATGAGTTTCATCCCTTTTTTCCTTATTCTCCTTCCCATCCCACTGTCAGTATGGTGTCTAGTTGACTGCTGGAATTAACCACAACAGCATCGTACCTTCTGTGAACAGTAGGAGGGAAGAAGCCTGCTTTAGCACTGCTCCTCAGCTTCTGGCAGAACCTTGTCCACGCAACCTACTTTGGCTACACTATTGCCACAAGGTCAATAACTCTCTTGTGCTATCAAACACTGATCATGGGGAGTTATTAAATGACACATAAAAGTGATCAATGAATTCAAAGCTTCCTAGTTTTGTGCATATGTGTGGCTGGTTGCAGTGCATTCTACAGAAAAACACCTCGGAAGAAGACTTTTTACAAAACAACTGCTCTAGAAAACCCTCTACTGTCACCTTAAACTTCTGCATTTCAGGTTTGTTCCTTCAAAATCCTCACTGTCTGATAGTGATATTTTCTTTCAGAAGCTGAAGCTTATTTTCCATTATCACTCTAATGTACAGCTACAGCTGGGAGAGATATTCTCCTCTGGGAAGTAATTCACACTTAGAAAAGTTCATATTTGGCTTTCAGCTCCTGTACAGCAAATCTCCAGGCACACATCAGGAACGAAACCAGCCACCACCATTTCCCACAGGAAGAGCTGGAATAAGTCTCCCATCCATCACACAAGACTAACTCTGTAGATAAACTGCAAGGTCCTAATCTTGAAAAAACTTTCCAAATTGTCCCATTTTTGGTGTACGGACAAATGCGACTGCCAGATAGCTCTGCAGTCTCATGGAGTGAGAAATGCTCATCATTCAGCACTGGAAGGAGGAGCAGGATAAGTAGAAATATTTAATATGCAGCCTCAAGAATTCCTTATCTGAGTGGCACAACTGTGCTCTGAATAACAGGTTAGAGGCCAAAACTTCACCTCATGCACATCACAATAAATTGAAATCAGTGGAGCTGTTCATATTTGCACCAGACAAAGGGTTAATCCTGAGCAAAGACAGTGACTTTGAGTGCCTATCATTACACCATATTAAAGTTAATCTAATTTTTTCAGAGTCAAAGAAATTACATCATCTTACAGTGAGCATAATAAGCAACAGTCTGTCTATTTTATTTCTGCTGTGTTTTTTAGCTGTAAATCTTCTGATAAAAATCTTTTTCATGTGACAAAACTTCTGGTGCACATTCTTGAAGTTATTGGAGGGGATGGGGCTTTGCCCAGGACAAATCATGACGAGAAAGATCAACCTCCAATGGTAAAGTGAGACACACAGCAAGCTCAGGTTTGAAAAAAGATAAGCAAATGGGGGAAAAAAAAAAAAGAAGAAAACCCCTAGACCCGATACTAAATTTAACAAAAGAAAAAGCAGATAAGGCATTTTCAAAAAATGAGAAAACCAAGAACTTTAAAAAATCAAGCTGCCTATTCTGCAAAACTTTAGTCAGTCTGTCACGAAACACAAGAAGCGCTGAGCCCCTGAGCGAGGCCTTTTGCCAACATTGCTTAACTCTTATCTGCTGGTTGCATGCCAGCTTCCCAGCATGGATGCCAGGAATTCATAGGGAAAATCACACACAGCCAGAACACTGAACGTCTCTGACATGACAAGTGGTAGTCAGACAATGGATGACGGTACATCTGATGGGGTTTAACACCCTACAGATATCCTTATGTCTAACGCATTATTGCAGATAAATAGTAATCTACTGAAATTACTAAAATTATTTCTGAGAAGATGTTATGATGTTTAACATGGTTTTGTCTCCTGTCTTGTTTCAGACATTTGGATGTGAAGGGCTACAAAGCGCCACTGGGTCAGCTAAATGAAGTTTACAGCTGTCAGAAAATTGACAGCAAACTTTCTTCTTCCCATGGTCTGGGAGAAAATATACACTCTGCTTTGTTTGGCAAACAGAACTGTGCTATTCTGAGAACTTCAGAGCTGTTAAATAACAACCCATCACTATCAGGCTATTATGGAAAAAGTTATTGTTGCTCAGTTAAGAGAAGAGGGAATTAATGATGGCAGAAAATTAATGCAGCAAACTGACTTGCAGGTGTTTGGAACATATGGAACATACCATTTGTCAATGGTATCAAAATCCCTACAGCCAGCCCTGGGGTGCTCTTCAAGACTGGATCATAGAGGGAGAAAAGCAAACTCAAGCTTATGGGAAAATACTTAACAGAAGCTAGTTCAAGGAAAGAAGAGTATTTCACTTCTCAAAGGACTCTTAGGTGTGCAGACTACTGAGACTTCACACATCCTAAACTTCAAGGCAAATCTTTGCTAAATTGTCACTGCAGATCAAGAGTAACACTCAGGTGCTCAGTGATGCATTAAAGACACAGTTTCCTTCACACGTGGCCCTGTATAAACCAAGACTTATCTTTCTTAGAGCAATACACACACGTAGCAGCAGCCCAGGTGGAGAGGACAGTGGTCTAACTATCAATTGTACATCCAGTACCTCAGCTCCCTGAAACCACACTGCACCAGCTCTGGCCCCAGCCATATCTACTCAACCCTTTGCCTTCCTGCAGCACCTGTATTAGCACCTCTCACTTGCCCTCGAAAGCTTGCTTTCAGCAGCAAGACTGTGGTCAAAAGTATTCCAATGACTGAGGCACAAGTGGGTATTTTGAGAGACAGTTTCAGTTCTCACCCCTGCTATAGCCTTGGGGCAGCAGATGGGGTAACTGGGGCTCTAATTGCAGCTTTGTAGGCTGCTCTAAGCTGCGTGTGTAGACCTGGGTTTGCTCCTAAATGTACCAACACTCACCCCAGAGGTGAACCTGGGGTAAGCCACTGTCTTGTTTGTTGTTGCATCCTCAGAGATGGCTGCATCACTGTTGTTTTCCTTATCTCTTCCAGATAAAAAGTATAGATTTGTATTTTCTAGTAAAACATAATCGATAAAAGAAGCATTCATATGTTTTACTGTGAGAATAACCATTTACTTGAAACAGCAGGACAAAAAACTAGCTTTGTTAGAATTACTCATATCTCATCTTTCATGCTATGGCAAAAATCAAATATCCTACAAGTACACTGCATGTTGTTAAAGTATAAGAAGTCCTCTAAACAGCACATGATGTTCCTGAGAAATTACACAAAAATACCACTGACTGATCACATTAGAAGGAGCAGTCCATGGAGAAAGCCTGTAAAGCAAGGGCAACGTTTCAGCAGGATAGAATTAGATGTGTGATGTTAGACATGCGTTGTTTTTCCTGCCCTGCTCAGCTTCACTTCCAGGCATTCTACACAACCCATCCTGTTTATTTGGATGAGCTGTGAATGGTCTGGAAAAGTTATTTTGGGATACTGGCCCAGACTTCTGGAATACTGGTGTAAAATACAACTCCCTTCATGCATTGGATTTTTTATCTGCATTTTTTGTCAAATTCTAACTACTCAGACTAATGGTGGAGTTACCCTGTGTCCTGATTTTAGTGAAAACACTTCCTTTTTCAGTTCAGTATGTCATTTTCTGATGCACTGGACAATACCCTCTCCACTCATGTTGTGGGAAGATTATCTGAAGTCCCTGGTCAGTGGTGGAAACCAGCAGATAACCTCAGATTAAATCCTCCAGCGGGGCTCCTCAGTCCAGCCCCACAGCCTCTCGCCTACCCTGTCACCAGGAGCACCTTGCACACCCAGGTGTATCCAGCACGGAGCAGGACAGCCCCTGCAACTCTGTAGGAAGGGACTGCTCTGGGGCAGAGAACTGGGAGACAGGAGCCAACAGCACAAGACATGTGATGCACTAGTCAAGCCATCTTCCTTTTAGGAACCACCAGCAGTATTTTCCTAGATACGTATAGTCCAAAACACCTTTCTTTTCTTCGCAGAGATCAATAGGGAAGAGCCTTTGTTTGTCCAAGATTATTGCTAGGTGAAGTGATGTTTTCTGTACATCTTTCAGGAGCAAACAAGAGAGCAAGACGCAGTTCTCTGAACTGAGACACAGCTCTGTGAACGTTCTACTGTGGCATGAGGAGAAAGGCTGAACAGCTCTCATGCTATTAGTCCTAATAAGAGTAAGGTTAACAACATTTAATGAACATTAGTGCTGAACTCATTGCAAGGACAACAAAACAGTTCAATGTTTGGGAAACAATGTGTTAAATGACAGCTTGACTGTGAGAGCAGTAGTGTTGGTGGTAGGCAAACGGGCTGCTCCATCTGAGATCAGGTTAAAAGCTGTGTCTCCTTGTTAACAGAAGTTAAAAAATAAACAGCAAGAGTCAGAACACTAGAGGAGTTGCCCTCTCTTGTCAGTGTAGGCCCTGAGAGTGACAGCAGAAATAGGCTGCATGGCAATAATTATTTACAGTCCTATGAACAGAGATCATCCTCAGCACAATCCCATTAAGGGAGGTAAATGAAGGTAGGGCAGATAGTGGAGGCTGTTGCACTTGGTTGCTTTCTGCCATCTGTCTTGTCAGTGTTATTTGCATTATTTTGCTATAAATATTTTCTGTATATTTGTATACATATGGAACTAGTATTGAAATACCTTTTACTGTTTAACAATTCGTTTCTTCTTCTAAAGGAAAGTGGGGAGAAGCTACAGTGCTCTGCAAGGCAAATATTTTCTAATTAATGAGGTCTAAAACCAGTCAATTTACCATTTGCAATATTCTAGGGCATTAGCTCTTCCTCCCTCCACATATGCATTACAATAAATACCCTAAATTTCCCTTTCAGTAAATTTGTTTGTAATGTCTGCTAACAAAACTGACTGTAATTACTGTCTGATACTGAGTTTTAAGAAGATAGATTGGTTTGATTAGAGTTAGTGAATGGTTTCTAGACAAGCATTTTATTTGAAAAATACAGCCAGTTTTTTTCCTTACCAAATATCTAGAGAATGAGCATGCTTTATGTGTTTTAAATGCTCATTGTTTGAAATTATGCAGTAGATGGTATATATTGCAGCTTACTGAAGAGTGGTTAACTCTTTAGTCTTACTGATGGCAGTTTTAGATGCTGATTTTCAGTGTGGACAGCCATCCAAGGCCATCCTTTATCTTTCATCACCCAGGATGCTCTAAGACCCATTAATAGAGCCTCTTTTGACAGGAGCACCCTCCCACAGAGTACTCAAGTCAGTTTGTTCAGACTGGCCTATGACAGAAATGTTGGGGAGCAGGGTAAGGAACATGGGAATATGGGAAAGAAAAGGCAGCTCTTTTGCTGTGCTGGATTAGAAGCAGCCCCTAAAGCTGCTCTGCCTCTGTGGTTCAACTGGACACTCCTGCTGGAACCTATCCAGATTTCTTCCACCTGACTTTCAAGGAATTTCTCTCTCTTCACTTGGTTTACATACATGGAAATGAATTCAAAGTCTGTTTTTGCAGCAGCATTTACCAAGCTGGAGGAGACCTTCCCAGCAGTAAAAGCAGTGGCAAGCTGCACACACAGTGCTCTGTTGTGCCCCAAAGCACCTTCAGCACAGTTTTTCCGGCAGCTGTTAGCCTGAGCTATTGAAATATTGACAGGTATTAGGGGCTTTTGTTGAAATGCATCTCTCCAGTCTCAAGGAAAGGCCGTGTCACACATTCTGCTTGCTGCTTTCCTCACTGTAGTTTACAGTGCTGCCTGCCAAGAGTATCTCAGAAAGACTAATGATATTTACAGTGCTTCATACACATTTGAACACAATATTTTCATGATAATCTCGTCTATAATTCAGACCACCCCATGAGATGACCTTCTCTGAGGAAATAAAGTGGGAATATCTATTAGTGAATGTGGTTGGAAAAGCAATATGGAGCTTCATGAATGCCTAATTTCTCTAAATCTTTTAAAATTGCAATTGTAGCTTATACAATTACAAATTTACAACTGCAATTTATAACACATAGACAGAATTTTAAAAAAAAAAACCAGCAGGTCTCCTGTGTTGCAACCTAGACCACTGTGCAAGGAGCATTGATCCATATCAATTTTTGACCTACGTGAACTGACAAGCTGCAAACCTACTGTGCACTGCCACTGTGTGCTTGCTCTTACTGGAAGTCTCTGCGAGCTGTAATGTGCCTCTTGCTCCTGTCCAGTCCTCCCAAACACCAGCACTGCCCAGTGCAGCCTGTGACACTGAATTGAAAGGTGCAGCAATGCTGACGTAGCCTCCTGTTCAATCCCAACTCTTCTGCACACCTTCACATAAATCAAAAAACACACGGGCTGTCACTGCAGCAACCCTGCCAGCTTAGATTAGATGCTATCAGTATGACACATGACAATGCCACAGGGCAAACCAGGTCCCCAGACACATACACATGGAAGAAACCACGACCAGAACTGCCTATCTCAGCAGTGAAACCACCAATAGACTATATATGGAACATGCAGTAGAGTTAATACAGCTGTAAGAAAAATAAAGGGAAATTGCACTGAAACAGCAAAGTGAAGAGACCAGAAATGTGATTCAGGAAGAGTCAGATGAAGCTGGAACTCTCTAACCCATTCCAATCCTTAAATTGCTTTGCTTCCCTTGATGACCTGTATTAGGGAAAAACACTGAAGCATCAGATAGCTTTATTAGATGGTCCTTGACCTAGAGGTCCTTGGCCTGCTTGCTCACCCATCTCTTATTTGCATTGAAAGAGGGTTGAAGGACAAGATAAAGAAGCTTTCCTGAAAGGTGAGTTAAATTGCAGTTTCTGAGGATGGGTATAGGCATACTGGGGAAGTGCAACATTCATATTTTTCTTTAAGATTAAATGAAAACTCCTACTCCTCCTCTTCTCAGCTATTGCAGACATTTTCTGGTTACAATCTGGTTTGGGCTGAAGGACTTGACCTAGCAGCCAAGCAGTAGCCAGGCAGTAAACACATACACTCCATTTCTGTCTGCTGAAGAACATCAGTATTCCTCCTTTACCTCTCTCTCTACTTCCTGAGAAACTTCTGGCAACGTTACTTAAGCCCACAAACAAAGAGCAGAACTCTCTTAAAACACATAAACTAAAATTCATAGCAGAAGCTTGTGATTCAAAGCAAGGAGTGCTATCTCACTGGTACTCACTGAACAACCCCCGCCCTTTCCAAAGGCATGATAGTGACCTACCTACCACATACTGTTCAGTAAGCTATCTCCTAAGACTTGTGGATATCAGAAGATCCTCAGTGTGCCTCTTTCTTTCCACCAATGCAACAGGCAATGATACTGCTCTGTGACAGAGAAGCCTTGTGCCACATGGTGCCGAAATTCAAACTCATGCAAGATGACTGAATGGACTCCAAGTAACTGAGGATATTACAGCTTTCCCAGGGTGAAATGACAACGTTGTCAACTGTTCAGAAAAGAGGAACACATGTAATTCTTCAGCAACGTTTGGGCTGCTTCAGAGACTACATCAGCACACCACAGTGGAAAACCTGTCTTTCACAGAAGATGTGCATCTGAGGTCTCAAGAAACGGGACAGAGCAAAGCAGAAAGACTGTGTGCGTGAGTGTACATGACAAAGGTAACTGGGGGATTAAGAACTTCTGGGAATATTAGATGGATGCTGGTAGGTTTTCAGCTCAAAGAACTCAGCGAATTCAGTGATGGGATAGTCCCTAGGACCTCCCCAAGGTTAGGGTGAGAGAAAAGGCTTCCCCCAGGATGCTTTGCCCCATTATGTTGATGGCCCCCAGTTCAGTTTCCCTGATTGGCCCGTGGGCCTACCTTCCCCTTTATGCCCTATATGTCCTGGTTCTGGAAAGTTCTCCCGTCTCTGTTCCCCCATTGCCCTTGTCCCATCACCCCTCCCTCTGAGGCCTCCTATTGGTTCCCTTACCCTAACCCCGCCTATGTACCGCCCCTGTGCCCTCAGCCTATTGGCCCCTGACCCTTTCCCGCCCCCATACTTAAACCCTGACCCTCAGCCATTTTCATGTTCTTTGTCTGTGGACATGTGCAAGCATGGACTTGCAATAAACCCCTCGGAACTCCAAACGAAGAACCCCTCCCACCTCTTTACCTCCGTCAGCTCTCTGGTTTGTGTGTGTGTGTGGCTGCCTGCAGACACCTTGCAGGGTGCACTTGGGTGTATGCACGGGGCCCTACGAGTCCTGCAGGAGCAACTCTGTGAGGGATGCTTTCTGGAAGGTCGCAGTGCCTGAACCTCGTCCCCCCACACCGTTCCAGCCCTAGTAAAAGGCGCTAGCAACAGATATATGCTGAGTTTACATGGTAACAGGACAGTTAATGTCTTTCCCGCAGAACAGAGTCAGAAATGCTGTTGCTAAGGGAGAGAGGTGGGAAGGCCTCTGAAAAGCTGAGGAAGATCTCAAGGATACTTATGCAGAATTTTGTGGTAACCTAAACTGTTTTGCATTACTTTTTCTAAGTACATATTTTCTATGAAGCAAATCCTTAAAATTGTTTAGTTTAAATATTTTAAAGTATTTTCTCCCTGTTTAAAGATAAAAGATGAAGAAAGAACACTCCAAATGCAGTGTTAGTAATCTTCCAGTATTTCAACATCCTGCTTTATAAATATTTTGTAACCACAGTCAGATTGCTTCCAAGGAGTGTGTACCTAGGGCTAAAGTTCACATTATGAAATCACAATATCATGTATGTTGGAAGGCACCTCCTGAGATCACCTAGTGCAAGCCTTCAGCTAGAGCAGAATCAGCTGCAGCAACTTGCCCAGGACAACATTATCACGTTTTTAGTATGTGTAGAGACAGAGACTCTGAAACCAATCTCGACAACTTGCGCCAGTGCTTGAACACTCAGAGTAAAGAAAAGAAAAAGTTTTCTTACGTTCAGATGGCATTTCATGTGTTACAATTTGTGTTCACTGCCTCCTGTTGTATCCCTGGGCCCCACTGGTCTCTCTTCCTCATTATCTCCTGTTGAATGTTTACACATGTTGATAAGATCCCCCTTGAGCCTGCTCTTCCCCAGACTGAACAGTCCCAGCTCCCTCAGTCCTTCCTCTTTTAAGAGAGATGCTCCAGTCCTTAGTTCATCTTAGCAAATCCGCACTTAACAAGACTTTAAACAATTATACATGCATTGGGTCACAACAGTGCTTAGATGTTTTAGTTATCATATAAAAACCAACAATTTCCAGGCTGAGAAGGGAACACTGCTGAACTAGAGTTCATATTTTTTAGGGTGCTCTCCTGGAACCTGAAGTGGAACCTAAACTGTGTTTAAGTTTCCAGTCTATCTCAGGTGAAGGAGAAGACATGAACATGTGGCACATCTAACCCAAGGGCTAGCAGGAATGAGAGCCCTTTCCTTCGGCTCTTCCACCCTGCTTTCTCTGGGTGAGATCTATGTGATCTGAACATACGACACACTGGGCAGGCTCCTGATTTCCTGCACAGGCGGGAAGCTCCTGTCCTGAGGCTCCCAATAGATTTTAGGATCAACATAGCCACTCAAAACTTTGGCTCTGCCAAGGATTATGTGATTATCTCAGTTCACTGACAAGAGTCACCACTGTCCATGGAATGTTTAGGAACAGCAGTTTAAAGACCTGTACAATTAGCTAGCAAAGCAATAGTGGTGAACACACATTGATGTAATGAACCTAAAAGCCGAATTATTGCTGCTGATGGTCTGTTCTCCAGACAGTACAATTGCTTTAGTCTTGTTTGCCTTTTTCCTCTCAGCTGTAAATAACGCATAGCAAATTTAAGAAAACTGGAACAGACCTAAAGTGATGGCAAAGAGCTTGCTTAAGTCACTTAACTGGAATGTGGTTTGCATCCTTACAGGAGTTTTTGCTCAGTTATAGAAGACCCTGGAGCAGAATGCCATTCCCTTTTTAAAGTTATTTTGGCAGAAACACAGGTTCCCCAGACAACAGTGAAGTATCACAATAACACTTCCTCCAAAGCACTGTTGTCCATTAACTGCCTTCTCCAAGGGATGATCTTTTACAGACTCATGTCTAACTACAGGCATTGCCAGGTGTGAACATGGAAAACTTTAAGGCTACAGAGGGAGTCTCCAACAGCATGGATCCTTGTCTGTGACAAGGCCAGTCTGGTTTACACCTCTGTGAGGACACAGAGAATGTGTCTTAGATATTAGTGGAAGAATTCTTGCTGCCTTGTCATTTTGTGTACTACATTTTTAATGCATATTACCAGTGTTGCTTGGTTACTCTCAAGCATTCCAATGCAGCTTTTAAAAATATATTTATTGCTTTGCACAGCAGTTTCTACTCAAAAAGAAGCACTCAATGAAGCAGTGCTTGGCAACACAGAGCTGGATGCAGGTGGTTTCTAACATCATGCAAAGCCCACTGACCTGCTTCCCAAGCTCTTAGCTGCCACATCTCCTATGGAAGAACAATGGTCTCATGGTAGAGACCACTCTGTCCTGCCTAAACTGCCCCAGAATTATTCCAAAGCATGTCTGATGAGGAAAGACCTACTATGCATTCAGACTTTCCAGTGTCTACATGAATAGACACATGAAATGGAGTAGGAGCTCTGGAATCAAATACTGACTTTCCCTTCCATTCTCACTGTTGCCAACAAGTCCTTCAAATATAAATGGATATGCAAATACATGCAAAGGATTCTAAAATAATCAGTGCACAACTCAGAACTGCAAGGTGGACATTAAACATGAATTTTGGTGTGAAACTGCTCTCAACAGGCTGTTAAGTGTACATCTCGCTCTGTGAGGTGGAGGATGGTGGTAGCTATTTGACTGATTTTCATGTCAATCAAGTGTGCTCCGGAGGTGTTTCCGGACCAGTGTCCAGGCTAATTTTCACATCCACACAATATTGTATGCATTACAAGCCCGGAACTGAACACTGGCGCAGTCTTCGGATGGATGGAAATTGAGCACTAGATTCACATTTAAAGAAAGTTGGAACCTTTTACAAGTGGTTTGGAGATACAAGCACCATTTGGAGTTGTAGAAGAAAGCTGTTGTGTAGACACAGCCTTCACTTCACCTCTGCAGCTGAAGGGAAATAAGAGGTCTTAGGCTGGTGAAGGTGCTAATCTTTAACATGCTAACAAAGCATGAGCTCAAAACCAAAACTTTGAATTTCTGTGAGAAATATTTTAGAGTAAAAAATTGAAGCTTGAACTTTGATATCTTGTACTTAGTCTTGACTCAAGTGGGTCTCTCAAGTGGGAGAGATCATGAAGGGCAATAAATAGAAGTCTTACAGACAAAGAGCAAGGTGTCCTGGAAAGAAACGGTTCACGAGGTCAAAAAACCCCCCCTGAAACAACAACAAAAAAATGTAACACGGGCTGTAGCTAAAAAGAGGAATATGAAAAGATGAAAGCTACATCATTTTTCTATTCAGTCAGTGACAAGCATTTTTTGCTCTAGAGTTTTGAAGCCAGCCAGGTGACACAAATCACATTTTTTTCACCAGTGTGTTTTTGTAGTTTGTTTTCGTTAAAGACAGTGAATGAACAGAACTGCCTCATTTATAACTCATGGCTTGTGGACACCCAGGAATCCTCTACCTTATATGTTTTGACTGTGTAAATCAAAATCATCTCCTCTCAAAAGCATGTTCCTAAGTTTAACACCTTGGCCACTCAATTTCCTTCCTGCTGCGTGTGGACGAACAGCAACCACTAAACCTGCACATACTCAGAGCTTTGGGGAGTTACAACTACCTTTTTTCTAATGGTTTAGCACCTCTGACTCTGTCAAGCAGGATCCAATTCCCTGCTCAGTCACAAATCTTGTCCACAGCTTTGGGAAGGTGTTTATCCTCAAAACCAGCTGTCATCACTGCTTCCAGACCAGCCTGCTCACGGCAGGATGCCTCCTGTCCTGCACTCCAGAGCCTGGGCACAGACACTCCCTGTGGGCTCCTGTCACTGACACCTGATCAAGGGCCTCCCTCAGTGGGAATCTACAGCCCCAGGACAGGTCCACAGACCTGAGTGTCCTCCAAGAAGGGCAGAGACAAATGTGACTGAGGGTGGTTTGTGTTGGGTACAGCTGCAGCAGGGTAGTACAAAGTGGAGAGAGCTACTGCCCTCCTCTGTGCCACAAGGGAGAACACAGGTCACCAAGTGACACAGGCTTTGTTCAACAGGTACAGGAAGTCACTACTGACATACATCCCCTCCTTCCTAGCTCTCCCACAAAAGCTCACCATCTGTCTCTTCCATTTGCCCTGCCCTTGATTACAGACCTGACAAGAGACGGTTTTCCCAGTCTCCATTAGCCTCCAGAAGCTGGGTGTCTTATTCCAACTGACCAGACACATCACAGGGAGCCATGGTGGCTGCCTGGGACCATACACCAAGGAGTACCTAAAAGACACTATCTAAGACAATTGTGCAAGAATAACACATTCATTTTGCCTTGAAGAGCACAGCTAGAAATCCTTTACCAAAGAAGTTCGTGGACAGAGAGGATGCTTAACTCCACCCATATGCGAGGACATCTGGGTTTTGAGAAGATGTGCCTGCCTTGTCAGGAGTTGGTTGCAGCCATGATGAGCAGCTTTGAAGGGCAAGTGTCCATGCAGTGAGCTTGGCTGGTCCAGGCTGGCAGATGAGGAGGCTCAGGTAGCTTTGGAGCCTGACCAAAAATGTCAGAGCAGAGTCTGTGAACAAATCTAAGAAAGTCAATAAGTCTGACAACATTTCAAAGACCACTGTTATGGATGTCCAAGACAGTTTTGCCCTTGGTTGCTTCAAGAGTAAAGCAAACTCTGGTCCTTGGGTAGGACCGTGTGAACCAAAAATGGCATGGCATTTTTTTGAAGTATTGCAATGCTTTGAATTCACACTTCATCTTCTCTGCCAAAGTTGTAAGTCACTCAATTAGTATAATAAGAATAGCCATAATAGTATGAAAAGTTTTTTATTACTGCCATATTATTTAAAATAATAAATATACTTCAAAAGGTTAACTTATTATTTAGCTTTATCATTATTTAGATTACTGAGGCACAGAGGCATGAAGACCCAAATCAGACCCATTGCTATTATTGAGTGAAAGACTCTACCCTATAACTGATGTTTCAAAGCATCATAAAAGGCTTGATGAGGGTGTGCACACACACACACACACACACACACACACACACACAAAAGAGAAGGGAAGGGAACCTTTCCAACAAGGTGTCTGAAATTTGGGAGGCACATGTGAACATCTGACATATGCAGATCTGCAGCCCAGCTAGGCTTTTCTTTCTTGACATGATTTTGTGACCTAGGAGCAGTTGCTGAGCAGCCCCTCCTGGTAGAAATGAATTACTGCTTTTCCAGAACAATTGGAATTCAAAGTGTTTTATTCCAGCTACAGTAACAGCAACTAAGTTTTCTCTGTCACTTTACTATGCTGTCAGTGAAAATCTGAAGGGATTTAAAAATACACTCCAGCAAATCATCTGTTAAACTGAATTCTGGTTAAGATCCAAAAGTGCCTCTTCATAAAATCAGGTATCTGACGAGAAGATGAATCATCCATTGCTTTAAACAGTTCATGACCTCCGATGTGTCACATTCCACACACTGCTGTGAATTTCAGTTATTTGTATAGAAACTGAAATCCCTTTTCAAGCAAACACTTAAGGCCATTTTCCCTTATTATGAAAATAAACACGTGTGAAGCACATGAATTGCTAACTTCGATTGACCTCTGTTTAACTGTTCTGCTGAAGCTAAACATCATGCAAGATTACTCACAGCTAAGCTTTGCAGACACTTAGAAGTTGGGGGTTTAACCATGTAGGAATAATAATAGCACACAAAATGCACTCTCTAAGTTACATCTGGTGTAGGTGAAGCAAGTTACATGTTTTAACATGATTGGGTCTTCACCAGTCTCCACACTATTCTCTGAGCTACTGGCAGAATCTGACATTTAGACCAATTAAACCATTATCACAATTGGCATAAAAACTGCAGCGGTGTCATCTCACTGAGACAGCACAGTATTATTTACCCCAGCACAGAGGGAGATGCAAGCAGAGTAGAAGGCATTGTTGCAACACACTGAATATCAAGGCTTTTTCTACCAAATTTATGTCGCAAAAGAAATACAAAGAAAAAAGATCATATCATGCAACATTTTTGTCAAGGCCAATTCACATACTTCAAAACATGATAAATAAACACATTATGCCTATCAGTGTTGACTTGTAAGTCTCACAATGGAGAACAGTAAGATAATGAGAGCTCTTACGTTTCATAAAAATAGAAGAAAAGGAGGAAAAGGTAAGAGATTTTTTAAATTGTGCTTTGGTTATCAGGCACTACACATCTGAGAGTCAGTTTGATAAAGAAATGTCAAACTGTATTTCCAAAAACAGTAGTAAGTCATCTCCTGCTATGACAGACAACAACAGATCCAAGTGCTCATAGACAGTCTGCTTACACATTGGTGAATTCTCTATAATTTCTCCCAGAGAGCGAATGAAGAAGTAAAGGTAACTGATCTTTGCTGAGTCCACAGTTTCCCATATATTTCTTTCAAGGGCTCTGCTGGTTTGTCCTGTCCCAGATGAACATTTCCTCCAGTCATTTGTTCTTTCTTCTTTAGCGGAGTCAAGGCAGCTGGATTTGTAGATATGTGATTAACTGAATCAGGAAAGTGATCCAGATTAAAATCCAGCAAACCATGAATTATCTGGTTCCAGTTCTAATTCACCATGTAAACACAAAACCATGTATCCTGGCACAGCTTAGGAAGTAGAGCAGCAGGTGGATGGAGTAGCCACTGGAAAGAGGGGTGAAGGACAGCTTAAGCCACTCTGTGGCTAAGTGTAATGCACTAAAAAAAAAAAAGTACAATTTCATAGGAATTATATAGAGATAACTTATTCTTTATCCCAGTTAAAATCATGGCTCCTGGCTGTTTCTTAGTGATGGTATTTTTCTGAATATAACTGTTCTATCATCAATTCAAAGTATTTCAATACACCATTAAGATTATTAACAGGTTTTTGCCAACTATAGACATGGACAACAACAAAAACAACTCACCATTTCCTCAATTGCTAAGTAAAAGTGAACCACAATATTTTTTCAAATTAGGAACTGAAAAGCATCCAGAGAAAGAACAAACTTACTGTAATGTTGTCTTTTTAGGGTAGAAATTTTAGTGCAGGACCCAGCTCTGACATCAAGGTCACACCACAGGGTGGTGCTTTGGCTAGACCAAAAGCTGGTGAGCAGGAGAAATATTTCCTCATTCTGTTTCCACCATCTTCCCTGCTTGACCAAGTGTCTTCTGATGGAAAATGAATTTACTAAGGAAAGGTGTGTCTTCAACTGTCCAAATGGCACGCAAACTTTTTAGCAGCATCTCACCATATGAGTGAGAGTCAGGCCACTAAAATGCATCATGCTGATGTGTTCCATTACTGGGCAGAGCAACGCCTCCCAAAGCTAATGTGGCACTGCACCATCATGATTCAGATTATTTGACTGTAATAGAATTTGTCAGTTCTCAAATCTTCTCAATGCAGTTTTCAGAGTCTCTTCATTCTAAACAACTGTTTTTAACTTTGCAATACAAAGCAATTATCACTATTCTTTGAGAGGCCATGCAGACATGCACATATTTTCTAAAGAAGCCTTATAGTCATTTTCTCTGTTGAAAGAGGAGCTTATTTATTGACGGTAATTAATGCGGCCTTGGTTATATTAAGATACATCACTTGGTTGTGGATGGCTTGGAAAACAGCACTACTTAATTTGCTGTGACTTTCCCTGGTCTCTGTGAATGACTATGACTAATACTAAGACACTTAATTTTGTTCTGTGGCAGCCACTTCCTTGTTAGTATTTTCTGCAAGTATGATGGGTTTCTTCTGAAGTCATATATCTTGACTTCCTGGAATATTACTGTCATAATTATAATCCATATAAGTATGTAAATTTGCCCAGCTAGAGGCATATATAATAAACCTAAAATTGACCTTAGCACCAAGCATAGATCTCAATCGCAATTATCAAGCACTTTGTGTCCTGAGTGACTGGAGCTCATGGTTGTCCTCTACCCAAGTAGTTTCTGTCCCAAAATGGATACATGGGATAAAGTTTGATTTATAAAAGACAACATTAGTTGCCAGCATTTATGTAAATAGGAACTCTTCTGAAAACACATTTCAAACATTTTATTTGCACTATAGTGACAGCTGTCATTTATGGAAACACTTTGTAGACAAACTCAGGATTTTCAAATGTCTGAGGAATGTAAATTCTTGCTGCTTGGAACCTAACACAGTGGACTTGGTCTTAAACAGAAGAGTGATGTGAAGAAGGAAACAGCTTTCAGCAAAGCCGACTCAGTCATGTGGAAGTTCCCCTGGAGACCAACCAAACTCTGTCAAAAAGCTCCCAGTTCTTTGCCTTACTCTAAGCAGGTCCTTCAATTTTCAAACAGTAAAGAATTTGAAGGAGTCTTCTCTTTCAGTTCTCCTCAAGTTCTCACTTTAGCCTTGCTATAAATAGGTAGGGACACAGTTTCAGTTCTTCAGTTCTGTTACGGGCTTCTAAAAGATTTTGCAGCAGCTGAGAGCACAGGGGAAGGTAGGAGCGGCGTGACACCTGCCTCCCATGGACACTGGAGCAAAGTCAGTCTCAGAATCATCGTTTATTTTTTTGTGCAATGCAGGATAGAAACAGATTTATATATGTTTTTAAACAAGAATAGGAGAAAACAATTTGGATTTTGCAGTAAAACCAAGGTGTACCGAGCAGCTGTTTTTGCTTAGCTTTCTTTGACAGCTGAGACTTTCCCTGACTCACATCACAAATTGGCTGAAACAGAATCTCCTCAATAAAGGGAAGGGCCAATATCAGTACGTTACAGAAAGGGAGGGAGGAAGGAAGCCATGTGCCTGTCACTCCCTGCACCTGATGGTCCTGCCCCAGGACCCACTGCAGAGAATGCTCAGGGTTGGTTCCCCAAAACACAGGGGAAGCTCAGAATGGCTTTGTTTTCCTACCAATAAAGACACTGACTGTGCTTTGGAAACAAACACCTCTGTCCTTCCTCAAGACACCTGGATGCTTACAGCCAGCTTCCTCCTCAGCTCTGCAGGCTCTGTTCAGACAGGTGAACTCACTTCACTGTCCTTTCTCTACATTAACTTTGTTGCAGAGATGAATTTTGCAAAAGCAACAAGTATCAAGAGCTGTTACTCAGTGAAACAAAGTGGACTTCAGCAAACCTGTTTGTATAGCTACCCCTAAAATGTATAGTAAGAAAAAACCCAAACCAAATCCCAAACATTTTTCAAGTCTTCAGGCTTACTCTGAAAAACCTATTGTTTCTTTATTCTGTTTGCATGGCAAGTTTATATTCAAGTGATTGCCCCTGGAGTAGCAGTATTGATCAAGTAATTCAGACACAAGAGCACTTATCAGCAAATCTCAGGGGTGGCAGAAATAACAACACAGCTCAACTTTATTCATCAACCTTCCTGGCTTTTTTTGCATCTTCACAAATATCTGTTAAAACTATTCTTGGGGCTTCACGCTTAATAGGAAGCAGCATCAGTAAGAATTCAGGTCGAGGACAAGGCAAGATGGTTATGATGAAAATTGCTTCTGAAAACCTTCTCTCTTAACGTCAGTGTGGATCTTCACATTAAATAATACGAGAGGCTTAGGGCAATGATGTAGAGGCATTAATGGTTAATGTAGTGGGACACACTCCTTTGTAATTGCCTCCTGCCATTGCTGCAGTGCCTGTGAGTCTCTGTGAAGAGACAGAGCCCAGTTTACAATCCCACGTCAACAGAACTTCTCAAACTTGGAGGTAATTTTTCTTTTTGAATGAATTGTCAAACTCCATTGTATTAACAAATTTACCTGGAAGGGCATTACCTCTGGCTGGGAAAGGGAAAAGGGCCTTCTTGCCAGTAAGTTACAGCTCTTAGGAAAGAACAGTAGCAAAACCAGAAAGTTGTGCTCTGGGACAATACTTTTGGCTAGTGTAAACAGAATTCAGCTATCAAATATGAGGGTTTTCCTCCAGTGGAATTGGTGTCATTTCTCCCCTTCACTTACATTTGTTGAGTTTGACCTATCAACTGTTCTGAGGAAAATAAGCACTGAGAGACAGAAGGGTCATGGAAAAGAAGAGCAAACACTCTTACAACAAAGGACTCATCACCTGTGAAAGGCCAAGAGAAAATGGAACTTGAGCATCAATTAAAACCTCATGCCTAAAATAAATACTTTTAGTGCTCTAAAAGACACTTTTGGCACTCAGTACACAGGGACAGGCCATAATGAAGGTCAAGCAATTTATTTTATTTTATTGAATAATTCCAGGAAACCTTTCAGATCTGTTAAATATTACTGAAGAGATAAATGATTTCTTAAAAACTTGTATCAATATAAATAACTTGCTTATAAAACTGAGCACTACTTTTTCCATCCTCTCATGGCATACTTTGCTTTTCTATTACCTTTCCATCCACAGTACCAAGAGTTGTGCACGTGTCTCTGTTGATCACTGCCAGGTCCCTGTGCCATCTGGCTTTCCATCAGCTGCAACGAATCCAGATTTGCACAAAACTCATCATAGCAAAGCACATACCTAGCAGTACCCATGCTGTGGTCTTACCAGCACTCTCAGAGCACACCCCGTGCCACTTCATCCTCTGTGGTTCAGCTGGCCATGCCTGCACCTGCCATTCGGCCAAGGACTGCCAGTGTTGCCATGAACAGCACCGGTGTCAAACGCCCTCAAACTCACAACTCCCGTCACTTACAAGCAGCCCTAAGTCTCCCTCAGACTGTGCTGTACACGCAGTAGGATGCATTTTCAAACACAACAGACAGAAGAAGGGAAAGAAAGTCATTCTGGGAGATTCATGGATTTGCTGGAGACACCCACAAATCTTCAGTACCAAACAACAGCCAAGTGTTGAAGTCTAAAGGTGCAAGTTAAAGGTTTCTAATGAAACAGCTCCTACATATTTTATCTTTGTGCTTGTGACCTGCAGTGGACCAAGCTCCATTTTATTGAGTTCTGTGCCACATCCCCAAAACTGAAGCAACCTTCCTCCTGCTCAAAGGGGTACACATCCCTTCTCCCTGAGGGCTTCCTTCAAATCTTCGACGTGCAAGAACCAAATTTAACACTCATGCTCCTGATAAAGAATGAAATAAACAACAGAGCAGATAACTAGACACACAAATTAGGGCCTGAGAACAGAATGAAGCTACAGATATCTCAAAAATCCTCATGACAAACATCTAAGAAGGCGTGAACTGCTTCCTTGCCTGTGGGGCCATGAATACTTCATTTTTGCCCTTCAGTAAGTTCTGCTTTCATCTAACCACTGTTTCAGAACAAAACAGCTCTGAAACCTCAGTTATCTATCACAAAAAGGCAGCTTTATTATTTTTAAAATCTCTGATAATAAAGATGGTTTAAGATACTGTTTCCTAGAAATATGAATTGGGAGAAAATACCCCGTTATTTAATATCACATTTCAAAGATTGCTAACAAAAATCACTAATGGGAAAAAAAAAAAAAAGGAATACTTGAGCTTCCTCAAGTAGGAATAGAGTTCAAGGACACCAGCTCATGTTGCTCTGTGTTGGTATGTCTTACTGGTGGCTTTCCATAAATTCTCAGCTAGCTGGAGTGTCATCAGTGGAGTCTTAGTCTCCTCTGGTCATCTGGGACTAACCTGAGGATTATCCTTGGTATGCCCTAGTACTGCAAAGAGGTAAAGAACTTGGACACTTTCCTTTAATGCACTGTGAAGTCTTGCTTAAAAAAAAAAAAAAAAAAAAAAACCCAAAAAAAAAGAAAAAAAGGGTGATTGTTTGACAGAAGTTATCCAGACCTTATAGAATGACCACCCCTCACCCCCCAAATCATAACACCATTACAAAACACAGCAGAAAATTATTTACACCTGTTACATTATTCATGGGTCTGGCACTGGCACCAGTATTTACCACTGCCCAGTACTCACAATGCTAAGATCTCTTCTCAGATGCTTGTAACTAAACACATGTGAAGTGGACATCAGAGAAGCATCCTGAAAGGAATTAATTAATTTGCATTCTTCACAGGGTTTGGAGCTAATAAAGCTTTAAAAGCTTCCACTAAATGCAGCAATAAATGCATTCTTAGTAACTAAATGTGGCAACTGGACAACAGTGGACACAGTATCTGATCATGCAGGTAAAGAGAGCTTTGTTGATGCACAACAGAGGTGGTTTCAGGCTATATCAGCCAGCTTAATTAATTTCCTACCTTTTGACCTCCATGCAATTTTAGAATTTTTTTTTTTCATGTAGGTTTGTTTTTGTGATTTTTGTGATTTTTGTTTGCTTGGGGTTTTTTTGTTTGGTTTGGTTTTTTTGAGGTACAATTCTATAGCCAAGTAGGTAAAAAGCTTTAACAGTTAATTCTGGTACTTTGGGAAACTGTTTTCTGTGTCAGTTATATTCACAGGTCAGAGAAAACCAACTCAAGGAACAAATTAAGATATTTATTTTTGTATTGTTACAAATTTGTGGGGGTTTTTTCCATTCAATGTATTTAACAGACAACCTATTTGCACTCAGGCCTTTCAGCATTTTAATACACTAAAATATATACTTTTGGTACCATATAAATTATGGTTAAAAATAATTCTCAAGGACATACTGGGGGAACAAGAACTTTAAGCAAAATAACTCAAGTTGAAATAGTCACTTCCCTTCAATAGTGGTTTCTATTTCATGAGATTATATTCTTTACACTAGCAAACTATATACAAACAATACCACAAAACTACTGTAAGTGCAAAAATGTAAAAAATATACACAAACATATACACAAATTGCTGTGTTTCTGTCTGAGCTACCTTACAATTAAGAAATCCAGTACAAATGCATGATTTGTATTTATGTATTTGACTTGTAAGTATCTAATATTTAATTGTAAACAAGATTCAGCATGAAGAGCAACTTAAAACAGTTGTCAGAAGCTTAAATCATGAGGCCTGGAGACTGAAGAACTGTGCACACTAGGATCCAAACTGACATACATACCCACGCATTTTCTGATTTATATTGCGGGGGGATTTAGGGTATTTAAAAGATTTAAGAGTATTTAACTACTCTAAAACAAATTCTTGGATTTCATTGTTTTACAAAACGCCTACATTTCAATACTTAAAGGAAAATCAGTACTACATTTGCAGGTGTATGGATCATGTTTGGTAAGAGTGTCTTGTTCATAATCATTGAACAGCTTTTTGGTTTATTAAGAAACCCTTCTTGGCAACTCAAAGAACAGTAAAAGAAAGGAAGCAATGGTTGTTCACAGTCAACCACTTAGTGAGCAAATAGAAGCAGACACATCCCTTAAGCACAGATGAACTCACAGGGGACTATCCAGTGAGTCAATGATGATGTTGATCATTAGGCAAGTACACATAGGGTACACTGCACTGCTAAAAACCTGCAGGATTTAGAAACTGTGAACAGATACTGGAAAAAAAATGGAAACAGTCTTCGCAGCAGAATGTGATGTTTTGCTGCTCTCAGTCACTGTTCAGATTCTTAGCAAGAATGGTTTTTTGTTTGTTTGTTTTACAAAAGATGGCTCTCTTTTTTTCAGGTACTTCTGTGGCACTCATCAATGTATTATTTGAAATGCCTGGATATTTAAGAAAACATTATTTTAAGAAAATAAGGATGACAGTTCTGTCTATTAGGATGGTGTTGGACTAAGTAACAGGAGGATCAGTAGTAGTGTTAGAGTATTATGCTATCCACAAGCTTCCATTTCTACAAAATACGTCCAGAGTCAAATCTCATTTTGTGTATTTTTTTAAGTGCTTGAAAACTCTTACAGTACTGAGCAGAGCATTTGATGAATCCCTTCTCATACATGATACTTTTTGATTTAAAACTCAAATCGCTCCATACAAGACACATTCTGAACACTAATCCTAATGTAACAACTAGTTTGGTAAGTGCTGAGATTTTTTTAGGTTTTTTAGACATTTCAAACACTGCAACAATGCAGAATATACACCCAAAAATTAAAAAACTCTTTCCAAAATAAAATGTTGAAAAAAAAATTTAGAATCAATTTCACTGAAAAGGCTCAATAAAGTGCAAGTAGTAAATGAGAGGGTTTACATAGTGAAAAGTGAAGTTTAATAAATTTCTACAATCTATATTGCTGGCAATGAGAGACACGCTATAAAAATGTTTTACCTTGACATCATGCCCTCATATAAAAATATATTCTAATTGCCTTGCAGTACAATCAGATCTTGACAGAACTGAAAAAGAGGAGAACACTCAAATGCCTCAACTCCTTTTCAGCAATGTTTGAAAGGAAGAAAATATGTAGATTTATGCTATTGCAGTGTACTCTAAGTGGATGAACTGGACTAGCTATTTATTAGTACTAGCTAATTACGTGTATAGTAATTGCCAATGAAAAAGATGCATTGCTACTTACTTGCATTGACTCATCATCACTTCTTGAGAAGGCATTCAGGAGGTGCCACATTGCAAACAAGGAACTCATTCCTGTGCAAAATGCTCATGCTTTGAGCTCCCACTAAAGCAGAGCTCTCTAATTACGGAATATAAGTATGCACTGCAGCAAATATTTTTACATCAGAAAATATTTTATGTCATTAAATCTGCAGGTATCTGTCCTCTCAAAAGCATCTCCTTCTGCTTGCAACAAGTCATTTAACTGAAATAACCAGGTCTTCAAAGTGTACCACAATTTCAATTACTCCAGTGAATGGAAACAAAACTTTGTATTGTCACCAGTCACCCAATGCAGGAATTTGTTTTTACCTGGAGCTTTGCTTTATGAAAAATAATAAAGCAGACTGCATAAGTCTTCCCAACAAAGGGTACATTTTCAAATCATTTACCATCCAGCCAGATTCTTTGGTGTTCAGGAATAGCTAGTACAGCATCAGCATGAACAAGCAGTAGTAATTTTCCTTCATACACTCCTGTTTGTTCAGTAAGGCCCATCAGCAAAGTTTCTGCTAGTGACAGGTATTAAATAAAGAGAGGGAAAATACTTCCTCATCACCCTTTGAGACTGAAATCTGATAATAGCATCCTATGTCCGCCTTCCAGTGGAGATTTTCCACATGGCATAAGGGCAGGATTTCCACTTACGACTATTACAGGACTATGACAAACTTACATACTGGCTAGTCATTCAAAGTTTAACCTGTTGAAATTCAAAATAAGTATTTTTCTATTCAAAAGAGTCTTTACTTTTTATTCTCCAGTTTTTGCTAATACAAGATTTTAAAAGTTCATTATTGCACAGCTATTGCAAAGACTTTTAACTGCCCCAAAATGGTGCAATGTCAGGTGCTTAATAAAGCTCTGTGGAGACCATGGTCACCTACTAAACAGTAAATAATGTCAGTACTGACTCTGATTTTTGAAGTTTTGCTGTCCCTTTTTTAAGTCCTCTCACCCATTCCCAGTTCCAATTAAATGACCCCAAATACTCATTGTCAAATAACTGACAACACACAAACTAAATTAAGAACACCTTGTGAGAGCAGCAACTTTGCAACAATACGAACTTTAAATAAAGGCAGATTACTAAAATAAAGTCTGTATAGCCTTTTAACTATGACATTATGAAATAGTATGTTTTTACTTATGATTTTGCATTCTTACAAAGAACTGTTGGTGACAATTATAATTGCTTTCCTGAAGAGTAGGTATTTTTAGCATCATAATTAGTGTAACAGAAGACAAAAATGTTTTTACATATAATGAATTTAAATAAATTTAAGACACTTTTCTGTAGGATCGTCATCAAATGATGCTCTTTTCAATAATTTGTGTAAGCTTCTAAACCACATAAAGGATAATGCACATTACATTTTATTCACACTATAAAAAAAGCACAATATACAGGCCATATCCTTTAAAGTGCAACACAACAGAACATTTCTGCAACATTCAGGTTCTTCAAAAACCCACAAAAGTAGGTATTTAATAGTTAGGGACAAATTCTGTTGGTAGGTGTATTGACACTGAATCTAAACTCTGAATGGTTATCAAGCTTGTCCTTGCTGTAAGTGCCACGCTAAAAGCGATGCATATGACCACTAAACAGTATTATCTGATCTGCTTCCATGTCAGACAGCCTTCACGTCTCACGTCCACAATGAAAGCTTTTATCCTTTAGTCAGTGAAGAGCATCTGCAGAGCCCTTATTGAACACAGTTCTTTGACTATGCTCAGAAAACCTCTTTAAAGTCCATTTAGCTTCACCATGCAGGCTACTGTCAAATCTGACCATACAGATGTCAAATCTACCAATAAAAACATGGTAAATGGGACAGAGCAAGCATGTCTCTGAGTTGGCAGCACATGCTTCACTATGTTTGGCACTACCTACCAAATGTATCAGTAACACACAGGATAAGCACGTACCAATTTGCTTTCCACTTCGTAAATATTTTTGGTTGGATGTCTTGCTAGTAACAGTTGAAAACCTCATTTGTTCCGGAGATGATCACAATAAAACAAAGTGAGCTCCATCTAAAGCTGCCAACAGGACATTCCTCTGCATTTCCAGCCATGCTACCTGCCTGCTGAGCCAGATTTATAATCTCAGTCCTCTCCAAGGCGCCACTTCTGAGACTCTTCTTGACGCACATCTGGCCTGATCTGGTTTCTCATTCCTCCTAGAACATTTGAGGTTGCCTCTGTTGCAACGATGAAAGGTTTCACCACAGTTGGTGGGATTTGGCGGAGGACTCCTCCTACTGCTCCCGTTACTCCTCTGTTCTCATGCTCACGAGCAGCAGTCTCATAGATGGTTTGGGCTGTGTCCGTAATCCCCTTTGAGAAAATAAAAGAAATCAATTATACTGAAATAGAAAAAGCAACCTGTCCTAATTTTAAGGGAAATTTTAAACTGCTCAGCACTTTTCATCTTGGTGATTTGTATTATAACTAGAACTATACTGATACAAATATGATATAGTTCTTCTAATGAGGCTTAAAATAACACTAATATGAACTTAGAGATGTAAGTATTGCATGTAACTTCTGATGGCACATCTTATGCAAAGGGCTGTGGGGTACTGTGAAGTAATAAAAAAATGACAGATTTCAGTGGAAACTCAGCTGAGACCTTACTTCATAGACGCCACATCTACTAACTGAACTCAATGCAACTAACTGAAAGTACAATACAAAATATAATAGAAACAGGTCAGCATTCTAATTTGTAATACACTGTCATAGTAGAAAAAGCTTTCACTTCTTTTAAATCCAGCGTTATGCTTAAACTCTAACAATCTCAGAATTGACAATAACTGCAAAGGTGGTCAGGCAGAAAGGGAAGGGAAGGATGAATGACATGGCATAAGAAATCAAGTTTACATGACTAGTACATGAAGTTTACATGACAAGTTTACATGACAAGTTTACAGAATAATTGTAAACCATCACAACTGTAGAGCACTCAAGTCCTATTCACACTCATCTGCATGACATCTTAGTTTATTTCTGCTTTTTCCATGCAAGGTTTCTGCTGGTTTAAGATTATGGATGAAGACAGACTTGTGCAAAACTTAAATCCCCTTCTTCATTTGGTCAGCCTAAACTAACATCTGTTACTTTATTTGCTGTCTTAGGAAACAATCCCTACCCCCGGTTAAGCACCATTACTTCCGCACTCACCTCTTTGACGACGCTGTACGCTTTGGCTACCCCTTCCCGAAGATCAACTGGCTGGTGAGCCAAACGGTGGCGAGGGAACCGTTTGAGCTTTTTTGCTTCAATGAAGCTGGGCCCTGGCGAAACCATGTCATAAGCAGTTTCTGCAGCTGCCTGAAGATCAGGGGCAAATGCAAAACACAGAAGTGTTATAGCACTCGATCAGAAATCTGAACTAATAATAGGGTGTTGTCTTTGAAATAAAAGAATTCTTATTCCACAAATAATATTCATTTACATCAGACTAAGGTTTCGTACAACTACTTCTGGAATGAGTGCAGCTGTAACTATGCAACTTATGTAACTAAGTTCCATAATGAAAGAATGAACATTGTAGGTTTAGGTGGATTTTTCTCCCCTTTGATTGTTGTCTCTTCAAAGGCATCCTCTAAACTGCATAAAATGCTCAAGATAGAAATGGAATATTTGATCAATAGTACGTATTTCTTAAAAACACACAAGCACACATATAATCCTACTTGTGATTTACACCACTGTTTTTCTTACTATATGTTCAAGCTTAGGCACATATACAACTTTTGCAAAATTAGTTGGTAAAACTGTATTTTCATTACGTATTTTACAATGAGGAACATAAAGTTACTAACACTTTAATCCAAGATTACCCTATAATCTAGTTAAATCTATAAAGCTTTATAGACTTGGTGTAGATCAACATAAATAGTACTAGTTCTGAGGTTTTGAAGTTTTTTTGTTTAGTTGGTTTTGTGGGCTTGTTTTGTTTTTTAAATAAGCACAGATAAGCTGACATTTTTTTAAAAAGGGTGAGAATATATTACTGGATAATATACATGGGCAAAGAACTCATCTTTCTCAATATCAGTGATTTTTTTAGTGAAGCTGAAAATTTTAGTATTAAACTGTACATTGTAATACATTAAAGATATTAAGAATCATGCAACAGCTTAGCTTGGGTGTTCAGCAATTTTTCAACACAATTTTCTAACCATTGCAATTGATGGCATCGTTCTCACCTCACAGACTGCTGCAAACTTTGCCCAGTCTCTGCTCTCCTATTTATTTATACAGCTGCTTTTTTTTTTTTTTTTAATACATGCTCCCAACCTGAAATCTACAGCATTAAGGTATTAGCTTAATGTAGAGCACTTATTAGCAACACCCCTCATTGTATGTCTAACTTGAGGAGCAGTACACTGTACCTGTATAGTCTGAACCATTCTGTTTGTGAGCTCCAGTGCTGCCATGGCAGTGGAAGTACCAAAAGAAGCTGCTCCTCTTTGGAAGCCTCTGACAATGCGACCATCCTTCCGGTACTGCTCTATGGGTAACCACACCAAGTCTTTCAGGCCTTGGACTGAAAATGAAGATAGAACACCATAGTCAGAAAGTGAAACAAGGGTCAAAATAGCTGGAGGTCGTTCTGGCAGTGGGGACACTTGTTGTTTGGTTAAAAAAAAACCAAACTCATTCATATGTGTCTGAACAGAAATAGGAATTAACTTACCTAACTGCACTAGTGAATGCATGGGCCCCACTCCTCCTAAAATTCCTGGTAGCTGGTTTTTCTTTATATCATTAAGCCATTCACTGATAGCATAGGAGAACAGTTTATCCACACCTAATAAACTAAAGGAAATATAATTATTAATTTTTTTTACACATACAATTCTTAATAAGATAAATGCATTCATTATTCATTGAAGGAAAAGATGTCATTTAAACAAAAGGAAAGCTTTTTCAAGTGTCATCTTTTGTTGTTGTTGGCTAAACCAAGTATTTCAACTGTATATGCTTCATAAAACAAACTCAAGACTGTATAATCACATCCAGTTCCATAGGAAGTGAACATAAAACTAAAATCAAGAGTTTATAACCTAGATATGTATTAAATACTGTTCTGAATTGGATGTTCTTCTTGAATAACATATATTTGAAAAAAAATAGAATCAAGAAGTATTTGTGAAGTCAAAATGCATATTTGATTTTAGAAGTGCATCTTAACAGAAAATTTGCTTTGCATTTGCTGTGTTCAGTTATTCACCATAAACTTGTTCAATTTGCAATAGCAATGTTGATCTACATTTTGATAAACTTACCCATGTCTGTAACAAAGTCTCTTCAGTTTTAATTCTGAGCAGTTCAGCTGAGCAAGCCCAATAAGAATCCCAGCTAGCGTTCCCTGTAAGTGAAATATTTTATCACATGAATTTACTCAACCTGTACAACTTGTGACAAATGATTTCATCATCTCAACTCTTACTGCAGGTATGCTGTCTAAACATTCTCCCCCAGTCTTCCAAATGCTACTTGTTACAGTGCTATGAATCATGCTACATGGAAACTTGCAAAACATGCAATTTGGCTTAACCTGCTACAGTAAGAAAAACATCTTGGATACAAGATGGCTTCTTCAGAAATAATAAGCTATAATAAATTATGTAAACATAGCTCTGGCTTTAGTGTGTTCCAGGCATTCTAAAGATATCATATTTCATGTTTTGATTTCTGACAGCCAGGCAAATTCAAGAAGTTGCTGCTTTCACTTTTCCAGTTTTTCTTACTGATTTGCCATGACAAACTACAAGTCTGGTTGTGCAAACAGGATTTTCTGATGTCTATTTCTAAACTCAGTGTGATAAAGAATGCATATTTTAAGAAGAATCATGAGCATTTTTTTCATCTGTAATAGATTCTGCCATTGCCACTAAGGTCCATTTGTTACTAGACTGCAAGGGAAGGAAGCAAAGAGAAAAAATGACAACATTTTATTCTGGTATTAAAATGCACAATTCTAGCATCAGTCAGTGGAATCATCCTTTGAGGGGCACTGCAGTTATGTACTATGATTTCAAGTCAATCACTGAGTTTATAAAAATGACATTCAAGTTCCATCCGGAGTTAATCATACCTGGGGGATCCACCCCCTAGTTTTCAAATTAAGAGCGAAACAAGGTCAAGCTTTACTGAAACTAAGGAAAAAAAAGTGTTCTATATGTTTCATGATCACATCAATAATGAGTAGGGAGCATAAAAATATCTCCGCATTCATGGGGAGCAGGGAGGGAAAAGCAAAACAAAAAATATCAAATTTTTGTCCTATAGCATCAGCATTATACACAAACCTGATCCATTGATACATGTTTTCCGTGGTAATCAAGCCGTATTGGAACTTCTGATGTAAAACGAAATTCTCTGGGACATACAGAGGAAATTTTATAGTGAGAAACACAAAAAGGAAATAAAATTATCCTTCCAAAAAGAAACTCATGCTTTCCCATTCTCCTAGAATAAGATGTCATGCTCTTTTCTGTAAGTCAAAAATCCTCTAGCTACTGTGTTAGTACTTCAGAATAAATGTACAAAACACAGTGGGAAATTCAGCTTTTCTTGGTTTACTAACATCTAGTTCAGATTAGCATTTGTAATAAATTTAACAGCAAAACTGCTACTAATACTGCAAGTGAACATCTTTCAACAATTTTCAGTTTAAAAAGTAAACAAACAAACAACCAAAAACCCACAAAATGATGGTTCTGTGGGCAAAATTTACTCCTGCAACTGGAACTTAATAAAAAATTCAGTTGGCAATGTATGTGGTGAAATTGAACCACAGTCATGCTCTT
This sequence comes from Atrichornis clamosus, assembly GCA_013400975.1. NCBI lineage: Eukaryota > Metazoa > Chordata > Aves > Passeriformes > Menuridae > Atrichornis > Atrichornis clamosus. The sequence continues at coordinate 175,532 of WBMZ01007503.1, forward strand.
ACAATTTAGCTCTGTACTGCTTACCAAAGCACACATCTATTGTTAGAGACATTCATGATCTGAATACACATGAAAAAACTTCTGCATAACAAGCTACAATTTGCATAGTCACTTCCCAGTTAAGACGATGCAAAAAATCTCATTACTGGTTCTGTACATGACAGAGCTTTAATTAATTTTTATTTCCTTGTGCACAGTAGTGTGCAAAAGTTAATAAAATTCACTAGTGGCCTTCCAGCGATAGAAATATATTTGATTTCCACAACCAGCCAATAAACAAACAAAAAATGCACCTTGCCATAAGGTCTGTATAATTTATCATCACACTTTCTTAAAACATTGTGTAGAACAGCTATGTGTCACTCAAAATTCTGTAACAAAAGTTTACCTGAAAAATACTGGCTGATCACTGTATGATGTCGCTTCTTGTGAGAAATGATCATCATCTCCATTAACCACATCCATAGAATCAATGCTGCCATTTTCATTTGCTTGCTTGTGTGATGAAAAAGAAATGACTGGACTTGGTTCCTTAAGGCTGCTGACATGCCTGGGCAAACTACATGTAACTTCAGCACCAGGAGACTTTTTAACTAAGACAAGAAGTTACACACAGTAAATTGACTCATTTTTTTCACAGTGATTACATAAAGATTGTATTTACATAATTACTGTCTTTAGTAAGTTCTAATGCTTATTAGTAGGAATTACTAGCAGGACAATATTCAGATTCTCTTAGTTATTAATAAAAGTTTTTACATGCATCTTAACTTGAGGTTTATGCACCAGTATAAATAATCCATCTGGTTTTAATGGCAGTATTGCAGAGTGCTTCATTACCTATGCATTTCAGTATGACACCTCAACAGCAATAGGCATAGCTGCTAACAAATGCACAAGTATAGTTAATAGTGGAAATATGCTTTTTGATACATACTGTTTTTGCATCAGAAAGTGTAATTGATCAGAAGCATTTTTGAACTGCATACATACATTATTTCCTATCTCTCATGTAAAATAGTATGTTTGCCTAATTGCTTGAAGTTGTGCAATAGAGTACAATATTATAAATAAACAGCACAATGTATTTGGTTTATCTAATAATAACTCCTAAAAGTATATACACAGTCCTCGATTTTTTTCATTATTAAATATGCTCCAATTTTGGGGAATCCTCTCATAGAATCAAGATGCCAGGTATTGAAGACCGTTGTTCATATTTATAAAATACAAAGCTTAAACATCGGAAGCTTCTGAGTTCTAAAAAAATCAGTCATTAATGTTAGTGCTCAAACCCCAACCAAGTTTTTACACACACAAGATTCACCTGTGAATTTACAGACATGTACACACATTAAAGGAGAAAGAAGGAGCACATTTATGTTAGATTTTTTAGAGACGTACCTTCAGGATCTGGAGTAACTAAGAGTTCTACTTCTGTAGAAAGGCTAGTGAAAAAGTCCTTCAGGAAAAACAAGGCATCCTAAATGACAAAAAATAAAATACAATCAGGTTAAAATAAATACAAAGACCACATTCTCTAAAAATATTATCAATGATTCCAGCTGTATTTCTACACAGATATGAAACAAAACATATTTTTTCTTTTTGATACTTTAACATATGCAGAAGCCACATAGAAATCTACTAAAGAAACCAGAAAGACCCTCTTAGCCACTGGCCTCTGCTACATATAATAGCATCTCATGATCTATCTAGCTCTGTCTTAAAAATTCAGGGTTGTTTTCATCATTTCTACTCTCATTTTGGAGACTGCTCCAGAACTCAGGTTTTAATGGCTATAAACTTTTCTCCGATTTCCAGTAAGAGGGTTTTTAAGTAGAGTATATATTGTTCTCTGATGCTGTCAAAGTCAGTCAAATCATTATAGATCAGACCCCACCACTGCTTCATTAGAAGTCATTAATTTCTGTAGTATTAATCTCTTAGTTATTACATCCCTTTTTCTGTTTCTGACAGATGCATCACACTCATGCCTTATTCATTCTATCATTGATGACATCTGGACTTTCTTTTTCATTTTTCCTTCCAACTGATAAGAAAGACAACTTAAGTAGTAATAACAAGTATTCTTAACATGCCTGCATGCAGCCCTGTGCTTCCAAAACCACTCTCGTTAATTTCACAGAAGCTGTAAAGGTGCATTTTGTTTATGGTACAAAAGATAAAAGACTTTAAAAAGTAACAAGAGGGAATACACTTCCTCTCTAGATAGCAGTATTTCCAGGCTATTTTTTATAGATGAAGTCATTGCAAACTAGACAGAGCTCAACTTTTCTAAGAGCAAAATGAAAACCTGGTCTCTAATATGTGTTGAAAGAAAGAGGAGGTAGGTATGGAAATCCTATTTATACTCTTAAAAATCCAAACCCCACATATCTCTCTGAAGATGACAAATTAAGCAAGAAATACCTCAAAAAAGAGTAATGACAGCATTTTATATTTCTCTGCAAAAACATATGTAGCTCTTACTGGTTTAGAAAAAATCAAAATATTTGAGTATATAAAAAATACATGCAGAAAGGCCTCCTAAAGTAAGTAAAACAATTTCTGTTCTTCCTGGCACTACAGCTGATACAAGACAAAGCCTTCAGCGTATAGCAGCATTTCTTAAGTGTAAAGTGCCCTTGAGTAAGATGTTGTGAACCACTTCTGGATTAATGATTAACCTTTTTCAATAGAAAACAATGAAGCCACTTCATGAACAAACAAAACCAGATCATTCAAGTATAAGTATATGCTCTTAAAAGGCAATGATTCCAAACCCTTTGAGTATCAGAAGTCTCAGGAGGAAAACTTGAGAAAAGAGTTTTGTCTAAAGACATTCTTAGTTTTTAAATTAAAAAAAAAAAATCTAGTCTTTGTAATAGGTGGAGCAGAAGGCAAGGTCTAGCATGGATATAAATGGAACAACAGAGATTGAAAGATTAAATAAAAAAGGTATCATATCAAGAGAATGTAAAACATAAAATATGTATGATGGCTAGAAGTACCTGGTTAAAAGAAGCCCTGAGGTATCATCAAAAAAATAAAAAAAATACTTTCTTTTTTGCACTGGCACAAAACCAACCTGGTCAATATTGAGGCGAAGTGGCATTAGTGAAACACGTAAACAACATTCCTGTGGGGATCTGCCAGACTCTGGACGGACATGTAATGCTTTAACTGTTAACTGAAAAAAACCAGCAAGATAAATAAAAGCACTAACATTCATAATTATTAAATCTCAGAACACTTGAAAAAACACTGCAAAACCTCGGTACTAATATGATTAGTATGACTTAGCGATCACAGTACTGAATAAAAACTTACTATAAATGTTATAAAAAAGGAAAGTGAAAAGAAACTCCCCAAAAAATTAATAAATCCTTTGCAGAACCAGTAAGACTACTGTATACCATAAGACTACTGTATACCATAAAAATACAAACCAATACAGACCAAAAGTCTCATCACTCATACAAGCAGACATTTGTTCAAAACCAAATTGTGAAAGCTACCAAAGTATTCCTGCACATCTAATTTTTTTAAACTGACAATCTCAAAACCATTAATACCTGACATGCTAATATTCAAACTGACTTTTGAATTAGTTTTAATATCCACAAAGAGTCAAGCAAATAACTATCAACAAATTATATTACTTTAGTGTTCCACGAACTCCTGTTTCTGCTTCTGCAAGATTAGAAGATGTACATAGCCCCCACAATGATAGTTCAATCACTGTAATTATAATGAATTAACACATTTCATAACTATACCATGTTTGAATGCGCTTTTCTGGGCATCTCCTTACTGCAGTAGAGATAGAGGAATTTATTCATCTGGGATGTAGCTAAGCGATCTCTAATCTCCAGGTCTTGAACAATAAAAACTTGTCGTGACACTGGCTGCTCCAATAGACAGGATTCACCTTCTGCACCACCTGGAGGGTATACCTCATGCTGGAATTTCACCTTTTAAAAGGGAAAGAAAACTGCCATAATCCGTTTCAGTGAAAAACAACACTTAACAGCAGAATATTACTTAAAAAAAATTAGCAAACAAAACAGAAAACCACACCACACATAAAAACTTTTAAAGATGTCTAATATTTTAAATTTACAGAAATAATATTAGGATTTCTGAAAACTCTTCAGATTTTTACATGTCTAGAAGTAGAAGTCTTCCAATTTCTAGTTGGGTACATATTCATATTATAGGATGCAACTTCAAGGCAAAACAAAGAGTCAGAATAAGATAAAGAATGAATTTCACTTTTTTTTTTTTTAACATTGACTCTGCTTTTTCCTCTCAATCCTAACATCTTTCTTACTTCATGGTAAAGCCTGTACCAGGCAATCTTGCAGTTCTTGAATCCTGCACCCTCTAACACTTAGGAAAATAGTGTTTCTTCCCTACCGACTGGCTCCTCAAATGGCTTCTTGCAGTCTTGTTTCTTTTTTCTTTAATTACTTTAGTCTATATAAATTCTAATTTATTTTCCTTAAATTCTAAATTATCTTCTTTGCTCACCCCTTTTGTTCATCTTCAGCTGTGGTGACCCACGAACCATTCCCTGTCCCCCCAGATCCCGCCCATCCCGGCTCGCAAGGGCACGCCGTTGAGCACACACGGAGAGCGCGGCAGCGGCCTCTACCGGCCCGACCCTGAGTTGCAAAAAAACACCCTTCGCGACACCTTTTTTCCCAGGTGGAATATTCAATGCTTCCTTTTTTCCTCCTTTCTATCGCAATGTCATGTTTTTTTCTAGAAAAGGCTACCTGAAGTATCGTATATTTCTAGCAAGCTTAAAGTGCTAACGAGATTAATTTTAAGCTTTAGAAATGGACATAGACTATAAAAGGCCTTTTCTTTTATGTAGTGCCTTTCATGTTTATGGAAATACTTGATAAAATCTTATTTTTAAAAGATTTTGTCATTGATCCATTTAAGATTAAATTTGTTTAACTCCTTCCCAATATTATTCACAGCACCAGAGACAAGCATCTAGTTCCTAGGTTAGAGCTAAGCACAGTATTCAAAACAACAGTAAGATACTTATGCCTGCAGGGAGCTAAGTATGTTAAGGGAAATACAGGAACAGTACTCTAACTGGATGTTATTGCATATTCAGTCATCAAACTGATACACTGAGTGTTCTCAACAGATCTACATCTTGCTTACTTTGCTAGAACACTTAATTTCATTACAGGTGTATCTATTCAGAATGGAACTGAAGAGAGAAAAACAACAGCAGCTGCAAAACTTTTTTATAATAAACAAAAGCTTTAAGAATATTGTAATGAGTATCCTTTATCTTTAGAAACAAGTTTTTTAGCAAGGAAATACTGTGCTGATACTAACATTTTTTGTTAAACTAATTCTACATTCATCACCATCAAAGTGATTGCTTAGATGTAGATACTGTTGAAATAAATAGTACTGAACTCTAAGGGAAAGACGTGAAATATAACGTGTAAAGATATTCGCACACAGAGAGTCATGGGTGAAGCTGTTTCTGTCATTCACCTTGCTTAGCTGTATTTCCATTAGGAAGTCTGGGTTTCTTCCTCTTCCCCCACATGCTGTATTACGTCCATGCCTCGTTGGCGTATGAGAAGGAGAACTATGGGGACTTCTGGGGAAATAAAAAGGAAAAATAGACTTTTGCAGATTAAAGTTATCTCATTGTTAATCTAAAACTAAGTGAACTGGATGTTATTTATTAGTATTTTAATGGTATTCAAAAAAAACATTGAAACTGTATTACCACTAATGGAATAACTTCTTTTTGTTGTTCAAGGTAATGCATACCTAAGCAGAATGTTAGGTGTATGCGTCCCACCAAATTAACATTCATAAAACATTTCCTGAATTTTGGCTGTGATAATTTTACTCTTTAGTTTACATGACGTTCTGTAAATCTGACTTATGCTCCTTAAGCCATGATCTCTTTAGGAAAATTTGACTTCTAATATTACCCTAAAACATAATTCATGCTCCCATCCCCCAAAAAATCAGCAAAAGCAAACCCAGCTTGTCCAGGTTAAGACACAGGAAAAATACCCATTGATGTGTAGAGCTAAACTGAAGATTCTGGATGATCTTTAAGGTCCCTTCCAAGCCAAACCATTCTATGATTGATTCCTTGTGAGAAGTGAACACAGAAGCAAGCAGGGGAGACTTGAGACTGAATAGTGAGATTACTCCAAATCAAAAGAAAATTATTTTCAAATGTTCTAATCCGCACAATTACATCAAACACTTACATGAAACTTTTAGCTGGAGATGTTGGCGGTGCAGTCCCAAAATCCCTTCCACCATAAAGATGCCAAATAAGAGATATTTCCTTTACAACATAGCGTACCAGAGGAACAGGAAAATGAAGGGGAGCTTTGCTGGTATCTGTTTTTTTAATAGGTTGGCTGAAATGATTTTCCTTTATGATAATAGCATCATCAACCATTATTTTTATAACTGGTTCTTCCTCTTTTTCCTGATTAAGAGAAAAAAACATATAGCATCGAGAAAGTGAAATCTGCTTTCTTCATTGAGATGCCTAATTCTTTCCTATGAAAATGAAAACTATTCTGTACTGTCTTCTAAAGCTTATACAACACATGACTGGTTTAGAAATGTTTCTTATAAACATCTTATAAAGACAAAAGCATATGAAAAAAGTAAAAGCTGAGAAGTAGTTAAAAACAACCAAAAAAATAAAAAAAAAAAAACCAACCAAACCCAAAACAAAACAAACCTTCCCCACCTAAGCTATAAACAAAACAAAATACTAGTTGAAAGCAAACAAAAAACCACAGAAGAGCCCAGGCTACCCTATTAGCACTTTTGAAAACAAACAAACTCAACTATAACTGGGAAAATACAGCTTCTAATCAGGGATCCAGGCACCACTTCTGTCTATTAAAAAAAAATACCACTAGAGATACTATGAACAACATGGACACAATGCAGAGGACAGACTGGTGTAAAGTGATACACAAGCTTCTCTCTGAGGTTTGGCAAGGATCTTAGGTCCTAGAAACATAAAAAGCTTAGACCATGAGAGAAATGAACAACAGATTAGAAGATGTGCAAAGCTGCTATGTTGAGAAATACTGGGTTTTGCTTAAAACATTTTTTTCCTAACTCTGCCATTATTGTAAGTCAAAATGGCAATGATAGAATATGACTAAAATGTAGGAAAACTGCCAATACAGTTTAATGTAACATTCAGATCAGAGAACAACTACATAGTGTTGAGATACAGAAAAATCATATCTATCTGAAAATACTTCTACTCATTCCTAACAGTAACAACGTATGACTTCCTTTCAAACAGAAAAATCATTTTTCTGCTACTCTGCCCACTGATAAAAACATCACTAAGGAATCACAAAAATCCATGCAATCTAATTTTTCCAGGTTTTACACATGCTTTTCTCTAATTCAGTTTATACATGGACATTTTTTAAAGTAATTTTCAAAGCATCTTACAGCAACAGCAACTTTAGGTGCAAAAAGAATGCAGAAATCATCACTTTCTGCCGGAACATCTCCCATGGCCTCATTTATCAGGTGATGAGTAAATGAAGCATAAGTGGGACTTGGCTCCTGTGAGACATTTCCACTTTCATCTGGAAATAGGAAGAGATCTGAGCAAGATGGTTCCTGAGTTTGAGATCTGTCATCCAAAACTCCTGGGAGTTGAAGGAGGGTGGAGAAAAAACATGTTTCAGTGGAACACTCCTTACAAAATATGACAATTAAGTGAGAGTTAACAAATGTTTGCTACGTCAATTATATCAAGGAAATTTCCTTATTACAGCTTGAATCAATTCCTACTATAAATAAACTACAATTCTCAAGTTTCTCATTCTGGTAGTAAGACCACAGCTTTAAAAGCTTTCAGTACTACAGTGACTGCTCACCTTCCACCATGGAAAAGAAGATCAGACATCATGGAAATAGTGACATTCTCTATTCACAGTACAAAATCTTTAGCAATTTAAACATGAATTATACTCTAGCCATGATACAGAAGCCACAATCCTCTGATAAAAATCAACTATCTTGTTCTATCCACTAATTGAAAAAATTCTGAAAGTTCTTCCTGTGACTCAGAACTGTACCATCTTTCTGGACTACCCTCATACATAGAAGAGAGGTCTTTGATTCCTTCACACCACAGTATGACATATAAACTTGCTCCCATACTAACTTATACTCCTATAGAATTTGGGGTCTCGACGGAATCCCGCAGAGTCAGATTTCTTCCTTGCTTCTTTCAGTTTCTCGGTAGTATGCATTTGAGTGGAATCTTAAAGTATTTCTGCATTACTGTTATTAAAAGCAAGAATCTATTTCATAGTCTGAAGACTTTAGACATCCTAAGTACATGCTCCCATTCTAATTGCAGCATCTCTATACACACATAAACTTTCAATCCCACTTTTTTTCCAGAAGGGTTGTACTTTATATGTGCTTAGGCCTTCAGAGGATTCTCACCATTAGACTCCTGCTTCATGGCAGAAGCAGTCTGTTGAGTCTCAATTTCTTCCATTGCATCACTCATCAAATCCCGTAAAATCTGCTGCTCGGATTCAGCAAGGACTGGTCCGTGGGAAGATGGTTGGCTAAAGGTCTCTACCTGTAGGAGAGGATCTATACATAGTCACATCTTAAGACAAGTGCAATAACATGTCGAAAAAGATTTTACTAGAACAGCTTGATTCACAGCTCTTAAACTGTAAGAAGAAACACCTTAACTTGGTAAATAGTCAAGTGAGCTGAAATACCAAGCTAGATGAATCATAAAGTAGGTTAGGACATTATGGTTCAGGGTATTTAAATCATCAGAGTACCTAGACAGCTCATATATGTCCTGAAATTTTCTTCTTTAGGTAAGAATAAAGAACAAGAGGTAAACCGCACAAAGTATTTTAAAATACCTAGTGACCAAAGCAGAAAAAAACCCCTTATTGTACTCTGAAATATATTTTAAATTAGAGACAATCTGTTAATTTCTTTGCAGGAAATCTCATGTTATTTGTAAATAGAATGAGGATTAAAATTAAAATACATTATCAAGAAGCAAAAAGTTGCTATCACTTTGCCATTTTATACCTTCATTTTTGGCTTGCTAACTCCACGTTTAACCTCTGTCTTAGTGGGTGGATGTAAATCACCGTAACTTGCAATATATTGTATGAGGTTCATTAGTGCAGCACACGAGTCAGAGCAGGTACGAATATGGATTACATCACTGGAACAGTGCAGCTCAAAACGTGGTTTAGTCTAGACAGCAACAACAAAAAGATAAGAATACACTTCAAATTATCCTAAAGTTCCATAAGAAATGGCATATACACAGTTTGGTTTAAATTAATTTACTTAACTAGTCAAAAAAAGACTTAAAAAAATAGTACAAGTAAATTGAAAAACCTTCCTTGATTCTAAGTATAATAAAGTAATTATCAAATCACAATCTCTCACACAGATTTTACATTTTATTTTGTTTGTGGTTAAATACTTACTCTTTCTCCATCAGAATCAGATTTTACTGTTGTAATGGTTAGTTCCAGCAGTCCCATATCCATAACACGGACATAATCTGAAATATAATTTAAAAAAAAATTAAGACAATAACAAACATTATATACTTCTAGTTATAAAACCATTAGCACAATCCATAAAGGAATCTTTTTTATCAAAACCTTTTATATCTCTGCATTTCCTTCTTTTATGAGGATTACTCTCAGAGTTTAAGTTTCAGCTACTCAAATCAAGAAGTCGAATCTTTTCAATCCAATGTATCACTCCCACTGCCACCATCTGTGTGCAGTGTAATCTTTTAAGATATTTATCTTCATCCCATCTGTGTGAGTTAGAGAAACCGAGGCACACAGAAGTTGAATGACTAAGTATTCTAGCAGTTTTGTAGTTGAAGTGAGAGAGAACACATGTTCACATTGTACTAATCTTTCAGTGCCATTAATAACTTATTTGCCCTCTTTTCTTATCTAAACAAAACAGGCATATCTTTACTGTGTCCCTTACTATAGATCTCTTACCTAAGCGAAATACACGTTTGTGACCACTGAATTTCATTATTTCTCCAATTCATTTGTTAAATATTGATTAAAATTCCTCAGTCCTTAAAGGTTCTTACTATTTGAATGAGAGCAAGTCAGTTGGTATTATTCTTTTCAGCACCCAGAACTTTGTCATACAGCACCTTTCAAGCTCAACTACTTAGAATATACATCTCATAAAATGAGATCTCTTTTCTATGAAAATTTCTTTCTATGAAACTCCAGATTTTTAAAAATATGCTTTTTCAAATACCCGTTATTAAACTATAACAGGATACTAGAGGAATTGCAAGATGCTCTTCTCTGACATACTTCTGGATCCACAAATCCAAACTAGAGCACTCAGATTTTTATCAACACTGAAATATTCACTCATACTCAACTTGTTGCTCCTTATCTCCTCAGACCTCTTCTTCAATAGCCTTTATATATGCTGAATATGCCTGTAATTTTGTTTCCTTAGGCTCTGCAATGATTAGTCACATCTACAGCACCCTTACCTCTGTGGAGGTTCACTATAACAGTATTGCACTTGTCAGATAAATGCAAAGCAGCTTCATCTAAAATTATCCTAAGAGAGAAAAACAAGATGAAATAAAAATGCTAGAGAAATGCTGTGCCATTAACCAGTCAAAAGAAATTAGTATATAAAAAGTATTTTATATCACTCACACACCTAGCATATCTGAAATCCAAACTCCTCACTTTAACCTTTCATAATTTCCAAATCCACTGGCAATTAATCACTCTAAGATACTTTCCCCATAGCTTATTATATATTTTCTGCATTTTGATTTATATATTTGGTAACTCCTGGAGTAAGAAATAATGCTTTTGGCATACAGAATTAACACTTATTTCCTTTTTTGCCTTTTTCTCTTCTTAATAAAGTTAACAGAACATTTGTTTCAAAGGTCACTTAAAAGGTTACATCAATAAAAACAATCAACTTAGTAGATAGTTCACAACAGAACAGGTATAACAGAATGAATATTCAACCAAAGTTGCAGGAAAAGTTATTAAAAGTTACAGAGATGTTCATTAATCACTAAATATTCAATTAATTAAAATACTGTCTCAAGTAAATTTTAAGAAATCTAAAAGTTTTGCTAATTCATAAAATAGACAAAACTTCATTTCAGGACATTTCAACCTCATTAAAAATGCAGAATTGCTTGTTGGTAAAGAAAGCAATCCAACATAAATAAAATTATTTAACCTACTAAAACAGAAGAATTAGACATGAGCAAAGTATATTTCAAAAGATGGAAACCAGTGTGGTCATTTACACAATATGAGTGCTTCCGAGGTCAAAAAAGCAGACAGGCATTACAAGTTTTACAGGAGCTTACATGATTCACAACCACTTAAATCATACCTGAGAGTAGAAGAGGATTTATCTACTGCAACACTGCTGGAAATGCTGAAGGTTTCAACAGTAAGTAGAGATCTGACTGGCAAAAACAAGGGTCTAACAACAAATAGGAAAAACAAATTAATACTCTGTACCTACTTGAAAGTGCAACCAAAGCCTTACAGATTACCTAACTCCATCTCCCAGGCCTAGGAAAGTCATATCCTACTTTAAATTGCTTCCAGTTTAATGGATTTCTGTTACGTACTTTTTCCAAAAGAGCCTAAATAAGTATTCTTTATAGTATGCAAACTTGAACATTCCTGAAGAATAAATATATAGCTGTGGTGCCACCAAATGACACACACTTGCATTTTACTCACCTGTAATCAAGAGCACAACTCCACAGATGTACGTGAAAAGTTGTAATTGTAGCTGGAGGATTATATCCCAGAACAGGCTCATCAGAAATATTCAAAAAATATAAAATCTAAAAATCACAAACATATTATTTTAATACTTTAATATGTGTTAAAATAATAAACAACTATGCATTACAAAAGAGAAAATCTGTTACAAGTATGACAATAAAATGTCGGATTAGTAGAAGGAAAAGGAGTGAACAGTCTCAGATTTTTAAAGATGCTTACTCAGTATCTTTATATGGAAAAGCATGGAATGTAAACAAGGACAAAAAATACATAGAAATTGTAGCTTCAAAGGTATAGAAAAGACCAATCCACAGACATCCAAGTGGCTCCTTGTTCAAAGCCTCACAATGCGTTTTTAAAACATGGCCCAAACACAGTCTCATTTATCCTTCTTTGTAGCTGTTGTTACAGTGTTTGCATTTTCTCTCCTTGCTATCTGAAAAAATTAACTTTTCTTGTAATATTGTACATTGTTAAAGTTATCTTCAAGTTTTTCTTGGAGTGTGGCAGTGGAAATATGTTCAGAACCATGTGCACATGCATTGTATATACAGCTTTTTCATGTATGACCACATAAAATTAACTCCTATCCTCCTCTGTAAGATCTGTCATAGTTCCCGCTCAAATCTATTACACTACAAAAGTTCTTCTTAAAATATTCCAAGCCTGGGGCATACCATCACTGCTAGTCTTTTAATTGTTTCTTCTAACTACCTCTTTGGACAATTTTTTATTTCACCCCTCTCCCTCCGAAAAAGATTCCCAAGTGCATCACAGGCAATGTTAATGGAGCAAAAATTCATAGAGCAAATAAGCAACCTGGTGCAAAGCAGGCTACACGAACCCACAGGATTCATGCTGAGCAGTAAGTAACAAGGCAGCAGTCCAAGGCCCAGGTTCAGCTCCACGCGGTGATACAGTAACAACGTCTGTAAAAATCACCATACCATACACACTGGAGGGCCAATAGAAGCTTCAATGTGAAGGGTTACTATCTGTAATCCAGTATGGTGTAAGTCCACGCAACTACACTGTTCCTGTGCTAATGGCACGTCTTGCCTCGTGTGTTCACACACAGCCTACAGATCAAAGGTCTCCAGCCCTGTCTGCTACACTACACTCTGCATGCACACCTGTGAGTACAACCCTTTCATTCGCGAGTGTTTGTGTAAACTGCTGCTCACTACCTCCCTGAAGTCCTCTTCTCCATTACTGCTGTTCAAACAACACAAAACAGGAAACATACAAGTGAGAAATGAGACTTAAGGAATAAAGTGAGCAGAAGGGAAAAATACAGAAATGCTTTCAGTACTGCCAGTAAGACATTTGCTTGTTTTGAAGGTATTTTTTAACTTAAGGATTACTTAAGTACTTGAATAGTATTGTACTACTGAGATTTTTCATCTGAATTTAAAACAGAAACCAGAAAGACAAACCCCAACAGAACAAAATAAACCCTCCCAGAACCTCCCTGACATGTTATGGATAGAAATTTAGGATGATGAGCGGAACCTACCAAGTGAATAGACAAGTAATAATTTATAAGTAAGATTATCATCTGTCAATGGTTTCAAAACGAAAAACGAAAGCAGAGTATGATAATAAGGCACAGCCTAACATCAAGATTTTCCATCAAGGTTTAGTTTGATAGTTAAACCACTGAAATCAAAGATGTAGTCAAGAAAACTGTAGCAACCTGACCTGTTCATGCCAGCTTAAACCTGAAGGCAGTACTCTGTGCTGAAGGGTGGCTCCTCGCAGCCCAACAGCAACTAGAAATTCCTGCAAAACAAAGTTGCAAGACTTAGCTTACATGAAACACATGTAACTATTGGATTTCTAGATTATGAAACACTGTCATCCTTCTGCTTCCAAAATCTCCAAGTGTCTAGAAATGAAGAAAGGACGAATACCGGGCCAGAATTAAATTCAAAAAAGCCTTTCTTCCCAATACAGAAACTGGATAATACAGTCTCATACTTTTTGCAACAAGATAGTTTAGAAATGGCAGCTTTGTGATGGTGACAGGAGGGAGGGCCACCTGTACCTTCATTCTGGGATTCACCAAAAATTACCAGAGTACCAACCCGGTGTAGTTGACATGTGAGACAGTTGAGCCCCCAGAACATTTTGCTGGGCTGCAGAATCTTTCTCCACCAACTTGTCTGTCACCACTATGCCAGCTAAGGGGTCATCTTCTCGCCACGCTAATGAATGATACTGTCATTTACCAGTGCCATTCCAAATAGGTTGGAGGCAAAGGCTGCCAATTGGATGACATTGCTAGTTAACTGAGAACAAAACTTTTAACTCTGTGTTTTTCTTGCCTGTTTTGGCATCAGAGAAACTCAACAAAAATGAAACAAACAAGAAAAAAAATGGTCAGCTGTTCAAGAAATGCATTCAGTAAAGGAATAGTGTCATCAGCAAAGTGATGCATTGGAAGAATTAGTAAATTAAGCTGGTACTTAAATTTTCTAATCCACCCAAAAGATTTTAACAGAAAATTATAGTTTGAAAATGAATGTCTCAGAACTATATGGTTTCTTCATCTATAACCCTTCTAACTCCATGTCGGCATGCTTCCATATAAACTGAGATAACTCAAATAACTTATAAAAGTACAAATAACACAAACCTTCGTATTGCTCTCTATTTTATCCGACTGGATTTTGACTGCAACAGTCAGCATACTTGGACTATCCACTCCTACACCATCTGAAGTAGTCCTACTAAGACCATCGTCTTCAGAAAAACAAATAGTAGGTTCTAACCAATGGGGACGTATTGTGCTGGGCAGTCGTACTTCAGAGGAAGGGACGACCCCATCTACCAAACCTGCAGGGAGATTTTGAAAAGCATTACCTTGGGCTTCAAAGCTGTTATTAATGAAGTGGTAAGGAAAATCCTTTTTATGCTTAATGCCTATAAAATTATTTTAATTACCAAAACTGGTCATGCACACTGACAACCAAAAACTGTGAAGGGAAGGTTATGGGTGATCCAGTATTTAAAACCAAGGTTCTAGGTAAAATCATCAGTGTGACTGTAAGGTTTGAGTTTTTTATTTGCCCAACAAAATAGCAAAGTTGAAATGAAGAACAAAAATCTCCTACAGGTTACATGGAGAGATAGGAACATGTGACTCCATTTCATGAGACAGTGCCAGGCTGACTTCTAAACACACAGTAACTAAGCCTTGCACTGAAACATGAGTACCTCTGATTCAGAGACATCTGAGGGGGAAACCTTAAAAGGTTTAACTACATGGGGGTTACCAGACATACACCAACTATACAGTCAAAATTATTCACAACTAGCTACCCAGCAAAGACACAGCAGCTACTGATAACCTGTAGGTTTTTGAATTAAACAATCAATAACATGTAGGAAGTATTTTCATAGCAAAGAACGGACAGTACAGCTAACTTGCCAGAGGATCAAAGTATCTCTAAAGACCAGCAGTTGTCAAGAAAAGTTGGAACAGAACTGTAACTAAATACAGTCATCATGAAGTTGCATTACTATAGCATTGAGAAACATTAGCCATAAATTAAATCTATTGTGCCAAATGATACACTATCAGAGAAAAAAAAATACAGCTTTTTTTGCTAAAAGCCTTCAAACTCATTTCAAATTTAGTCCCAAAGACACCTCAATCTCATCCCTACCTTGATGATATAAATTGAGACTGCTAGAATGGAGACAAACATAGTGTCTGTCCTCAAAGCCTTCATATTTAGTCACACTGAAAAGGGAACCACTGTTGAACTCAAACCAAAATTCTCCATATTTTCCTTCCAGTGTATTTCCATCATCCTGCTGAAGGAAGAATACAGATAATAAAATTATTGTTTGCTGAGAGTTTCCTGCATTTAGACAGTCTAAACTAATACAACACCTGCTACCAATACGTGTTCTCCTGCTTGCATTTCAGCTATTCTCATGTGAAGCAAAGTAAACAGAATTAGCAAAATACTGTGTTGCATTATTGCCTAGTTATAGTAATATGAAGATTACAGAATCACTGTTAAAAAGACTAGTTCCTTCCATATAAGAACATACAGCATGAAGGGGATCATATGGTCAAAATAACAAACAACTTATTCCAGTCCCAGTGCCTCACCTTTACATCTGTGAATATTGACACTAATCCATGTGTCACATTTAGCAGAACAGAGAGAAAGCTTTGTGAGTTCTTATTCTGTGAGTCAAGCTTTTTCCTTCTGCGTGAACGGTAGTTTGGATCAACAGTAGAATAATACTGTAGTGTTTCTTCCTCAGATCCACTTTCATCATCTAACAGATAAAATGAGAAACAACTCATTCTCTAGCTAGTATACATATTATGCCACTCTTTTCCCATTGGTAATGCAATTCAACTTCACATTTATTTTACTCAATGAAACAGTAATCTACGTTTTTCTTCTTGGTTTAAGTTTTCTTGTAAGTTTACAAAATCTTTCCACTAACAGCTTAATCACTTCAGCCAATTATGCTTCTAAATCACTATAGTTCTAGATGATTTATTAAGTGTATTACCATAATGAACTGCAGATTTAAATTGACTAAAGCTGTCTTTACTGAAAGTGTTGATGAGCTGGCTGGCCACAGATAGTCCAACACCGTAAGAAAGGTTTTCAAATGTTTCTACAGGAGATGGAGCTGTGGGTTCCCACAACAATAAATCATTGCTGATCCTAGGAAGAAATACATTATCATTACACAGAATATATGATTATATTCCCCACATTATACTAAGTCAGTCAAACGTATTTCCTTTCCAAACTTCATGTAACAGATTTCAAATTCCAAACAAGCTAGAGAAAAAAAAAAGTTCAAGGGCAAAAGAAAGAATAATATATTCATGAGTAAAAGCAATAAATAATGGAAGTATTTATTCTGTAGTTATGGTATGCACATATCAAAGTCTAACATTTGGTAGTGACACAAAAGCCACTATAAGTAGGTATCTATTAGCTCAGTAGGTTGGAGAGGGAGTTGAGACAACCCTATTTTGATCACATCAATTTTCAACTAAGTTACAGGAAACATTCATTCCTTTGATTTCAAGTGAGTGTATCTGTCAGCATAACAATAGATGTGACATTCAGTACAGAAGTATTTCAACAGAATATTCAATGGAAGTTTCTACTTTGCCACTTTAGAAGTGAAAATACTCTGGAAGTAAAGTAATACCTATCACAGACTAAAATAGATCTGCATCTCTCTTGCACTTTGCACAGCACAGTACCAATCTAGTAGTATTTTGTTGGTTTTCAGACAGAAAACTAACAGAAGTAAATGGTGAACACTCAGCTGTAAGTTGGGCTCATTTTCTTTACATTTTCACAAACCTTTCTAAGACTTACAAAACTGGGTTAGGGTTTTTTCTTTGAATGCCTTACAAACTCTAGATTTTTAGACGGAAAGAATAAAATTGAGTGCAACCATTTCTGAATTATAATGATTTAAAGAAGAAATAAAAAAGATTAGGGCAAAATAAAACACTGCAAACAAAGACCTGAACAAAGTATTCACTGAGAGCCAAAGACTATTCAGCTTTATCCTCTGTTCACAAAATCTGCCAAACA
Source organism: Atrichornis clamosus (assembly GCA_013400975.1). NCBI lineage: Eukaryota > Metazoa > Chordata > Aves > Passeriformes > Menuridae > Atrichornis > Atrichornis clamosus. Next base: position 193,005 of record WBMZ01007503.1, read on the forward strand.
CTTTTTAGCAGACGGCTGCCATGGCACCGATCTGATACATGACACAATGGTATCTCTGATGTTAACTTGGAAAAATATCTATATAGCATTTTATGTTCTTAAATAAACTATACAAATGAGTTCCTGCTATACCTGCTTATATAATTGTTTAAATCAATAGTGAATACAGCACTAAGAGTGCAGGTCATGATAATCCAGCAAAACAATTATACTTGCCTGTTGTAAAGTTTTTCATAAAAGCTTTTGTTTGGTAATGTTAAGTGAATATTTGGTAACATTAGTTCCAGTACATAATGAGAATTGTTAATTGTTTTATCCTGAAACTCAGTCATTTCAACTACATCTCCTGGCATCACCATCTGAAAGAAAAAAGAAAAAAATTCCTAAGTTAAGAAACCAAACCAAACCAAAACCAAAAGAGGAAGCCAGAAGTTGCATGTAAAGTAGTAAAAGTAGTAAGAATGTATTACTTTTGTCTATCATAAGCACAAAGCAGTAACAAAATTTTATAGTACCTCTTCATTTTCAAACATGACCCTACGAGAAGAAAAAGGAGAAGGCTCTGGTCTTCTAATATCACAGACATCCTTCAAAGAATGAGACCCTCCTTCTTCTTCCTCTTGAAAGTTATTATCACCTTCTTCCTCCTCAGCTGCTATCCTTTCCAGAATAGAGTGCACAGCCAGAGGGTTTATTTTCAATACAATCCTGACATTGGAGAAGTTATGCAGAACAAGCCATTAGAGATGCTTATAATATTTATATTTATGCTCTGTCACATGACCCCTAGTTCTACTGGCTTGCCATTAAATAAACATAAATAGCTCAAAAGACGTGGGATGTTTTAATTACATAGTAACACATTTTATTACCCAAAGCAATACTACTAAGAAAAAAACCCAACTTTTACACACAAAGGGCCATGGAAAAAGTATCATCAGGAGAAAGAGAATGTTAAGTGTCTGCTTTTCTCAACTTCATCAGATGACCATTATGTGACCTAAGGAAAATGTAGCACTCTCCCAAAATAATGTTTTTTCCCTAGACCATTTACAGCTATTTAAAAATGCTCTACTGCACGATGTAGGATACTACACGTCAACACTGTTATAAATATTTGTGCCATTATAAAAGAAAAAATGTCCATACAAACTTGCTGCCAGAAAGCCACTAAATTTTGTGGCAAAAAATGTACACAGCAAATTCCATAGTAAATCTAAAATTGCCTCTTTAAATGTCTTTTTCATGCTTCAGCTGCCAGGTCCTTCTCTTCAGTAAGTCTTAAGTACTGTATTGCTTTGCATGTGATACAAGCTGCAATAATTCAGTCACAGTATAACTATTCTTACTATTGTTATGGCTTGCATTAATATTTTCAGGAAAAATTCAACTGGGATGGGTTGTTTGGTATTCAGTCCTGAATGCAGGAGAAAAGGTAAAGTGACAAAGAAAACGGGAGAAAGTTTCAACTCTCTAATCATTTACCTAAATTTCACTGAAATTTACTCAAGTCCACACAGAAGCCATTCTATATTAATACCATAGTGCATTATTATGTACGTAGAGGTTTCAGGGGATTTTTTAAATAAATTCTTGGGGTCTTTTCAATAGTTACGTGCTCTTTCTTTGCAAATTATTTTCAAGCGTTTACTACACAGGCATTCTGAATTAAAATTAGAAAAACAACAGTGTTTCAAAAAATCTAAACAACCCACATTAAAAACACCAAACTTTATTTTACCGAGGCCAGTCAAAATTGTCTGATGATGATGTTATATCTCCATCTGTTCCACCAGACACTTGAAAAAATTTTACTGGTGTTTCTGCATTATCTTCTTCAAATGAACCTGAATAGAAAAAGATTTTTTAAAAATTAACACAGGAATGACAACTGCTAACTTCAGGTTAGCCAGTTCTCAGATTGGCGTCTAACAAGACTAACTTGTCAATGCTACTTACTAAGCTACTTAGGTAAATTTTCTCATCTTTTCCTCCAAAAAAATTAATATTAATTTTAGAAACAAAAATTATTTCACATTATTTTCTAGCTAGCAGTAACTAGAAAATCAGATGCTTCTAATGCACAGATATCTGCATTTACACTTATAGGATCACTGTATTTTGCCACAGCGTTGGTAAGTATATGAAATTACACATCAGCAGAGAAGGCTGCAAAAGCCTCATAGATTTATTACTTTGAAAGGTATTAAAGGCATGAAATTATTAAAGTTTTTCAATGGTAGTTACTTAGGGAATCAATCACAAAATCACAGCATTGTTATGGTTGGAAAGGACCTCTGGAGATCATCTAGTCCAACCCCTCTGCCAAGGCAGGGTCACCTGGAGCATGTTACACAGGAACGTATCCAAGGTGAGTTTGGAATGTCTCCAGAGAGGGAGACTGGGAAGCCTGTTCCAGTGCTCTGCCACCCGCAATGTAAAGAAGTTCTTCCTCATATTAAGGTGAAACTTCTTGTGTTTCAATTAATGGCCACTGCTCCTCATCCTGTTGCTGGGCACCACTGAGAAGAGTCTGGCACCATCCTCTTGGCACCTGTCTTTGAGATATTTATATGAAATCCCCTCTCAAGTCTTCTCTTCTCCAGACTAAACAGGCCCTGCTCCCACCGTCTCTCCTCATAAGAGAGATGCTCCAGACCCCTCATCATCTTTGTGGCCTCCACTGGACCTTCTCCAGTAGCTCATCTTTCTTGTACTGAGGAGCCCAGAACTGGACACAGCACGCCAGATGTGGCCTCATTAGGGCCAAGGGGGAGGATCACCTCCCTTGACCTGCTGGCCACACTCTTCCCAAATCACCCCAGGATGCCTTTGACCCTCCTGGCCACAAGGGCACTGCCAGCTTGTGGTCAACTTGTCACCCACCAATACTCCCAGGTCCTCTCTGCAGAGCTACAGAGCTGCTCTCTGGTGGTCATCCCACAACATGTACTGGTACTTGGGGTTACTCCACCTGAGGTGCAGTGCCCTACACTTGATCCTGTTGAACCTCATTAGGTGTCTCCCCCCCCAGTTTTTCACCTATTAAGGTCCCACTGAATGGCAGCACAGCCTTCAGGTGTATCAGCCGCTCCCCCCAGTTTTGTCCCATCAGCAAACTTGCTAAGGATACATTCTATCCCTTGGTACAGGAAGGGGTATTTCCTTTCTATACTGGACTTCTAACTTGCATAGCTGTAGTAACCCCCTACAAAAGTACAAAACTTACCCTGGGATAGAGATTGCAGAGGTACACTAAACTGAAACAAACCCAAGAATGCAAGCACCACACCTATATATATATATTAGCCTCTCCTCCTAGTAGTATTGTTTTGACTTATGTTGGTATTTAGTACAGAACACAAAACTACAGCAGAGATATCTACTCCAAAATTCAGACACGAGAGGACCTTTTCCTTAACTACATAGTACCTGGAAAAATTTAAAAAGGACATTGAATATAACATTAACATTCTTACCAGTTAGCTCTTTAAAGGTGAGCTCTAATTTAACTTGTTCTGGAGTTGACCCTCCTATAAATTCAGTTTTAAATTCCATATCTGTAAATTCAAGATGAAGAATCTCCTTCTGAAGTGATTTCTTAAACCATGGTCCTCTTTCCTGATCTGACCGTAGATCAGGTATTGGGAAGCGAACAGAGAGATTTAATGCTGGGGCAGTGACTTGTACTGAAATTCTACAGTTTGCAGGAGTATGTGAATCATCCAGAAAAACTTCAGTAAATGCTTTATGCTAAAACAAAAAACAAAACCAAAAAAACAAACCAGAGTGAATGACAAAAAAAAATCTAAATTAGGGAAAATAGCATTAAAAGTGACTATGGGGAAAGCTTTTGACGATGTATTATCTTAAAAAGAGAAAGATTATTTATGTATCACAGAAAAAACACATTAAGACCAACTGCTATTGCTCTTAGGATATTCTTCTATTTTTGGTGCCATGAAGATTCTACTTAGAAGTCAAGTATTTGCAGAGATTAGCAATCTTTCAAAAGAACAGCTATTTTTGCAATTTTTTTCTCTTAAATTAGAGTGAGAATACCAAGCAATACTCAACTGTAGTTGGGAAATACTGTGTCTCAGACACTTCTTAAAAAATTGCTATTGTTGAAACTGTAGGAATTACTGTCATGTAAATCTGACCCTTTCAGGAAGTCATGGCACTTGGCTCCTGTCACTTACATGTCCTTCATGATCTCCTGAGTGTAGCTTTTTGCTGATCATTGAAAAGCATCAAACTCACAAGATATAATCACATTGATAGAAATGACTGATGCCTTACAATTTTTTTTTAAATAAGGATTCTCTTAAATAGTTTTACAAGCCGATTTTTCGGTAATCAATCAATGCAGCAAAAAAATTACATGAAGATCAGAACTAGCAATCTCAAGCTTAGTGCCATCCTGCCTTCCTCCTGCAAAAAACTCCAGCAAGTTTATAAATCAATTTCACTCTTAACTTACCAGACTTACGTGCTTATTGTAAGAAGCATACATGTGAGATGCCATCATCTCCACTGTAGTTAGTTTCTGGGGTTGAAGTAAGGAATTCAATCTGTCTACAATACTAATATCCAGCTCACAAAACACTGGACTTAACTTCATTTGTAACTCTGCTTTCTGTGGAACAGAACTGAGTCTCCCTTGACTACCCTGAAAAGAGAGAAAAAGCACTAAAATCTTTAAAAACAGTACAGTGAAATAACTTATAATAACTGGGAGCTAAGGACTCTCTGGTTTACAGTTACATAGCTTCTGTTCAAATGAACCAAATTAGACGAAGGTTATTATACAGAAACTTGGTCTTTTTAATCTCCCACCTTACCTGAGGTCCTCTATTATCTAAATGCTTATAATGCAGCTGAAGGCAAGGCATAGCATGAGAACCATTTCTTTCTTCAGAATGAAACGTCAGCAGCTTTAGAAAAATAATAGAGTTAAAAATGTTTAATAACTAAGAAGGAAAAGGGAAGAGTTGCCACAGGAAAATATATTTATGACATTTTACCTAGAACAGATAGCAGGTAACCCCACATTCAAGTCAGCAAACAGAGCCCCAGCCCAACCATTGACTCAATCCACATATTCAGCTACTTTATTGGATGTCTCTGACCACTAAAAGAGCTGGAAGAATAATCAGCACCCAAAGAAACCTTTGCATTGCTCAAAATATATACTCTAAATCCCAAACTGTGTTAAGGGGATTTAAAAGAGAAGTAAACTAGCGAAGTTTGGCTACTTAGTGCTGTTCCTGTCAGGTATGACAGAAATCAGGTTCACTATTTCAGCTCAGAATTAAAATATAAGTTGCATCCTAAAACCGTAACATATTTTAAAAAACTAAAAAAAATTAAGAAAAATTTAAATTACAACCATTTAAAAATGTAGCGTTCTCAGTTATATAATTAACATTTATTTTCTATAGAACTCCCTCTTTTCCTACATACCTCTGTATAGTGAGGCTGCACGGAATGAGAGTCAGTAGAAAAAAGGCATTCCAGGAACTCCATATCTCCAATGGATAAATCAGTACTAAAACTCCGGGAGGCAGTCCTTTGTCTTTGCTCATAAGACACCTTGATGCCAGTACCTATAAACCTGAATTATTAAAATTATGAATTATTAAAAGTAGCATAAAACAATAACAATGATGAAAAATCAAGATTTAAATAGGCAAAAAAAGGATCACTACAATCCTTTTAGAATCATTTAAAGCACCATAATTTCTTCAAAAATATGAAAATATCTAATTATAACAGATTTAGCAATAAAGACAATGGAGCTCATGTTACATATTCAACAAGGGTCATCATAGAGAAATTTGTAAAGAACATTTTAGTAAAGAACATTTTTGTAAAGAACACCTAACATGAGGTGCAATTCACATAAAACTAACATCCTTAGATAAACAATGAAGTCAACTGTCTCAGAAAGTCTAAATTACATACCTAAGGTAAGGAAATGTAAATACACCCTTAAATATTTTACTTCATACACTGTACTGGGATGGTAAAAACTTCTGCAAAATAAAAAGGCTGTTGACTGACTTTATTATTTTGTTCACATTTATGTTTAATCCCTACTGATATAATATTTTGCACTAAGAAAAACCTAAACTCCTTCAAGCAGTAATCACTATCGGAATAAAAACAGTCCTGTAAAACACAGCTATTTCCAAAGAAATAATTTACTTAATGATTCTGCACTCTCTAGACTTCTGTGGTAGAAACTGTACCTAGTTTATTCATTCACTAAAAAGCTGATTTTAATGTTTATTCCCTTTTCTTCTCCTGTTTTAATTTAAAAAAAAAGTCTTGGACAACAGATGTCAAAATTCAAGACTATTTTGAAATTAATAATGAAATCTAAAGCAATTCAAATATTAAGTGACATGATTCCTATGGAAACAAACTTACTTTATTCAAATTTACTTAAAATATATTTTTGTTAATTATATTTATTAATAAGCAAAGTTATACCTAAGGTGATCATGAGAACAAGCTTCTGCAAATACTTCTCGGAAGGACAGAAAATCTTCTGTTGAAAACTTAACTGGCTCAATCTTTTCTATTCGGGCAAAGAAATCCCGAGCCATTGGTGTCAATGGGTTAAGGTTCAGTGAACTTTCAGGTGGGGGTAAAGGGTCAATATGAAGTACAGACACTGAGAAAGTTCCAACTGCCAGTCTAAAAAGTAGCTCAGGTCTGGATTCATCCACAGAAACAGATCTGGATGGAATAGCTGAAATACAAAATTAAGTTCACGTAATTTTTCAGCAATAACACATTTATAAAATCATCTTTTGATTTTCATTTCTTTTTACCAAGTTGCTGCATAACAATTCATTTTCAGAATTATCTAGGGAGAATTAACTATTGTTACTTACATGTCCTTCTTAAGGAAGTCTGGTGAACCATATTGGCTGTTAGTGAAGAACCTCTTGGAGGCTGTAATTCTTGTTTGTTACGATCAAGAAAATCACCCCAAGTTGGTTGAAGCTGAAACAAAAATATAGATGACCTTTAATTTGCAAAGAGTTGCTAGATATTAGATCAAACATAAAAAATAAGGTTAATGAACAAAAAACCCCAACATGCATAAACAATCAACAGCATGCCATTTCATAGAGTATTAGTGCTCAACTCATCCATGTAGATATGCATTACTTTGGGGTAGACTTTTTAATTCCATATCTACACCCACACTTATTTAAAGCCAAAATTGTACTCCCCATGAGCATATATTCTCCTGTTCATCTGTAAAAAGCACAACTATCCTCCATGGCTTTCATTGAGGAAAACAGTAGATATGTAACAGATTTGGGAAAGATGGTTATAACAGCATAGTTTTTATGCTGTTTGAGGAATAATGTAATACAGCAACTTTATACTTTTTACTGTCACTGCCTGTGTAGTCTATATTAAAAGAAAACCCAGGTAGCAAACATGCAGTTATTAAAGAGAAAATAAATCAGAAAACATCCATATAAGTTTCAAGGCGTTTGAATACATACGTCATAGCTTAGTAGCCAAGTAAATGAGAACCATTCCAAGACAAATTCCACAGCAGAAAAGGAATACTATCAGCACTAAACATTTCAGTTGTTCTAGAATTTTGCAACAATTCTTCACATTGTAAAGAAGTTATATAACAAGAATGCAAGTTATGCAACAGTTTCAGACAAAAGGGTTAATTTCTAATAGATTTTAAATGTATAGTTAATACTATACCACTGTAGTGCTCAGTGGAGATCCTGCTGGTGTAGTTGTATAGGTACTGGTTAAAGACAAGTCTAGATCCATGGTTGGAGGGTCTCCAAGAGGCGGAAGGGAGGAAAGGCTGTGAGACATATCCATTTCAGCCATTGAGAAGAAAACTTCTTCTTCTAATAAGAACCACAGATAGCAAAGAGTTATTTTCTAATTTAAAAAGTAATTTCATTTTTAACAGAAATATATTTGCAAGTCCAGAAATCTAACTGCTAGACAGAATAACCAGCTAAATACATCATTTCCGGACGTTTCAAGCTTTCTTGACACTAGACTAGTAGTATCTATGGAGAGAGGTTTAAATAAAAATCAAAAGGCAAAAAACCTAATGAATATCAAAACAGTGCAAGTTGGTATAATTTCTATAAATTCACACATTCTCCTTTTGACAAATCAATGTTCATACTTTCACGTTCAAAATAATTAGCAAAATGTATTCACACAAAAATATCAGGGAAACTATTATTCTAGATGTTATTACCTCAACCATGCATTTGAAAAGATGTCACACTGCATGTGTATCTACTGTGTTGCACACGAAACTGAACAGTGTTAATGAAATACTGAATCAAGTCTAGCCTGATACTTAAACTAGTTGTTAATTTTTTATGGAACTTCACAATTACTGGCATACAACTACTCTATGTCAAAGTTATTTTAATACATGAGTTGCTAAGATTAAAAGATGAACAATCAATTTAAAGAATCTTAACAGATTATTTGCTATGTTGCATCATCTTTTATACTTGCCACGACTAGAAGGCGTTCTGGCACTCTCTGTCTCATAGAAGCTTTGTTCAGATGACGCTCCTGCAGATAAAGACTCTTTTCTTAAATAACGTTTCAACTCCATCTGAATCCGATACTCATCCTCCTGTTGCATTGGCCGGTTCTTCCTGTCTTTATTTGACAATTCTATCCTGCTTACACTCTCTGAATTTAAAAAAAGGACAGAAAGCCTACTGTAATTTCCTTAACAGTATCCCTAAGAAAATTCAAAAATTAATCTGAAAATTAACCATTGTTGTTCACATATGCATCTGTATATATATATATATATATACACGTCTGTTATATATCAGATGTGTTTATTTGTGAATTTTGTTGGTTTGAAGATTTTGCTTGTTCAGAACAGATTACTCTCTCGTGGCATTCATTAACTTCAAGTCTGCCGGAAATATTTCAACGTCATATATGCAGTGTGTTCACATATAATATTAGCACACATATCTCTTCTCAGTCAGATTTAGAGAGTAAGGCTACAATCTCTTAAAGGTTTTACTATTAAGGAATGATTAAAATTTCAGGTTTGAAGACGACACACATAGGAAACTATATGCAATCCTCCAGTTGTCCAAAAACAATGAACAAGTTCAGCACAAAAAGCGTATCAGTATCAGAAGAATAATAAGCACCTACCCAGGATATCTTTTTAAAAATATTAACTATCTACTCTAACAAGTGTTGTTAGATAAGGTAGATGGGGGGAACAAACCAAAACACTCTCACACTTCTACTGCTGTTAATTCTTCACAAATATGGACAAACAAACTCAATTACTGTCCTATGTTTTCTGTGCCTGTCACTAAAACATAGGACAGGGAAGCTAAGCTCCTCTTGTGAGACAGAAACTATGAGAACAAGAATTGGTTTGGTCTCCTGATTTTCTCCACTTAGAATTTCCTCATCTCTTGTCCTGTTATACAGTCACGAGTCAAGTCTTATTTGTTTTTTTTTTTTCCATTACTAGATGTACAATTTGCAACTGAAGACAAGAAATTGATCATAGCTCTAACTCAGAGCAGCAACAAAACATTTTACTAATATCAGATAAAATTCATAACAATGTACCACCACAATTTTGTTCCAACTGAGGAAACTTTTTATCTTGCGAAGTTTATTTTTTGTTTACTGTACATTGTAATACACATTTAACTTTTACAGAATGTTCACTTGCCTGGTCCAGCAATAGCTGCTACCATGTCCAATAGAAGATGCACCTGCCTTGGTGACAGAAACAGATGTACAGAGTCTATTTGTCCATCTATATCCAACTAAAAAGAAAAAGAAAGAACACTCAAGGAACTTTTCTTGCCAAGACTTGAATCAATTACTTTGATAATAGATTTTGATGCTGCAAAGAATACAGTCATTCCAGCAGTATCTTCATCTTCTGCACAACTAGAAATTTAATTTGGTTTTTCTTCCAAAGTGTAGCTTGGTAGGATAAATGCAGATGTGGCACTGGCTATTAGCATAAAATAAATACACAATCTCATAATAGGAAAAAATCAACAATTCCAACACAAAGTTAGTATTAGTCACTACTGAAGTGAGCACCTTCTGACACAGACCTTAAAAGTGTAAAGATTCTGTTCAGGACTTCTATTAAGTATACAGATGAACAAATTCACATACTTTCTTCACGAAGAGTGGGATGTTTATAGAAGTCAAGTTGGTTTGAGATGGTATACAACAAAGCAAGTCATTTAGCTTTTGAGAGCAGACCAAACTTAAATTATCTTAAGGATTTATATAGATCTATTTCTCAATTCAGAGTCCTGTACTCCCAGACATCAGTCCATTCACGATTATTACTCATTGAATTGGGTGTAGGTGGCAAGGTGTTGGCATTGCTGCAGGGCCAAGAGATCAGGGTCTGCTGCTGCTATGAGCTGCTTTGCTCATAGAGACCCTAAGGGAATATTTACCTAAGTGGGAAAAATAAATCATCATTTAGTTTTGTATACTGCTTCTTTCCTTCCTTTTTCCATCCTTTGGAAAAAATTGTAAGAAAATGAAATTATTGAGATGTGTGTACTTGAAATTATACAGTGCTTTTATAGTTTACGCTTGAAGTGTCTATAACATAATTCAGTTTCCAGAGTAAAAAAAAAAAACCAAAAACAACTTAAGCTAGACTAAGCAATATACTGTATCTATGTTCTATTCAACCAGCATGAACTCTTCCTGATAAATCAAAAACCAGGTCCTTCTTCACTTTTGTCATGTAGTACTACATCCATTCACTAGTTCAGGTGTTGCAGTTATTTAACCTAACAACAGTGTTTTACCCGTACTCAAGCTCAACTTGCAGAGATCACTGCTCTGCATTCTATTATATTGAACAACTCCTATAAAACAAAAATTACTCTCAAGTCTGCCCTTGATATTTTTCTTCCAGCTACATTAAAATATATGCATGATATAAAAGTGGAAAATTTTCAGCAACATCTGGATATCAGTATATTTAAGCGTGTTAACTGCATTAACTATTCACACTTCTGAAATAGGCAGCAATTTTATATTTCACACCAAAGAAAGTGTTATTTTACTTTTCAAGGACTCTTCTTAACTGAATAAACCAGAAAAGTTAAAGATTGACTAGAAATAGGTGGACATAAAAACTTTTCTACTGCAGTAGAAACTTTATGCTTTCTGTAAAATATGGTATACTATACAAGACAGGTCAATAGCCAATTTAAAACAAGGGGAATATCTTTACACAACTTTACTTATATACTCACTTTTTCAGAAAAAATAGGGCTTTATTTTCAACTGCTTTGCTTCCTGTATCTTCATGTAAAAGTCAAAATATTAATTTTACTAGTAGCATTTAAATATGGCATTATTATTTGATTTACTATAGATTTTAAAATAAAAATTTAGAAATAGAAATGTTTGTGTGAGCTTTATAATGCTGCAATGCTGCAGCATAATTGTAATTGTTGAAGCAAATTTTAAAACTGAAGTGATTTTAATCACCCACCAGTTAAACATTCTACACATATGTAGGCAAATCAATCAGAGTGGTACAAGAAAAATGGATAAATTAATAGCAGCAGGAGTTTCACAAAAACAAAGTAACTTTTTCAGAAGTAATTCCAATAAATAAATTATTAGAACATGATCAGAGAATCATTAAGGTTGGAAAATACCTCCAACATCATCAAGACCAATTTTCAACTAAATACCACCATCCCCACTAAACCACATCAAAGTGCCACATCTACTTGTTTTTTGAACACTTAAATTCAGTCTCTCTCTAATGTACAGGAATTCTCCTTTAACGGTTTTCAGTGTGCCACTGAGTCTTCCGGCTACTGCAAAGATGTCTCTTTAGACATATTTATTTGTTTAGAATGTAAAGAATCTACATGAAAAATAAGGTGATTCTGTTCCCTTGAGAATCTTAGAATTTTTTTATACGTAGAAGAAAAAAAAATAAAATTCTACAGAACTATTTATTTAGTTAAAGACCAGGAAAGCATGACTAACCTTAGCTCCAGGAAGTACTTCATTTTGCTTTAATGTTAGGCTCAACTCCATTCTACCAATCAGCTTACAGATCTGTACAGGGTCAGAAGGAGTAATTTCTGGCAAGTTTCTTGTTAACTGTGGATGTGGCTCATAAATTATTTTTGGATTCCAGCTAGGTGAAAGCTTTGGTTCAGTTGCCTTAAAATGTTACAGATAAAGGAATAAGAATGTATCCCATTTCTTAAGAAAAAAAGAACAACAAAATGCAAGCATTTCAAATAAGCCTATCAAACAAATAATCATTTTACAACTATAAATTTGATAATGGCATTAAAAACATGTATTGATAACTTTGCAAAAAATAAAAGCAAGTTTCCACAGAATAGTGAATTGCAGAGTACTTTCTTAAAGTTGCAACCAGATTCCAGTACAATAGATATTAAATTTCACTCAGGCCTAAAGCCTCCATTTCTTTCCCCCACCTCAAAGTCAACAGGAAGTGACTAGAAAACTTACCAAACACAGATTCAAGCATAACTCCTGTATCCTTCAGAATTAATCTAGCATATTAGTCAAACAATATATTCTTTCATTAATTCACATCTTTATATAATGTATTTATTTTTACCAGCTGTGTAGCTGAACACACTGGGGAGGACTTTGTCGATGCAGGAAATTCATCCCAGAAGAAAGAGACACCTGAGAGCTGCAGTAACTTGTGAGCAAAAGCTGTGGGCTGATGTACATTAATTCCAGAGCACTCATCTGCAGTTTCATCACAGTACATAGTTCTGGAAAGCAAAAGGAAGGAAATAAACCAGTGAGTGCATGCAAATCGTTACTGCTATTGGGTCCTTTAGCCTTTAAGTTTGTACATGCTCTCTCTCTTCATGCTATTTACAATGCTGTTCACTGTCACGAAAGGAAAACACTCCACTCTCTGGGACTAGGTGGAAATCTTAACTTTTCTATGAGATACCACAAGGAAACCGAGACAGATTTCCTGTGTGAATATACCCCAGTGAACGTAATAACTTGAAGCTTACGCATGTTTAAAAACAAATCTATTTCATTAGCAATTCTTAGTAAGAATCAGTTTTATTTGGTACTGATCTCAATACTTTGCAGGAAAGCATGATTAAATTCTCCCATAGGTTAAAAAAATCTACTTTAAGAATGTGTACAGTATTCAGGTAAAATGTCATTACAGAATTTACGTGGGCTCTTTTGAAAGCTCACATAAGACCTAAAAGCCTTTAGGTTTTTTTTTTTTTCAGGACTGTACCTCTTTTTCTGAAAAGATTTGAAGTGTCTTCCTCAAAAGAGTCAGTTCCTTTAGTAAATTGAAGAGATGGCCTGACTGGCCAACAATATACATTGGCTGTTGAATGTCTGAGAAATGTTATTAACTGTGGAAGTTCATGAAAATCTACACTGGGAAAAAAACAGAACTCTTCTAGTTTGATGGTTAAATACCTTTAGCATAAACATGCTACGTGGAATCTGAGTGGAGAAAATGCTCTCTGGTGTTATAAAAGAGGTGCTCAAGAGCTAGTGTCTAACTGTATACTAATAACATGAGTGCAGGAGTGAAATGTATTTTACAGGAAATGGCAAAAAGTGCCTCAGGAGAAAAATCCACAGATTTAAAAAATCTTTACCTTTCAACTCTGATTTCAAGTGCAGTTCCACTTTTAGAGTTTTCTGGCACATGTTCTATTCGCAAAACAGTATCTAAAAAGGTAACTTTCACTCTTCTTAGAACTTAAAAGAGAAAACAAAAAATACAATGTAGGCAATTAAGTCAAGTTACTGAACAATTACTTTTGAAGCCACATTAAATGGTATTCCATTTTGATTAAGTTCTCAATATTTATTTCAGTGGAAATAATCAAGTTTAATAATATAACAAGACATCAAGACACAATGTAAACTCCTATTAAAAGTCCAATATGTACATCCATAACATAAAACTGGTCTTTAAGGCTCGGCTATTACAGCAAATAACAGCTCAAAACAAGTTGTTCTGTAGCTCAGTGTGGATGACTCTCAAAGTATTTGCTTCAATGTGCACCATGTCTGAACTTCTAAACATTGCTGCAGCACCATGCTGCTTGGACTGAGTAATTCCATCTCTACATTGGACTTTAAACGTCTCCCTCAGACTTTTCAGCACTAAGTTCTCCACCACATAATGTGGTCGTAAGCCCTTAGTTTCTTCGACTTAGGAAAACCACCTCCAACAAAAACTAGAGTTTCTGACGTACTTCTATCAACGTGGTGTGATTATGGAGATACATATATTAGGTCAGCTTTGCATAAAAACAGCTGAAAAAACATTCCCCATTTCTTCTTCAACATCATCACTACTAGCAATCTAAGTTTGTGGCATCTCCAAAACAAAGACATCTCATCAATCAACTCAGGAAGAGATTTAGCTGGATTTATTCTGGTGAAAACCAACATCAACTTGCCCTGAAACAGGGTTCATTCTGTTCACTGAGGGAAGCATGCAAATATTTTAGTAAGTAGATGAAGCTTTTTTTCCTGCTTCAAAAGCAAGATCAATTGTCCTGCCTTCCTGTTTAGACTTTACAAGCAATGTTAACAAGTGAAAATTTGTCAGCTAAGTCATGGCAGTTGAGATGTCATTTTGTAAAACTTAGACACAACATAACCCGATTTAATATCAGATATTAACTCAGATCTCAATAATTGATTCATACCTGTTTCAATAGTTTCTGCAAATTTCTCAAGTCCTTCAAAAGGCTGGGACCCTTCTCCTTGTTCATCTGTCAGTTTTTGGCTAAGACATTCTTTTGCAAGCTGCATACTGCTGGTCATAAAACTTGACCAATACATAGGCTCAGAACCAGATGCTGGAGAGTAAAATAAGTCTTAATAAATTTAACTATGAACATTATGAAACTATAAAGACAAAACAAAGCGATATATTTGACACTCCTAGAAAAGAGTTTCAACAGCTTAGTAAGAAGTCATACTTAAAACTAAATTTAGTTACAATCTCTCATTATAGACTTTACTATTTTAAAATTACCTTAATCTATTTAGACTGCATTGGTAAGATTCTGGTATTTGAAAATTCAGTATAAACAAGATGAAATCAGGTAATCAACAGTGTAATCAATTTTCAGCACTGGCTTAAGTAATTTAAGTAATTAAATAATTTCTGCAGTTCTTTTACTGTATTGGTATGCTTTTGCAGGCATAATTGGCAAAATCAAGTAAGTCCTATTTTTAAGAATTATTTCAAGGTTTCTTATTCCTTTTGAAACATATACTATGTGGAGAAAGACTAAGCAAGGTTTAAGATGTTATCTTAGCATATTAAAACACGTTTTAAATGCCTAACACAGACCTGACATAATAAGTAGAACATAATAAAATCCAAGAGCACAGCAGGTAATGAGCTGAACAAGTCTTTCATCAGCCAGATTAATTTAATTGACAGTGCATTCCTATCAGCTAATACCAAGGCCATTGTGAGCAAATACTATAAAACTGGATTAGGAAAGTTAATCAAATTCAACTATAACACTCTACTATAGGCAGAAAAAAGTAAAACTAGCACAAATACAAACACGTTAAACAGGCAAAACATTTCAGCTAAACAGTCAGGTCTGGAAACATCCATGTGGCTATAGATGTGGGATAAAACCAGCACCGTGGGGTTTTTTCTATGCTATTTATTCTACTATAAAGCACTGTGAATCAAAGAGAACTAAATGGATGTAAGTGAAGAAATAAAAGTTTCCTCCTAATATGATCATTCTTTCAAATCAATTATCTTACATCAGAAAGTAAGATAGCTGAAAACTTAATTCCAGTTAAACAACTAAGGATGAAATGTAGAGTACATATAAGCAAATAAGTTATTTAAGGTAACTCGCAAAAGATGAAAAACAGGGTTTATGCTTTTTTTTCTCTTTATGATATGTTTAAAGAAACATTTTCTTCCATCTTCTCTACACTATGAAAAGGAAACCAAATTAAAATCCTTCAGACATTCAAACAATTTTCACAACTAAAAATGCACTCTGTTCCACAGAATTTATGGAAGTTTGACGGCTAGTAAAAATTTATCACCAGGACAATCTAACCCAGATCAGTTAGATTCATCTGGATACAGACAAGCTAGAAGAACTCAGACAAACCTCTCAGCATTTTGATCAGACGTAGTAGGTAGGTATTTAGAGTACTTAAAATTCACTATTTCAGACTGTGATAGCAATTAAATTGCATTAGTTGTTCCCCTACCACCCAGTTATCCTACTGCCACCTAACAGCCAGCTACTAATGCTGACTAACAGCACTCAGCAAACATCACCCAAACCCATGAGCTAACAAACCCCTTTCCACGCTTTCACTTCACTAAGTCTGAAACAGCATGGAAGAGATACAACAGCAGCATTATAAGCATTTAAAGTAATTTAACAGAGCAACAACTAATTGAGTTGACAACAAACCTACGAACACCTGACAGTTTCTTTTTCTAATTAATTCTCTATCATTAATGTGTGTAAGCTACATGACATTTTAAATAAGGCTAAAAATTGACCAAAGTGAGGGTAGACTTTTAACCATGAAAAACTGTAAAGAATCTCCTTTTCTAAAATAAAAAAATAAGCCTACCAAGCCTTGGTCTTGGCCTGAAGACCATCTCTAATCCTTTTACTTCTAATGCACAGTTATCCTGCAGCAACGACCCCCATGGAACAGATAAAGAAATTGATTGGATAAATCCGTCTGTGACTTCCAGAGGTGCATCTGCAGACTCCAGGATCTCATTAAGACACTAGAAGAAAATAAAACCAAAATCATAATGTTTTTTAAAAATCACATGCATAATTTTGCATCTAACAAATAAAACATGCTGAGGTTACTAGAAAATTAATTATACTCAGACAAAAAATGGACACTTGCAAGTACTTCAATGCCATTGCAATTTCACACTACTTACCCAACTTTCAGAATAACACAGATTGCTCTGCAGTAGGTGTATAATCTGTATTTTTGCACCATACAAAAAAAAGTCTTCTTACTCTTATAAACACTACAGTACTAACAAAAGTTAATCTGTTTTTTATTTGGCAGTACTTGAAGAAAATTGAAAACAGGCTGACAGTAAAAGCAAAAAATGTACCTAGTTTCTGCGATACGAGTATTTCATAGCATGTCAATTCAATGTAATGTTAATTTCAATTTCTCTGTGACACTGGAACAATGGAACCAAACAATCATCTCTTGCCATGTAATATACTTGCAATTTCTAAATCATATCTTTATAGTGGCATTATAAATAATGCAACAATCAAGTTGCCCAAAGTATCATACCAACTCTGAAGTAGTAACTTAGGGTTTTACGTCTTCCACAATCCTCAGAAAAGACTCCCTTGTTGCTCTATATGGGTTTCATGACATCCATACAGATGAAACATATTCTTCACATTTATGCTAAAAAAAGAGTGAGTCCTTGTCTGTGCCTTGATTGAAAAATGTAGTTAAAACTGAAGTTATTGGAACTACCTAGACTGCTTTAATAAAACAAAATCTTAATAACATACCAAAGCGAGTGCAACTTTCCCATATAAACAAGACCCTACTAAAGATTGTGGTTATAATAATAGCACAATTTTCAACTGGCAAGGAAAAGTGTGGTTTTGACCTTCCTATGTTGAACAGGGCCGCTGATTTTACCTGAGAAAATGCATAAATTCAACATCCTTAGTTTAAAAAAAAAAAAAGATTTAAAAGTAGTTTTCCATTTTTATTGTATTTAAAATGTTGTTCCAATGATACAGAATAATTTGAAAATAAATAAAATAAGTTCTCAGAAAATTACATTTTTAATTCTTATGTCTCCAGGTGCAACTTTCCCATCATATTAACTTGTTGCTCTGCTTATGCTCTTAACTTTTCTTTTAGAATTTTGTTTGCCTTGCATGTTCAGCTTTTCTAGTTTCTGTTCCAAAGTCCACTCAAGCAGTAGGAAAAGACATGAACTTTAAAGAAACAGAACCTGAACAGTCCTATCGGGAAATTATTTACGAATCAAATATTCAACTAAGATTCAGTGACATTAAAATTATATTAAATGAATTATATAAAAGTTCAAATATATTTGAACTTATATTTAAGACTTATACATGCAGCAATAGCATAAGATAAGGCAAAAATAATTATTAAAGATGAAAACTGTACTTTAAAATACCACAGGTTCATTTAAATTACTTGAACAAATTTACAAAGTAATTTGTGATAGCAGGAAGTATTTTGAATACATCTAACTCTGACGTCTTTTTGCTACCAATGTGCATGGTGATAAAAATAACTGTATTTTAGTACACTGTTTATTATTTTAAAATAGAAGTTTACTACCTAAAAGCAAAAAATTTGAAGCACTCTTGAGCTAAATTGCTTCATAAACAGGTCAGCTATTCCTAGAAAGAATTAGAGCATTCCAAGTGAAATTTTAAAACTGAAGCACAGCCTTCACATCAGTACTTGTTTCCACGTTACTGACCAAAAGTCTACAAAAGTACTATTTGATGTATATTAAAATTCAACCACAAACATTGTGCATTATATTTTGATTTTTCTAAACAGCCCGGGCCCCAAAAGGCAAAGGCATTACATTAACAGGTCCAGGTATCCCTACAAAGCTCTACAATCTATAAACACATACAATGTTGGCTACAGTATCTACAGTGCTGAGTTGAACAGAAGTATCCACAAAAATGGATACCATGTAAAAATGCAGTCATCCTGGTGATTCATTGAGAACAAGGTTACAATGACTAGGGGGAAAAAAGAGGTGTAGTACTTTCGCAACATCTGTTTTTGCAATCTGTCATACATGAGAGTCACGTGCAGAGAACCTCAAACATGTCATTGTTTACAAGTGGAACAGAAAAATGCTGATCCACAAATGGGGAAGCTCACCCAAGCATTACTATATATTCATTTAATCACTGTGTATATGTTATGAACTGTTCATGTAGTACTGGCCCATAACTGTTGTGTTACAAAGTATTTAGATTTTAAATAATATCACTTTGACTCGCAAAGAGTGCTCGGTACCCACTAGAGGGCATAACAATTCAATCAAAGCGAGGCAGCCTTACTGTAAGCCTGACACAGAAAACAAGCTGCAGACACAACCAAAAAAGAAAAGAAGAAAACAAACAAGCAAACAACAAAAAAGTCCACACTCAAACACTGGTAACATTAAGCATTTCTGCAAATGTCTGTCCCCTACCACTTTCAAACATATTTTCACGCAAACAACTGGAAAAGCGTTACTTGAAAACATCGTATATTCATGAGCATTTAAAAATGTTACCCAGCATGGCCTAATACCAGTATATATTCTAGTAAAAATGAGTTTTGGAAAAACTTAGTAAAGCAAAGCACCTAGTTCATCACCTATGCTACCCTGGAAGTCAGTGACTGACTCACTGCACTGCTTAAGGCTCTTAATGATGGACACTTGAATGACAGGTAAAATTCAGTAACATTGGCAATTAAACCAAGGAACTCTACAAAACATTACAAACACAGTAATCCAAATGTCTGTCTCCACAGTAGGCTGGAAGTATACATATGTGTGTATTGACATGTACATATAATAAAACATACACGCCAGGACTGGGGAAAAAAAAAAGCCTCAGCTGGTTTAAAGGGTGACAGGCCACCTGCTAAGCAAACTCCAGCTAAAACCAGCTTCCCAACTGTCAACAAGTACTTTCACCACTACAAGACTAGGAGACAATCTTCAGAGATCTACACGGACTAAGCTCAGCATAACACTATCATTAAGAACCAAGATGCCTCCAAGATGAAGACACAGCATAGATACCAATAGCGATTACTTTGTTTCTACCACCTCTAGTAGTCAGTAAACATACTCTTCACTAACTACATCAGTGATTTCTAGTAGTTTTAGCTACACGAGCTCCTTCTCCCTGAAATAGCAGCAACTCTCACCTTCAGTTTTTGTTTCCCTTGTCATAATTAAAAATTATGCAAACAAAGAGTGTTAGAAAAACATATCTATAATGAATGTCCAGATTTACTTTTTTTTGTTAAGTGCTAGCATATCAGAGAAGAGTTCCCTGGATGAAATATTAATTATGGCTATAACTTTTTACATAGAGGAGGCTGGGTATTGAAAATAAAGTGGGTGGCAGCCGGGGGCTGGGAATCAGCGGGTCCCTCAGACGCAGCAGGAGCCGAGGGGGTGAAGCGCCGGCATCTCTTACCCACTTATCCAGAGGGACCTGCGTCAAGGAGCCGGTGCCCTGGTAGAGATCCAGGCTGAGCTGTTCCAGGCTGAGCTTCTCCTGCAAGAAGTGGCCCAAGTACCTCTGTAGCAGGTACCTGCAGGCTCTCTTCTTGATGGACTCCGAGAAAGGCCACGGCATGGTGGCTGCGCGCCGGGGGCCGCGACGCCGGGCGGCGGGACGGGGCCGGGCGGCGGGCGGAGAGCGAAGGTGCGAGGGAGCTGAGCGGGACCTGTCAGGCCAAGCCTCGCCACTCGGCGCGGGCTACCGCAGGGGCTTCCCGCTGCCGAGTGGCACCGCAGCCGCCCCTCACGCCCCGGCGGGGCGGCACTGCCCGCCCTAGGGCGAAGAGGCGCTGACAGGCAGCTCCATCCTCACTCGGACGCCGCCGCCATCTTCTTGGCGGCCGCGGGCGCGGAGGGGCCGCCGCAGCCGCGCTGCGCGGCGTGGGAAAGGGGCTGGGGTCCGGTGAACAGGCAGCCCCTCCTCGTCGGCTCTGCGCCGCCAACGAGGGCGGCCGGGCCGATCGCGGCTGCTCCTCTCCTTCTTCCCGGCGCCCCCCCCTGCCGACCACCGGCACCGTGACGTGCGGGAAGTGGCGTCGCCGAGAGGAGGAGGCGGGGGCGGAAGCCACCGCCAGAGAGGGTGGCGAGGCCGGAAGGCGTCGCGCAGCCGGTGGCTCTGGGGCCGCCTCTCCGGGGAGCGGCCCGGGAAGCAGCGGGGCGGGTGCTGTCCGCTGAGCCGAGCGGGGCAGGGCGGCGCGGCGGGCGCATCCGGAGCCGTGCGACGTCGGGCGGCGGGGCCTCGGCGGCCCGTCAGCGCTGGTGGGTGCGCTGCGGGGCGCGGGGGGTGCGGTTCGAGGGAGTGGGAGCTTGCACAGCTCGGGATCCAGCTCCCCTGTTGCCTTCGGCTTCCTCGAAATTGGCTTGTAGGTCTAGGGTGGGATTTGGCAGGAAGCGGTGGATCTCGCGGAGTGAATGTCCCGCATATTGCCCATCGGTGATTGGCAGCCCCCATTTCCTCCTGGCAGCAGTGCTCAGCTACCAGTGCTCTCGGGGCAGCGTCCCAGAGGGCTTTCCCTGCTGCCGCAGGCAGGTCCCCTACGGGTGTGAGCTGAGGCCTCGTGGGACACTGGTACCCGCGGGGCCGCTGCCGGAGCCGCGGCGGTGACCCCGCTGGGGCTGTCCCGTTTTGGTACCAGTTGCTCACAAAGACCAGAAGCTTGTGTCTCTGAAATGTATGGGCCTTTGTGCGTAAAAGATGAACAAGAGCGTTACTCTTTAGTGACAATAAACAAACAGCTGTCGTTATTGCCTTTATAGTCTCTGATAACCCATTTAATTCACAGACTTTTCTAAGTCTTCCTTAAATTCACCAACGGTAGGTTTTTATTTTCTACAGCTATTGATTTCAGTTTCTCCAGTCATGGCTTGTCTTTCTCCTGCATTCTGGATCAACAAAGGGTAGAATTAATGACTGCTGAATCATAACAAAATCTTATACAAAAGAATGCGAGTTAACTTCCCTAAGAAAACCTAACTTCAGTGATACTCATAGTGCTTCTATATGCTCATGTAACCTTCTTCTGCACTTGTTCTCAACATCTTGGTTTTGAGTTCTTTGGACTGTCATTTCATGAGTTATGGAAGTCACTGGGTCTCATAGTTTCCTTTTTTTGGATAATGTTAAATATGTCTGCTTAAAGTATACCTTGTGTTTTATGGTGTTAATATATATCAAGTGCAATAAATTTAAAATAAGTGTTTTTATATGCAGAATGGAGACTGATTTCAATCCTATGGAGTTGCCTAATAATACAGGGTTTGAAGAGGATTCTGATTATAGAGACTTTGAAGGAACAGAAGTGAAAGATATGAGGCTAGAAGCCGAAGCTGTTGTAAATGATGTTTTGTTCGCTGTGAGCAACATGTTTGTCTCAAAAACCCTTCCCTGTGCAGAGGACGTGGCATATATCAATGTGGAAACCAGGGAAAGGAACAGATACTGTCTGGAGCTCACTGAAGCAGGACTCAGGGTAAACGAATTTGTTTATAATTTCTCAAGCTTGTTTCAAGCAATGAACTTGTTCTAAAGGTGCCTAGAAAAATACTTCACTGACACCAAAAATCCATACATATTCCTCTTGTACTTTTATGAAAGCCTGATCTACATGTTTTCTCCTAGAAGAGGGAACTTTAACTAGTTTCTTCCAACAAAGCAAGAAGGCAAGTTAATGAAAAACCAGGAATTTATTTGAGACACAAAATGATGAAGATTGAAGCACCAATTTGTTACAGGCGTGTTCAGTCTTTGGGTTTCTCAGGTACCCAAAGAAGTCAATACAGCATCTGTACAATTCCTTTTTGCACCATTTGTATTTTTTGTGCAGACATGTAGACATGAGACTTCTTTTCAAAGATCATAATGATATATTTTACTAATTTTCTGAGTTTTGGACAAAAGGTATTTGAAACTGTCTTAACTACTGTGTAACCAGTAAGTTCTGTAGTAGAAAGTAGACCAGTATCGTTTATTCTCACATTACTGTACTACCCTGACTGGCAAAGTTAAAAGTTGTGCAACATGTGCCAAGGTGATCATAACCACAGAAATTTAACCACCCAATTCTTTGTTGCAGGTAGTAGCTTATGATTTTGATCAGACTGATGACAGACTGCAAACTCCATACCATGAAACTGTCTACTCCTTGTTGGACTCTCTCAGCCCGGCATATCGAGAGGTGTTTGGAAATGCATTACTACAAAGACTAGAGGCTTTGAAGAAAGAAAGTCAGTCATGATTTACCCAGATATGAGGAAGGTTTAGTGCCAGAAGGAATTCTTAGTTATGAAGCATTGAGATCTTCCTTACAAACATCTTAAGCTTAATTTCTTGCATTAAAGTCTAATTCATGCTAGTACATTATTATATAACATTTATATGTTTTAACAAGTATATTATATAACGTTTTGCTACCATGGATTTGCATATATCACAATGCTATTAAAAGCCTTTGATAGATAACAAAAAAATACTTTATTTTACTCTTTGTTTTAAGTGAGCAGGTAAGTTGCTTCATACAACATCCAAAAACCTTGGTCTTTTTTCCGAGTGTTACTATTTAGAACTAAAAAAATAGAGACTGAATGTTATAGATATAAGTAGTGACTTTTTGTGTGTGTGCTTACTGATAATTTTCATATCTACTTTTTAAAATAGAAGCTAACTACTTGCTCTACCCAATTAATGAAAAAATAATTGGGAAAACTTCAGCAAAGAATTTCAGCTTGATTTGCTTTAAATAAATACGGAAATTCTCAGCTTTGGTAAGAAGGAAGGTGGTTCTTCAACCATTGAGCATTGTATAGGGGTGGTGTCTGAGTTAAAAGTAAGGCTCAGCATTAATTGATTTGTTCTCGTCTATGGCAACCAGCAAGCTCCAAATAATACACACAATAAACTGCTTATATATGAATGTATTGTCTGAACTGCAAATGATTAAGCACAGAATTAATGGGCTACACATTTCCTAAAACTGATGTTATATATTCTATACATATGTGCGCTATATTGCAACTGTTTGGGAGGCTAGGAAGGCATTTTAGCCTGTTTACTATTTTGGACGTGTGTTTACATGATGTACAGGATATACTCAAGAGTATTTTTGCTTCAGCCTTTACTTTCTATAATACAGTACTTTGGTACTCCCAATTTTCACATTTTCTCCCTTAATTGTACAGCGTCCTCTCCTAATGAATACTCAAATAAGCACTGTAATGTTAATTGCATTGTATTGGTTTGAAACCAAAGGCTGTATGAAATTTGCTAAGACTAATACAAGCTGGAAGATATAACTTGTATTTTCTTCTTAAAAACTGGTACAATTCTCTTTATAAATCTATTGTTCTGCTGTAACTTTTCAAGTATGTATTGAATGGTAGACTTTTTAAAAATTACAGTTGGGTAGAAATGCTTGTACAGTTGAACTGACATTCTGTGACATTCATACTTTTTGTATTCTTCTATTATTCTGTATTTGTATATCTTTATTTAAACAATCATGCTATTATTCTTCTATGCTTTTGTGACAACTACATGCAGTAGCTTTTTTGGAGCCACATTTAAGGATATATTGGTTCTCACAGATTCCAGTGATTTCAGTAGAGCTACATTGACTTTTACCTGCAAGGGGTTAGTCACACTGATCAGAGAAGCCTAGTAGAGCTTTTGTAATAGTTTTGGGTTAGCAATGTACTACTATGACTGACAAGACAACTGCAATTAGTGCTTCTGTTTTTGAGACTTTAATTTCATTATTATTATCTTTCTGGGTTGAACTTCTGAAACTAGTCCTCTGCCCTAGGGTATGCTTCCATGCTCCAAAAATTGTTCATAGGCTCTCTTTTGCACACAGGTCTGTGGCACGTGGTTAGTCCTCTGTGAGGAGAATGTACTTTAGCAAATTTATATTTGAATATTTTTCCTTGCAACTGATTTACTTGTTCAATTTCAATGACTAAAGACTTAAATAAATGGACCAGTGTGTTGTAGCTTTCTTCTGGGGGTTGGCACTACTACGATGTGGGAAGTGAACAACTGAAGTCACCATGCCCTTAAAAAAATCTTAAATATCAAGTAGCTGACGAGTACTTGGAAGACTTTGGCTGCAAACTTGTATCTGCTGAAACTTTGTCATGGAAAAACAAGATATGTGATTGTAAAGACTTGGAGCGTTAGCAATCCAAGTGGAAAAATGCCAAACTAAATGTTTCATTGCTAAGTTTTGGGGTTTGTTTTTTATCTTGGACATCTTTATACTGCTTTGTCATTTTGTGTGCTTATTATAAACATATTTTCAAAACGTATTTTGTAGGTGTTAACAGAAGAAACTTGTGTTGTTTCTTTAAAATATACTGCACTGTTAACCCAAAAGTGGGACAGCAGTGTCATTCCACCACTTCTGGGTTACTGAGGATGACAAAAATGCTCTCCCATCGCTGTACTTGGGTACTGCCGCCCCTATGGAGGGAGGTTCTCTGCAGCACTGACAAGAGGAATTTCAGTAGGTTTCCTTCACGTGCCAGTTATTTTCATTATCCGGACTCTTGAGTAAGTGCTGCTAATGTAGCTGTTAATCTGTGAACTGCCTAAACAGCCTAAGAGCCTGCCGGCTCTCGGAAAGGACGGCTGATAACCCAATTAAAATCTATTTTTGTCTCAGCCGTACCACAGACCTTCTGTGCGGTTCGGAACAAACTCCCTGGTTCGGAGGCTGTGCCCAGGGCGGCTGCGCGCTCCGCGCCACCGCACGTGCCGGGGCCGGCCCTACGGACGGCGCGCCCCCAGCGGCGGCGGGGGGAAGTGCGCGCACCGCTGGTCGCGCGGCAACCGCGTCCCGGGGGGC
>WBMZ01007504.1:0-22246 GCA_013400975.1 Atrichornis clamosus
AACTAAGACAGTCATATACAGACTTCAAAATAAAACATTGCTCTAATGACTTATTGTTAGCCATGTTAATTAAAATACTTAGTTTCCTAGTCCAATGACCACATATTCCTTCTCTACAATATGCTGAAGTTTTCATTATCCTGATTCTGCTGAGCTATAACTGGCAAGCATTCATTTAAATTTTTCCAATTCAGGGTCTCCTATGTGGAAAGACCCTTTACAAGTTCTTTATATCTACATGGCCCATCTCTCCAGCCTGTTTAGATTCCTCTGCAGAGTCTTCCTGCCCTCCCACCCAGATCAAAATTCCCACCCAACTTGCTGTTTGCAAATTCACTGAGGGTGCATTCAATCCCCTTATCCAAATCATTGATAAAGACATTAAACAGGACTGACTCCAAAACTGAGCCCTGGGAAACCCACAGGTGACCAGTCACCAACTGGACGTAGCACCATTCACCACCACTCTGTGGGCTCTGTATCGAGCCACTTTTTTACCCAGCAAAGATTACACCCATCCAAGCCATGGGAATCCAGTCTCTCCAGGAGATTGCTGGGGGAAACAGTGTCCAAGGCTTGACTAAAGTCCAGGTAGACAACATTCACAGCCTTTCCCCAATCCAATTGATTGGGTCACCTTGTCATAGGAGGAAACAATGTTGGTGAAGCAGGACCTCCCTTTCACAAACCCGTGCTGTCTGGGCCTGATCCCCTGGTTGTCCTGCATGTGGATGATCTGCTCCATGACTTTCCACAGCACTGTGGTCAGGATGACAGGCCTGTAGTTCCCAGATCCTCCTTCCAGTCTTGTAGATGGGTGTTGCATTTGACCTCCCTGGTTAGCCAGGACTGCTGATAAATGATGGAAAGTGGCTTGGTGAGGAGATCCTCCAGCTCCCACCTGCCCCCATAGACCTGTGTGTGTCTAAGTGGTGCAGCAGGTGACTGGGCATTTTCCCTTGGATTATGGGGACTTTATTCTGCTCTCCATTCCTGTCTTCCAGATCACAGGGCTGAGTAGCCTGAGAACAACTGCTCTTGCTATTAACCACTTTAAGCTGTAAGCACCTCAGCCTTTTCCTCATCCTTTGTCACTGTTTACTCCTACATCCAATAAAGAATGGAGATTATCCTTAGCCCTCCTTTTGCTGGTAATGTATTTATAGAAACATTTTTTATTGTCTTTTAGGGCAGTAGTTAGATTAAATTCTATTTGGGCTTTGACCCTTCTAATTTTATTCTTGCATAAGCTCACATTATCCTTGTAGTTCTCCTGAATTTCCTGCCCCTTCTTCCAAAGGTTATACATCTTCTTTTCTCCCTGAGTTCTAGTCCCAGTTCTCTGTTCAGCCAGGCCGCTGTTCCTTGCCACCTCATCTTTCGGCACATGGGAATGTCCTGCTCTTGCACCTTTAAGATTTCCCTCTTGAAGAATGTCCTGGACTCCTTTGCACTTCAGGAGTGGGGCCAAAGTCTCTGGAAGTCCAAGGCAGTTCTGCTGACCCCCCTCCTTACTTCTCCAAGAACTGAAAAATCCATCATTTCATGATAATTGTGCCCAAGACAGACTCTGTCATTATGGGAAAGGCTTTGACACAGGCTGGCAACTTGCATACCCAGGACCTTCAAAAGGCTTGTCATGGGTGATTTATGGATTTGTATGGTTGCCAGAAACATGCAAAATGCTAACCTTCATGCAAGAACATTGTTCAGTATACTAAGGAACTCAAGAGACAAAGTTCTAACAAGAAACACAAAAAATACATAACAAAAGGCTCACTGAGTGTCCTTCCTGAAAGAAGTTTCATGGGCACACAGCACAAGTGATTGCTTTGAGAAAACAAGCTAACAAATAAACAAGCCCCCCCAAAAAACCAAAATCAGGCCATAGAAATACTTCTGCAGCTTTGTGTGATTTTGAATTGCTTTGTTACCCTGGCTAAATGCACTTTGGTATATTTGTATAGGATCAGTAACAAAAAAAAAGTGTTCATAACAGCTTTCACTTGTTCTTGAGCTTCTGAGCTGTCATTGGCATATGAAGTGTGTGTTTTGTCTGACAATGCAAAAAGCAGTTATTAACTGCTGAAACACATTGCACATAAGGTTATTTTCAATACAAATTTTAGATCTCTTTTTACACATTCATTATTTGTGAGATGAACCATTATTTGGGAAATGAACCAAAGTATATTTTTTGACTGAATGTAAAACAGAACAAATGCTTCACTCTTAGAAACACTTGCCTTGTCAAATGTTCAGTAAATTTGTAGAGATTTTCTATGAAAATATTTCAAGAACTGAAGTAAATACTAGAAACATATTCTTCATATCTTCCTGCTGAACCCAAGACTAAATTATAAGGGTGTAGAAACTTAATGGAAGAGTGCTTCCTTTCAACAAAAACACTGATGTAGGACCTAACTTGAAAAATACAATCAAAACTATTATCATGGAAGACACTGGAAAATAGTTACTTGGTTAGTTGACAGGTAGGACTGGTGGTAATGAAAAACTGAAGTTACTCAGGTAGCTTTGAAAAACCGTGTGATGGGACACATCTGGTAAATGACTTTTTTATTCCAAAGGTGGCAGAAACTGCCAGATACAAACACTGCAGGTGAAAACTTTTGTGTGGAATGCAAATTAGGTGACACCTATCTTCAGATGGTAGAATTTGTGATTCTGAGGGAAAGTATGTGCAGCATTGTAAAAATGTATTTAAAAAAATAAACAGGGAGACCAATACACTTAGGCAGTCATCTTCTATCCTCTCTTGCTAAGAGTCTGAGACAGAAAGGCTCTTTGAGGGGGGTGGCAATTAATAAAAGGTACTATAATGAAGGTGAAATGACAAACTATTTCTCATGAACAAAGACAGGAACCATACTAAGAGCTCAAAAGCTCTGGTTCAAAAGTTCTTTAAAAATTTGAAAGTCAGAATGAAGTTGTGCAAGCAAGTGGAATCCAAGGACAAATCCTAAGAGTGACTCTCTAGGGATAACACAATAACTGATCATGATAAAATTAGAGGTTAAGATTAAAAAGGTGTCGTAGTTTTGCAAGGCCTGGTTTTTGGTAGTGTAGGGGCCTACAGGCGTGGCTCCTGTGAGAAGGTGCTAGAAGCTCCCACCATCATGTCCTGCAGGGCCAATGTCTGTCTGGCTGCAAAGATGGACATGCTGCTTAGCCAATTAAAAGCCTCTGTGATAACATATTTAAGAAGAAATTCAAAACAATCCTGGTGGTGCAGTTTAAATTCCAGTGAGGGTGGAGGAGGCAGTGAGAAGATGTGAGCAGAAAACAACAGGGAGACACCAAGGTCAGTTCAGAAGGAGTGGGAGAAGGTACAGGAGACAGAGCTGAGATTCCTCTGCAGCTGGTGGTGAGACCATGGTGAGGCAGGCTGTCCCCCTGCAGCCCACAGAGGCCTACAGGAGTGCAGAGACCTGCCTGCAGTCCATGGAGGAGCCCACTCTGGGGCGGGTGGATGCTTGAAAAGAACTGCAGCCTGTGGAGGAGTGACCCACACCACAGCAGTTTGAGGGCCGCTGCTGCCCATGGGATGGACTCATGTTGCAGCAGTTCGCAGAAGGCTGCTGCTCGTGAGATGCACTTACATGGGAGTAGTTCCTGAGAGCTGTCTCCCAGAGGGGACCCCACCGACGCAGCAGGGGGAGATGACTCCAGTTCTGCAGCAGGAAGAAGCCACAGATGATGATCTGACCAAGCCCCCCATTCTCTGTCTCCCTGTGCCATTTGGGTAGGAGGTAGAGCTGGGAGGAGGGAGTGGGGGAAAGAAGGTGTTCTCCAAAAGCTCATGTTACTTCTCATTATCCTGTTCTGTTTCTGTTAGTGTAGTGTAATAAATTTCCTTTCATATCTTTACGTAGTCTGCTTGTCTTTGCCTGTGATTTCTCTTGGATCTCTTATCTCTACTCATGAATGCTTTGAATTTTTTTTTCTCTCCTCTGATCAGCTGGGGGGGAGGAGTGAGCCAGGGTAGTTTCCATGAGTGCCTGGCCAGAGGCCAGGCTCAAACCACAACAAAAGGTTACTGCTGTCAGGGGACATAAAACCCCAACAAATATTCTGGAAATGCATTGGATAGAAAAAGAAATCAAAACCAAAAAAACATTCTTTAATGAGGGAGAAGGGCAAATGGAACAGATTTTTTTGTTGCAGACTTCATGAACAGTGATCAGATACTTAATGAAATTAATTTTAATGAAGGAGTAGGACTGGAGGCCAGATTAAGTGAAAAACTTCTCAAAGATATTGAAGAAGTTAAGTATTTTCAAAGTGGCAAGGACAGATAAAATTCTATAGGTACCTTATGAAGTAACAAAAGTTCTCTCTGAACCATTTACAGTTCTCTTTTACAAGTCATGGAGGTCCCAGAGGATTTCATTGGGCCTATCTTTTAAAAAGGGGAAAAGCTAAGCGAAATAAAGAAGAGTGAGCTACCTTTCAAAACACAGAAAATAAGAGAACTAAAAAAACCCAGGGGATGATAAGATGATGAAAAGCAGCCAGCAAAGACTGGTCAAGAGAGAAATCAAACCAGGCTTGTTCCTCCTTGCTACATGGATCCCTCCTTTTCTGACCTTTAGTCCTTCCTCTAAGCATTTTATAGAAAGATCCACATGCTCCCAGAGTGCCATTAAAAGTATCCCATAATAACCTTTAAACAATTGCAAAGTGCCCTTGCCCCTGCCTCCCAAGGCAAATCCCCTGTAGGCAATACTTCACTGTGCCAGGAGTTCTGGGAGCTTTTCTTTGGGTTTCACACCAGGGACAATGGTCTAATCATTCTCTTTCGATAACCTTAGGAGCAGAGAAGGCTGTGCCTTCCAGTTTGCCCTGACTGTGTTAACCAGGGTTCCTCTGCAAGTCACTATTCATCTGAACCTCGCCAGGCTGTTAGCATGATTCATCCCGTAGTCTAACAATAACGCAGTAAAATGACCCCAGCCTGTGACTTGGGAGATTCAAACTGGACATTTGGGAAAACTTGTTCACCAGGAGTAGCAGAGCATGGGAAAAGGTTTCCCAGATGAGTTGTAGAACCTCCATATTTGGAGATTTTTTAATATTAGCTAGACACAACATGACTGAACTGGTGTTGGTGATAATCCTGCTCAAAGTGGTTAACTAGACACCACCAAAACAACCAACACTTCATCAACTGTCTGGACTTCAGAGAAAATAAACTTTAAAAGTATCTAGCATTTCAGATCTGATCCAGATTTGGCATATTGCAAAATATGAGTCAATCTCAGTCATGTTTAAACACTACTTATCTAGGTAGCAGTCAGCTTTCAGGATAACTTCTACTACCAAAACACATTTAGTAAAATCAGTAAGCTGAAAATATTTTCCATCTGAATGCACCAGTTTTACCTCAAGTATCTGATCAAAAACAAATAGAAAAAAAATTTGATAAGTACCTGCACAAATATTTTAGTCAACAATTTCAAATTATTATCAGCCCAAAGATATTTAACAAGTAATGTGTTGATCTTAATTTTAAATTTATTAGCTATATGGTTTCATTTTAAATATTGTTGCTTAACCTTGTAATATAGGAGTTTAAAAATTATTTTCTCAACTGGGACAAGAAGCAGCTGGAAGCATTGCCATGGCAACCATCTAATTTCCAAAGAGAGATTCTG
Source organism: Atrichornis clamosus (assembly GCA_013400975.1). Lineage (NCBI taxonomy): Eukaryota > Metazoa > Chordata > Aves > Passeriformes > Menuridae > Atrichornis > Atrichornis clamosus. The sequence continues at coordinate 5,676 of WBMZ01007504.1, forward strand.
TGACTTCTGTTGCTCTCTAGCAACCTTACAGCTCAGTAGTTTTCCAAAAAAAAAGAAGAAAAAAGGGGGACTTTGCATATAGAGCAATATACCTTTGCAAGAAATGCTTGGAAGGATCATAAAAAGAATGCTTCAAAACATAAGGCAGGCTTTAAATAAACAAATTAAATTCTCAATCTGAGGATGAGCTCAAGGAAAAGAAAACAAACCAAAAAAACCAAACCAAAACACATATATCCCACCACTCTTACATGTGTCTTTGCAAATGACTGTGGAATCAATATCTCCTGGAAATTATGTTTATCACAGATCTCACTGTCTCACACTAACTACATGACTTAGTTTCTTGATCCTACTGTTTAAGGAAAATGGATAGCAACATGAATAATACACAGGGGGTGGATAGGGTGGGAGCAGAAAAATTTCTATCAAAACAACACATTTCACTGCCCACAGCTCTCCCCAGGAGAGAGGTTGAGATCACATTATAAGAATTAGTCAGGTTGCTCAACGACTACTGAAAGATTTTAAGGAACTATGGTATTAAGAACCTATAGCCTAAGAACTTGTACAGACTAGAAAACCTGCAATACCTCTTTTAACACATTGGTTCTGAAAAAAGCTATAATTTAGAAATTAAGGGAAGTTTATGCACAGATCTCGGGGTTACTGTTTAAATTCCTATTTACCCTTGCTTCAGCCTGGTTGGCTAAATGCCCTTCCCTGACTACTGGAGTATTGCGTGGTTGTGGCATCCCTGGGCCACAGATGATGGTCACTGAGAGGAGAGTGACTGGAAGTGCTACAGCAGTACAAGGCCATACGCATGCTAAATGTACACTCCTACAGTGTAGGCTCGGAGTTTTTCATCATCTATATCTGCAGCCATGCTGTCTGTGTTCCACTGCTGAGACCAACACCCCTTGCGTTGGCTGGAAAAAGAATACAAAAGTTCCCTTCAAAAGGAACATGGTATAGCAGAGCAAGATCTTCAGATGCAATCACGTATTTTTCCACAGGTATTAATACAACCTGGCTGCGCTGGTAATTTTAGTCTGTATTTTGTTCATAAAGGAGCTAACTGAAGCAAGTAAGCAGTGCTAAAGCATATCATGTTGTTATTCCAGAAATACCTGCTTATTTAAATTCCAAACTCAGAATGTAAAGGAATTATTAGGGAGTAAAAGCGTGTAAACACAAACTATATATATTGACTATTAAAAATACGTAAGGAAAGAGTAGACAGTATGAACACCATAAAATAAAAAAACCCCAACATACAGTGCTTAAATCAAGTTAGAAATGTAAATCTTTTTATAAATAACTTTTTTCAAAGAAGCAAATTTAGAAAGTGGAAGTTTATTTTATTTAGGAAAAAAAGCTATCAAATTTGAAAAATGTACAAAAGATTAAAAAAGGCTAACGAGGGACTGAAAGGCTATAAAGGCCTTCATGAGCTTCAGAGGGCAAGTGTATTCCATCATATACAAAAGATGCATAACGAGCTACAATGTATGAATGAGAGCATGCAGATTTTTTGCAATAAAAATTTAAGATTGAGAGGCAGAATTCTACAAATGTGTCTCTTTACTATGGAATACTAATGAAGTGGGTTGAAAGCAGCAGTGACTTCTGGTGTTAGATACAGGGATTTAAGTTGACTTTTTTCATGATAAGCTATCCAGGCCCCTTGGACACTTTGTTCAATTTTTTTTCCCAATGAAAAAACTGTAAAAAATGCATTATGTTAAACTCTTGTATTTGCAGTGAACCGTGTCTGATTCTATACAATCCTTCTAATACTTTCCTCCTCAAGGTACACTTAAAGAGTTTTAAAAAATATACCTAACAATAAAATAAGTCTCAAACATATTACAAAGAAAGCACAGCAATTTGATCAGATCTTGCCAGGACAAATGACCTCTCCACCATAAGTCAGCTACCTGGTGATAGAAATAATTGGTTGCTACCAGTGAAACACTTGAAAGCACAAGTGATGTATACAATTATTTCTGCCAGCACCAGCTGAATAGAGGTTGCTACAGCAATTTCAACAAGACCCTTGTAGTCTTCATAAAAATGAAGGGCAAATAGAAGTGAAAAAATACTGTGTAAATACCATGCAAATAGAAGTAGCAGAAAAACAAAACAGAAGAGGGCTATCAACACTACAATTCAAAACCAAAAATGAGGGGATTGCACGAAAAGGTTTCTCAGGGAATCTCTACAGATTGTCTGTAGATTCTCGTGTCTAACGTGGGGGACCCTTACAGAGCTACAGGTAGAGGTAATATTTTTATGAAAGGAACATCTGGATCCTTTAATCACAAACCTGGTAATAACACCATAGTTCAATTCTCATCACTTTCGGCAAATATGATGATGGATGCTGCACTTATTCCACGGTAAGCCTGTCTTTCAGTAAGTTTTAGTAACTGCTTCACCTCATCTGAACTCCTCCTCTTTCTAAGAGAGAGTGTTTAGCATGGCAAAAATACAGGCTCTGTATTAGGAGGTCTGATCTCCAATTTCTTTAGACACTCTTTACTAATACAGCTTAAACATTTTCCACCTGCCAAGCTGAAGCATTCTGAACGACATCCATGGATGGTTGAGAAACGAATTGGTAGGAAAAGCAACACTCCTCCCTACTCCCAGAAATTAGTTTCAAGTCTTGTTCTGTTCTGATCCCAAGAATGGAAAGTATTACTCCCAAGTATTTAACTGGACTCTCCATGCATCTGCATGGTAAATAGCAGTCCTATGCCCTGCACACCAGACTATGAGCTTGGGTGTCCTCCATTCTGAAACACAATGGAAAACTCTTACCTGTGTCTACCAGACAGCAAGACCCTTAAAGAATCCAGAGAGCTTCTGAGGAGAACATTCTAATATTTCATACAGAAAAAAGGTTCTTTTCAAAAGCCTTTTTCCTTTTTTTTACTTGCTCTATTTGCAAATGAGTTTCACCACCTTTTATATTACTTTTTAATGTTTGTATTCAGATTTAAAGAATCAGTCGAAAATTCAGTTTTGGTTGAAAAATGTCATGAAGGGCTTTCTTTCTGTTGCATTTCACTACCTTGACTGAATGACAGTCTTTAATTAATTTTTATTCCTACCAGCCATGCAGAAACAAACACATAATATAAATGATCCTGTGATGTTTTGTGCATCATCAATAAATGAACCAACTAGCTAAAGTTCCACTTGCACAGAAAATTATTTGTCATTAAACCTTTACAACCTTATTGGAAACAAGGTATTACATAAAGGTTACTGACAGCATAATTGTAATTTCAGAAGTGGACAGGTTTTCCTGAAGAATCAATATTTATTATGAAAGAGGATTAATAATCCTTTATGGCTTTCAAAACATGGAAATAAAATAAATTAAAATGCCTCAGCCTATTTGTGACCTCAAGAAGCTTTCAATCTGAAAATAGACTAAAACTCAATACTATTCCTACAATTTTGTGACTAAGAGCTCCCTGAATGTTGTACTAATATATGGCCTGAATCACCTGGTTATACACAAAGTATGAAGTTCAAAATAGTCATTAAGGTCTAAGGTCCTGTCTTTAAAGCAAGTGAAATGATGAAAATAGTAAGATTTTTTGAATTTTTTTTTTTTTTTACTGTTGATACTGTTTGCTTTTTAGAACTCAAAGTGTAATAATATGTTTATTGGAAGGCTATTACACTGAGTGGGGGAAAACTGGCTAGATTGTACCATTTAGTGAAGAGCCTTAAATGAGTGCCCAATGTTTGTGTAGTGATGGAGGGAAAGACTGATGAACTTGATCTCTTGAATGGTACAGCAATCTTACCCAGATGGAAAGAAACATGGGATCACTGCTGCTTCTTCATTCACTTGGGTAATAGGCAAAGACAGAAGTCAGTGCTCTCCTAAAGGCTGTGACTACCGTTCATTTTCTCACTTGTACATTTGTCTATATATTGGTAGCACTAGTGCCAACGCTACAGTCAGCTGGAAAAGAATGTCTGTGGAATATGCCGAAAACATTTTCCAGCTACTATTTTTTGCAAACCCTTAATGTGTGAGATAAATATGCCATGAGAGGTATACTTAAATTTTCTTCTACCTCTGTGGTCTTTCTCCAAATTTTTCTCCTATACAATTAATTATAGCTTCAAGTATCTTAATAAATGAAACACTGCCAGAGAACTTCGCTGGACATGGCAATCTGCTGATTAAGCTTGTGCAATAGTTGTCAATAAATTTTTTGATATGCCAAATAACAACACTGTCCCTCCCCTCCCAGTAACTCCTGGATATGGTAGCAAAGTTAGCAGGGGCAATAAACAGCCCCTGAGACACAGTGTATCCGCACTCTCTTTCGGAGAGCACAGCACACGCAGAGGTTGTTCCTGCCAAGCTGGCCTCAGTGCCAGTTCCTGGTCGGCAACGAGCCTTTGGAGATACAGACCACAATTAAGCCTATTAAATGGGGCCTTGCCAATGCCCTGTGCACCACAGGTGCATCCTGTGCTTTTCCTGCCTGAGAATGTACAAAATGTGCATATGTAATCTTTTTAACCTTCCAACATATTTTGCTCAGTAAATCTGCTTGTCCAATGATCTGAACTTTAAAATTTTAAGTTCTTTCTATATTCCTTAGCTCATGAACAGTAGATGCAAACACCTCCATTTTCTTTCAGTTTGTTAAAAGCACAGCATATAGCCATATATATATCCATATTTCATTCTGACACATCAGAATGAAAACCGCTACAGGTTTGTTATTATTTACATTTTATATTTGTTATTTTCCTAAAAGAAGAAAGTTTAAATGAAACATAAAATTGTAGGAATACAAATTCACTAACTACCAATAGCACCAGGATTAAGGTCAAACATGATGTCTTAGACATGAAAGCGAAATCCTTTTAGTACCTTAAGGTATGCTATCAGTGTTAGCCTGTAAAAATAGGGTCCTTCTTTTATCAAATTGTAAACCAAACTTTGCCCTCTTTGAGCTACTGATCACACATGACCTTTATGCAATGAAAGGTCCATTAACACCCAAGCGGAGATCTTTAAATGGATCTTAGTGATTTAATACACTTTTCACTAAATTGGAAAATGGTATGTACTTAAATTGCCTAGATTGCTTTGGAAATCTTGGCATGTGGTTACTTCAATCGGTTGCTTTGACCAATATATATAAAGAACTACATAATAATGCTTAATAAGGTGCTCTTTACCAAGATTGCATACTGGATTTTCTTCAGTAAGCCCACAGCCATAGTCTGAGTGTCCGATACTCATTACTAACCTTAGATTACCTAAGTAATCTTCACAACTACTTTTATGAGACAAGCTTCTCATACCTCATACACAAGAAATTGTAACAGAAATCATAAATGATTTCTACAAAGACTGAGAGTTGCATCAGAGCCCAAGGCACTTGATTCTAAAGTCCTCTTCACAAATCCAAATCTTAATCACAAGCCAGCCTGTCTCTCGAAAGCAATGCACACCCCATTTACAGAGCCATTATCATCCCCATTTCATCAAAAAGATAAAGAACACCAACAAATACTTTTTTGTTTAAAATAGGAAGGTGAGATAGTCATACATTAGAATTCTTCCTTACATGTGAAGAATGTGAGAATCTTTGATGATGTAATTGATAAAATTATTTCAAACTCTTCTAAACAACTTCCAGGCCATCTTAAATGACTAATAGCTAAAACAGACTTCAGCAAAATATACCTCCTCTCCCTTCTACATGGCCTGTCATAAACTCAGTTGCCCACTCATTCAGAACGTGACTAAATGAGCTCTTTGGCTACAAATCCTCAAGATGCAGTGAGCTCATTGTATTACTCACACTCAAGAGTGTGAACAGAGGATTCCTGCCTCTGACTGCATGTTTCTGGTGCTTACTTTCTGCTGGTGCTGGGATTTCTTTGATCCTTCTATAAGTTGTTTTAACTTTATAAATCCTAAGAGAATTCCAGCAGACTGATGAACCAATTTCTCTTGTTAAATCAACGAATGACAAAGCCTGAGGAGTATCAGAACTTGTAGTCAAAAGGCAGCAGGGTTATCCAGTCCAAGCTGAGGGAGCATGTCTTCCTCCTCTTGGCAATAAGGAAATCAGCTTGTCTCTAGTCCAAGCAGATTCTGTAAATCTTTAATTTCTCTTCTGAGATATCAGTTCCTTCAATTTACAATCTGCCTTATGTTATCTCAATTAGCCTTACTAAAAGGCAGCTATGGTTTTTTTGGCAAAATGGAGATATCAGACTTAACACAGAAGACCCCTAAAAATCTGTCAATAAGAAAATAAAACTGAACTACAGCAAACATTTACTTTGTGCAGAAAGTCAACCTTGCATTATAATAACTGCAACAGAAAGGCTGTCAAGTCAGTTTTGCCTTGTGGCACTTACGATAGCCCAAGACCACATTACAACTTTAATGACTGCTGGTTTCGATTGTGGTAGCTACGACCTTCACAGTGTCTGGTGTGGGGCCTTGTTTAGAACTTGTGCTGGAAACATGTTGGTAAGACAGAGACATTTTCATTACGGATGCACAGTACTCCCACAGAGCCAAGGCCTTTTCTGCTCCTCAGCCCACCCCACCAGCAAGGGGACTGGGGATGCACATGGATTTGGGATGGGACCTAGCCAGGGCAGCTGGCTCAACTGACCAAAGGGATATCTCATACCATATGGCATCATGCTCAGCATACAGAGCAGGAGGAAGAAAAGGGGGCTGTTTGGAGTGGTGACGGCTGTCTTCCCAAGTAACCATTATGTGTGATGGAGCCCTGCTGTCCTGGGGATGGCTGAACACCTGCCTGCCCACGGGAAGTGGTGAATTAATCCCTTGTTTTGCTTTGTTTGTGTGTGCAGGTTTTGCTTTCCCTATTAAACTGTCTTTATCTCTACTCACGAGTGTTCTTTTACCCTTCTGACTCTCTTTCCCATCCCACCAGGGGAAAGTGAGTGATCAGCTGCGTGGGGTTGAGCTGTTGGCTGAGGCTAAACTACAACAAAGACCAAGTGACCAATGCACTCTGGCTAGAACCTCTATGCTCACTGGAAACACAGATTCCAGCTCTAAAATAAAAAAAAAAATAAATTTTAACTAGCACTAGTTCAGCAGCAAACCAACAGGCTTCCACAAATTATCACAAAGGTGTCTCAAAAAGTGGTGAATAATGCACAGGATTCAGGATATAACATTAGGTAACAAGATTTTTGGGCTTGGATTTTTCAGATAACAGGTTTCTGAGAGTGAGCCAGAATTTTCTATTAAGGAAGGCAGATGAGTGTTACACTGCATCTGATCCTGATGCACAAAGAAACTGCCTGGACTTTCATTTGTAAAGTCCTAAGAGAAAGAGCACTGTTGAATATTCCAAGTGCTCCTTCCAAAGTTTTACTAGGATCCTTACAAAATTCTTGTAAACTTTTTCACTCTGAACTCTTAACAAAGATTTTCATCTTTTCATGGCCTGAATTCTCCATTCTCCCTTGAAGACGAATCAAGAAAGAGAACAGACACAATGAAAGAAGCCAGGAATATTACTGTTCCTACCTGTGTAACAAGGAAAAATGCATCAGTATGATTAATTACAAGTTAATGCAATTTAATTGCAATTCCAATACTGTTAAACAAAAGTAACTCATGGCTTGTACTTTCCAGGACAGCATACTAAACACTAATTGCTCCATCTTCAAAGAACTGCTTCCTGGTTTTCATATAAATTTTTCCATAAGCTACTGCTGAAAGAGGAGGGGGGTTTTTTGGTTTGTTTTTTTTTCTCCACCAATGCCACATGACACTTAGTAAATTGTTCTAGCAAGCATACCCAGATATCCTCATCACCACTGAATATATTTTACTTAATACACAAAACAAAAAGACCATTCCAGCCAAATAAAAAGAGAGCAAAAATGTGCAGCTTACTTTACAGACTGAAATCTTTCATTGTCCACAAAAAACATTGGGGTATTTCTTCTCCAACATAAAAGTTGACTTCATCTTATGAATGAGTACTTACTCTCTTGCAGCTTCTATGTATCCCAGCATAATTTCTAAGTATGTATTCTAAGAAAATTTATAGCCCTCTTAAGTGTTTTGCAGAATAACTGCATTAGAATTGATTTTGCTTCAGATGTACTGTACGTGAATGCTAAATATCATTTTTGGAATCAGATATACATTACCTACACTGCATGGATACTGCTACCTAAGAAGCTAGCAATTGTAAAAATTGAAAAGAACAGCATTTATCCTGAAAAAAAAATTATGGACCATAGCTAATGGGGTTTGGCAGGTATTGCTATTATTTTAATTTGCAAATGTTCAACTAGTGGAAAACATCAATTATTTCAACTTTTCTCTGAGTAGCTTGAAAAGATACTGCGTAACAGAGATATACAGGCATGCTCAAAGAACAAAGTTCTGCCAGTGACTTAGCATACTTAGAGACAGCCATATACTTTGGAACATAATTTAAAAGATGAGTAGAATATATCTTCCTACTGCACTTTTAGTTCTTTTCTTTCATTTTAAAATGATTTCATTTTAAAGTTATTTAAAATTCTGTATTCGGCCTCAAATCATATCACTGCTAAGATGAAAGCACAGTACACAGACAACAGTAAGAAGCCCAAGTGTTGCAGAAGTGATACACGTGATTTAGAAAAGAAAGATCCAAGATCTTAACAGCTGAAATGACTTTCTCATGCAGGATACTTTGCTTTTTTCCCTCCCAAGGAGTTTTTAGCAGAAAGATCAGAATAAAACCGGGCAATATAAAGTGGAAAGTCTTTGAACTAAAGATTGCCCAGAGAGATCGCGGAGTCTCCCTCACTGGAGATACTGAAGAACTGTCTGGATACAATACTGTGCAATGTGCTCTAGAATGATCCTGCTTGAGCAGGGAGGCTGGACCAGATGATTCACTGTGGTCCCTTCCAACCTTACCCACTCGATGATTCTGTCAACTGTACAGGCAGCAAACAGCACAAAATAAAATGATTTTATATGTAACAAGCTGAAACAGCAAATTACTCATTAAACCCCATTTTGAAAGGATGATTTGAAAGGATTTCATTTCAGAACTCAACACAAGTGTAAAACATTAAAGACATCTTAAGACTGAACTCCACTCCCATTATCTTTGAAAGTTTTTTATACATTGTCTTAAGACATTTATTACTGTGAAGCACATCATATAATTTATTTTAATTCTCTACAGAACAATATAGTTAATTCAGTATCATCAATAACTTTATACAGGTACAGTATTGAAGCCACGTCCTCTTTTGGTTACTGTCAAGTACAAAACAGCTTATACAGTCTAAAAAAAAAAAAGCTACAAACCACACTTGTAGCATCCTGTATTTTGTGCCTGGTTAAAGTTTACAGTAGTGGCTCTTTAATCTTTCAAGACAAATAAACATGACACCACATAACAAACAGCTGTGCAAACTCAGACGTAGGAGGAAGACTTAACTACCTCCTTTTTCCAGAACTACTTTTCCCTGCTTTACTGCTGCTACCACCAGACTTGCTGGAAGATTTTGAAGAGAATAGTCTTGTCATGAATTCAGACACATCTGGCAGCTCATGGTTGGAATTCAGCATGTTCATTGACTGCTCCATTTCCTGCATGTAAAGATCAGATAATCTTAACAGCTTGTAACAATTCTGGCTGTATCTGAGGCATCAGTTGAAAGACTGTATCAGAAAGATGTCAAATTTTCCCAAATACTGTTTTACTATTTGTAGTTCTCCAGGGTACACATTGCTACATATCTTTATGCAACCACAGCCAAACACTCAGCTCCACACAAAAATGTAAAACCCCAAAACTAAAAGCAGTGGTGTATGGAAAATGGTAACCATGTCTTAAGCAGTCTTACAGGGCAACCATCTGATAAAAACAAAAAAAATTGCATTATTTACTTTCAGCACTACTTTCCTCCTCATTAAAATTTAAACTATTTTTAGATTTTCAGATTTTCAGATCTGTGTTCCCATAGATTTCACGATTTCATGTTTTCAAAATAGTATTATTTATGCTAAATTAACACATTTTTGATGCTGTTTAAGGGGACTAGATATTTTTATTGCCCTATTTTCTTACATCAAACCACTACAGTACTGCAGCTGAGTTTGCTTCGTGAAAGAAAGGATTTTAATATAAGACCATATATCCAGGTAAGCTTAATGTAACTTTGAAGTTTAGCATGGTGGTTCTATGAGATGAATTAGCACATTTGAAAACAAACCAACCTTGAAGCACTTTAAATGAACACCACAGATGAACTGCAGATCCACAATGGGATAATGCTTATAGCAACTGTCAATTTAATGTGGGATTGTCACCTTGCTCTTCTACCATTCACAATGATAGTTTTAATTGCTTTCAAGGTATTTTAGTAGCCTTTGTCACTATTGCATCTACACTATATCAAGCACAGTTACTAAATCATTAACTTCCTATACAAATTAGTACTGTGCTGATTTCATAAAGAAAAAACAAGTTAACTTGAAAAATGTTACACAAGCTCCATATACTCCACAAACAAACAGAAGTTGGATGTACACTTAACAATTTAATAGATGGTCATCTAGAGAATACCACTATAATTTAGTTCTTAAAACCAATCTTTTCCTACTCTTTAATGGTAAGTTAAATTACAAGCAAAATTCTTTCAACTTAAAATTTCTCCTTAACAAGTCGTATCAGTCAGCTCTTAAGAACTAAATCATTATCAGTTTTGATGGTTTTACCATCTGAACAGCCTGTCTATAAGCAGTGTCAGATCAGTGAAAAAAGCAAGGAATAAGTAATTATCTTTTTTTAAAATTCAACTTCCAGAGTTCAGCTTGGTTTGAAGAACATGCCATGAACATCTAGCATATCTTTGTATTTGTTTTTTAATCAAAAATACAGCCAAAAGAGCATTACATAGCTCTGATATGCTTTTTGTAGGTATTACTTATTTAGAAAAAAAAAAAAAGACTCAAGACACCTATAAAGTACTACTGAAGACAATGGTCATTGAGGGAAAAAGGAGTTTTTAGTTAACCAAGCCCTCAAAAAGCAGCGACCCATGACAGACAAAGAATACTTCTAAAAATAATAAAAGATTCAGCAAACACCTTGAATCTCCATTTTGTCCTAGCCTTCTGCTATTCGGCATTTTGCATGATGAAAGGACAATAAATCAGATAATTTAACGACTATGTGAAGACTCCATATCATATACACTAGTGTGACATTTGGATTTAACAGTGTAGTATACTGTGGTTTAGGCTGAAGGGAAAGAGAACCCCACATAACACTCTTCTCAACCCACTTGACACTTATTAAATCATGTCTAAAAATGAAGTGCTAGATTCAAACATAGTGCAGAAATATATTGGAAATTAATAAAAACCCCCAGCCTTTGCGAAATTATATTTATCAATCTAAAGCAACTCTAGAAAACACCACTAATACTGTAACAATTTCGGAGTTTTGGCAAACAATTTAATTCTGTGTCGTGATGATTAACGGCAAATTTATGAGTAGGAAATGTTAGAAGTCATCGTTAGAACAGCAACACTGTATTAGCTGAATACATTATGCCCCTTAAGTCTTCTTTTGAAGTTCTGTTTTGTTTTATTACTTTTCTGTGCCTTGAAATCTCATTATCTTTAGTCTCTATATATCCATTTACTGAACATACTCACCCGCCTCATATCAGGATCACTGGTGTTGACAACTTTAGGCAAAAGCACAAATATCAGTAAAGGAAGAACCATCATCATCACCTACAGAGAAAACAGAAAATACTTTTAGTTGTTGCTCTGAACACGCTTAGACATACTAAAATAAAGCTTTACTAAACAGCCAAATTCCAAAATTACTGCACTCAGAGTCAGTAAGCCAGTAACAGTAACCCACTTGTCAGGAAAGAAACCTGACAGGGGATCATTGTGCTTTAAACAACAGATTTAAAGTTGGACCAATAAAATAAATGGTTATAATCTTACCCCTGCTGCAATTACAAGTTTGCAACATGTTTATCTCCGCACTACTAGAACAGCGTCACCTTGTCAAAGGAACCAGACTACGGGCTATTTTCAAAAGAGGCACATTAACAGTGGTATATAGGGGAGGAGAGGTCATACAAAAACTTTCTATTTGTATGCAAGTGAAAAACAAAGAAAACAAATCTCTCAGAAAAGTGTGCATATTTTTACTCAATTGTTTTATTCTTAGTATTCTGAAGAATAGCTGTATTTGGATCCTTAGCATACTTTCAACATTTGTGTGTTGCCTGTACGTACCATTGGGTTCATGAGGAAATCTGTCCATCCCCAAGATTCTCTCTTTATAAAGTATGAAGGTGGCCCAGAGGATTTCATCTGGAGTGGGTATGGCAGCCTGACAACTTCAGAGGGCTTGATGTAATTCACGTATCTTGCTCTATTGAGCAAAATGTAAATGATTGAAAATATAAACATAGACTCTTTAGCAAATAATAAAGATGATTTTAAAAAATCCAAACAAGTTTTAATAAAAGACTACAAACAAAACATCTGCTACGCAGTGTCAGCTAGGCTGCACTTTTCAGAAGCTTAATTTCTCTCAGCAGTGTGTTTTATGAAATCAAAAGCAAAACATTTTTTGTCACCTTGGTAGCGAGCAAGAAAAACTATGCTTTTTACAGATAGGGTCCAGCTCTGAACAGTGTAGTGCAGTTTAACCAGTTTGCTCTGGGCATCCATTACTTACATGTGAAGTTAATACCTTTTCCATAAGTGCATTACTTTGTATTTACCCACACTGAATCTCAGTCTTTATTGTTTTATAAGGTTTTTCCATAGTTCTTCAGTAGTATTCTTCATTTGGGCCTAGTATTTAGATAATTACTCAATACTAACATCTTTGTCACTCCTGACCCATTTTTCATGATTTATGAATATTTACCCACTTTGTGCAACTCCAGGGATGACTTCTGCCCATAAATAATTTATTCCTTCTGAGTTTTTCACCAAATACTCATCCACAGAGTGTCTTTCCCTCCTAACTTATGGCTACATATCTTCTTCAAAACTTGAGATTTTCAAGTAGAACTTACCAAATATGTTACCCACATGCTGTTTACTCTTTCTAGGAATTACCATAACTTTTTAAGGCAGAACGCCCCTTAGAAAAGCACTGTTGACATTTTCCAGAAGTATAATAGTTTTTCATGCATCTCTGATTCCTCAACTGTATTCCTCATTATAGTTTCTACCTGTTGGACGAGTAGAGATGCCAAGCCTCCTGCTACTTTCCTCTGCAGACATATCCTAGTTATTCACAGAATATCGAATTTGTTACCTTAATAGACCTTAGATACCCGAACAGTGCTAAGGGTGAGGTTATACATACTGTTGTGTCTATGTCTTTGTATTCATTACATATTAATTATTGCCAATAAAATACTAAAAAAGTAGAAAAATAAAAATTAAATAAAGTTTGGAAAAAAATTAAGCTCAAACAAACTGTGCCATTATTATTATAAACGTACTGTTTGCACTGTTTTCAGTAAGATTTCAATTTTTAACCTCCCCTAAATATACTGCTGGAGTGTTTACACTGATGTTTGTATTTCTAAAATGTAAGAACATCTTTTAGAAGATACTATAGAAGAATCTTAATGTTAAGATACTGTAAGTGCGCCTGAACAAGGAAAAATTAACTACAAGGATGTTCATTTAAATGAAAAACACCTTAATAGATAGGATAGACATTTTTCTGTATTCCTGAATAGTTTGCAGCTACAGGTATACAGTTAAGAGTGACTTGGCCATAACGTAAAAAATGAGCTAACAGTGTTGCAGAAATAATGCAGACTGGCAACTACTAGTCTTAAACAGTAACTGTAACAACTGCCCTATGGGGGTGTAACAGAAATATTTTAGAATTTCATTGTGCCAAGTCCTGACAGAACATTCATTAAAGAAACCGAAAAGGGAACAAGGGAAAAAACAAGGTACTGACAAATGATAAAGCAGTTAACTGATTTATGCCTGGATTTTATTTCAGGACAGCTGTATAAGAAAATAACAAAAGTAAACAAATAGATGGACTTTAGAAGTCTATTTTCTCTTATTTCAGGCCATAAATATGAAAGACGAAAGATAGCAGACTTTGGAATTTGAAAAACATGCATCTAGAAGCGATGTTAAAAGAAGCTGAACCATATGGTCTGAAAGGGAACATCACACCTACAGCACTGTTTACATGAGTTCTAATACTGTGCTGTCAGGTACACGTAAGACATCAATACAGAAGCCAACCAGGAAAAGCTCACCTCATTTTGCCTTTTGAAGTTATGTCAACTCGCACGGGCTCAAATTTATGAGCAGGTGATATAACTTCCACTACGTAAGATCCTGAAGGTACATCATGAACCACAAAACTTCCATCTGTCCTGAAAAAAACAGTAAGTTCCACAACATTTCAGTATGCTCCAGTGTACAAGACAAGATGTTTTGTTTTTTAAAGAAGCTGTATTGTTTTATATTATAAATCTTAATACAAGCACAGTGACCAAAAGGAAAATTTAAATCAGTCAGCACTCACAATATCAAGCCACTTAAGGTCATCAACGTATGCCTCAACAGTAGCAGAAATTCCCAGTTAGATTAAAGATTTTATTGTGCCCTCAAGTTATTGTCTTCCTGGAGGAATAATTTAACAGCCCAAATAAGATCTGAAATAACTTGTACTTCATGTATTCAAGTGATGGAAGAAATAATTTACCCCTTCCTTTCTCCTTCTGAATTACACACAATGAAGTTTACTTTGCTTCAGTACTCCTGCTGGAAGCAAAACCTTCCCCAAATTGACATTCTACATAGTGTGGGTAGATATTAGGGATGATTTGCAATGCACAAAAATAGCAGTTTGTGCCTTTGTTGAGAAATAGAGGTTTTTACTTTTAATTGCTCCCTTTAGGACCAGCCCACGCTGGAAAGCTCAATCACAGCAACAAGGAAACTAAGAGCCCTGCATATATAGACAGAAGGGATTTTTATACAGATGGCTTTTATTTTAAAATGTGAAACTTGACTATTCAATGAAAATATTAGTAAAAGGTCACTTGAAAGTTTCAGTACTAGTTGCCTTAAAGGTACGGAAGTTTTCCTTCTATGTGTTTCCAGAAGTTTCCAGTAAGAACACTCTAGTTCTCTACCCTCTTAAAAACAACATCAAAGATTTCTCTCCTATAAATAAGACCAAAGACAAAAATTTGTTCAAAGAGCAAGAAACATAATAAACCCTCACACATTAGAAACATTGTCAGAAAACCAAATAAATGAACCCTCTTAAAAGTGAATTCTCAGAGTTTTGTCCTCATGTCCTTCACACCAGTTCTCTAAGATGCACATCATAAAAGGACCTTTCCACCTTTATGTGATGACTTGAACCCCTAAGAAAGCTTACACTATATTGCAACTGCTAATAGGATGTTTCCCTAGGAATTTCCTTTTTTCATTCTTTACAGTATTTGAGAAATTTAGAGTTTCAATTTAGCATTTAGAAATTTGCCAACCCAATGGTATTTATTAAATCAGCTCCCAAATATGATGTCAGGCTCCCATAACTTGTTTGTACTGGCTTACTAGATGCTACACTGTCAAGATTCTGCCAGATCTCAGAGTAGAATATGTCGTGTTAATCTACTGAAAGAGCCCAGAGTCAAAGTTTAACTTTTATTACAGAGAGATTAATTAAAAATTACTAATATTTACAAGAGGATATATCTTAATTCCATCTAATCTCATTTTATATATAATTTTAAAAACAATGTATTATGCTGTATTGAAAACCATGAAGAGGATTTTAGAATTAACTTCTACTCTCGAAATTACGACATTAGCTCAGTTCTTAATTCTGAGGCCATTTTCTATGTCTTAGATCTATTCTCTAGATCCTTTGCTTCTCTGAACACACGCAGCACCACCCAAGATAATGATTCTTTACACCTTCTAGCTGCATTTGCAAGATGTTTTCTGAAGCAATAAAGCCACATCCTGTGAATTGGTTTTAAAGTTTTTCACAGGTCCTGTAACTTTCTGCCATGAACAAACATTTCTCCAGATTGGGTAAATTCTTAGTTAAGGTAAAGTTCTTAAAAAAGAAGGGGCAGAATTTGCACCAGTAGAAGCTGAGAATAAATACGGTCCTCCAGACAGTGCCAACGCGTTTGGGTTTTTTGGTTGGTTTGGTTGTTGGGATTTTTTAAATTAAAACTCGGCTGCAATGTTTTTGGCCAGCAGCCTGAGTCATCAGTTTGGATACAACTGCAGGAGGCTGAAGCCGAAACCTAAGGCACTGCACACCAGGCCCTGCCCAGTCCCTTACAAGGTACGGGCCCAGTGGTAACAGTACCACCCGAAGTTCATCTCGGGGCTCAGGGATTTCACGATCCCACAGCCGTGCGAGCCTGACCACGACACATCCGGGCGGTGCAGGAGCCGCCCCGCGCCCCGCCATGTCACGGCCGGACCGAGCCGGGCCGGGCCGGGC
>WBMZ01007505.1:159-96788 GCA_013400975.1 Atrichornis clamosus
GGCTGCCGGGGACTGCTCCCCCACCCCCCCACATGCACACACCTTCCCCACCTCCTTTTGTGTTTTTTCAAAACCATATCAAAGACTGGCAAGGGTGATCAACCATTCTTTTGTGTTCTGATTGTCTGGCATTTGCATATGACTACACTCGCCCCTGCCAGTTGTCTCCCTGGTAACCAACTGGAAAAAAAGAAAGAAAAAATTCACTAAGAAACACAAACTCACCACATTGATATAGGGGCACTAATATTTTTGAGTTTCAACCTTACTATATTCACAGTGCTTTATCAAGGATGTCAAGACCAGTACTTGCATTCTCATGGGTAGGTTTGAAAACTCTGGGGGTTGCCTCCAAAAAAACCCCCCAAAACCATGAAATCTATCTCCAAATAGACACATACTGCCTAGTTACAGTACTTGTAGATAGGCTTAATGGAGCTTGCCATGGAAAGTGGTGGAGTCCACACAAAATTAGGCAGCTGGTCAGAACATGCAGGAATAATCACAGAATCACAGAATGGTTTGGGTTGAAAGGAACCTTAAAGGCCATCTGGTTACCACCCACCCTGCTGTAGGCAGGGACACCTTCCACTAGACCAGCTTGCTCAAAGCCCCACCCAACCTGGTTGAGATATACATAATAGTAAATATTCACTTTTATTTAGAATTCCAAAGTTGTTATTTTTTCTCAGTTTTCTGAGTATTTATGCCAGTGGTTCCCAACATTACTGTCCAAAAGGCAACAACGTTGAGGGAGCAATGCCCTGGGTGCAGCCTCATATTTTGAGCTCTGTGTTCCTGAGGACCTCAAGAAGCAGGGGATCCCACAGCTATAGGAGGATCTTGTGGTGAGCTTAGTGTCCCTAATTCCAGGGATGGGAATAATTTTCTACATGAGTAATGTATTTGTTTGCGGGTAGTTTATGAATGGAGAGACTGGGGTTAAATGAAAAACCTACTGCTTCTAGACAGTGATAGTGCTAAAAAGAAAATGCAAAGCATTTGTTGTGGGTACCCTGTGTCCTCATCTCAAGTCCTGCCCCAACATCCAGATCTCTGGCTGATACACAAAGACACCCAGGTACTTTGTCTTTAAACCCCTGTAGCTGGGGGCCCCCTGCCTCTGCACCTAGAAATTACTTATTGAAATGCTACATCAGAAGATACTTGTCTTGATCTTCTCTGGCAGAGGAAGACATTCATACCCCTTTTTTCTTTGTTTGGTCACTGGATCTTGTGTTCCGTGATCTGTTTTATGGAGTTCTTCAAAGCAGTCAGGTTTGTAGGCTTTGAGCAGCTATTGGAGCTATTATCTAGTTTGTTTTGTTTTGCTGATGGGGATTTGGCTAGATTATCTCCCCTCATCATATAAACTCTAACTACACCTTTTCTATTCATGACTGATACAGTGATATATCATCCTGCAAAAGCTGGAAAAGAAGGCTTTGTGACATTGCCCTGAGCAAACTGACCTTCCTAAAAATGAAGCTTTGCCTCTGTGCATGCTGCTTGAGTGTTTCCTTTGTAAGATAATACTTTTCAAGAGTAACAAGCCCTATAGCTGCGTATTGCAACATTTTCCCTCTACAAAGAATTCGATTTCCTTGAGGAAATAGCAATAGCTAAGTGTTCATTTCTTTTACAAAGTGCAGATCTGATTATTCTCTAGTCAATTCAGAGTTTTTCTCGAGGTCTTCTCTGCTAGTCACAGGCAGTGAAACAGAGCAAAATTGTGAAAGATATCACTGTATACAGCTAATGGAGAAATAGTTTAAGGAAGAGGTCACCTTTTCATGCAGACGTTGTATCCAGATGTAGTAGGGATTATGCAGATTTAGATGAGCTTCTACATTTAATTAAAGATAAACTGAAGTAATGGGTTTTTTTACTTTTTTCAGGGCAAAGATTAAGTAGAGTTACTGCTTCACCAGAATTTTTCTTGAGACTGTTATCAAGTTCTGGTGCAATGCCGTTATGTCCACTGGCTACCCTGCAGTCACACCAAAATGTTAGTACTCATGCAATAGCTCTAGTGATGTCAATAATGTATGTACTTGCCACCAGTATACAGTAAAGGAGAAATCAGAGTAGCAGAAAACAGCTACGGCAGCACAGAGACAAGAGAATCTTTAAATATGATTAACTAGATTATGGGTTGATTCTGAGCCTCCTGAGCTGGTGCATATACAAAGACCACTTTTCCTTTTAGGTAACGGTGTCCTTTTTGCACAACTGAATGAAATCAGAGTGATAGACCAAATAATTTTTCATGCTGAATCCAAGAGCAGGCAGAAACAATCTTAAGAAAATGAAATGAATGGAAAATAAAGTCCATTCACAAAATGTAAAAGAGAAGATTTTACACATGGCAGGTTCATGATTTGAGAATGCTTATGTTCTTTCTGGAATGGCTATGTGGAAGTAAAAAGAGGTAGCATGACTTTAAATCATCAGGAGTCTTCAAAGAAAATAATCAGTTGGGAAACTGAACAATGAGTTGGTGATGGCACGTAGTAAAAATCTTTGAGGAGCTGTCTTCAGTGAAAGGAATAATTGTGCTATAAGCAAGAATTGTTGATTCCTGATTCTGGAGACTATACTAAGCCCCTTCTCCAGTTCCTCTACATCCACAGTGGGAATGGTCCCTCTTCAGTTACAAAGGAAGTTGTGAAGTTTAATCATCAGCAGATGTTTTCCATAAAATCCCACTCTCAGTAATGCACTCTACCATCTGAAACAGTGCCAGGTTGCTCATATGTCTTGATTACATGGAAATTTTCTATGATTAGCCAACTTCATGCCAACATACCCACTCCTGTGCCATATGGAAAACTGGAACTGCAGCAATTGCTAAAGTTAAAAAAGAGATGAATGAAGGCAAAGTTTGTGTTCAGTGCCAGTTTCCTCCAAAAGATTTTGGAAAGTATTGCTGTTGCTGAAACACTCACCAATGTTTTGTTTACTCCCCTTGTCTCATAGTCCATATCCCTTAACTCAGGGACATCAAATATAAAAATCTTTGGCAACAGCAGATGTTAGGTAGTTTCAAACTTAAGTACTAAATTTTGAAGCTGCTCTACTCCTTGACATCTGAAGTTATTTAGTTTTATTTCTTATAAGTCCAATAGATTTACCTTTTGAATTCAGGTCAGGCCTTTGTTTGGGTCACTAAAGGAAATAGAAATTTTGTAAGGAAGCAGCTGATTTTTGTGAGAGCATGGAACTCATCATTCTCTACACAAGGAGATCTCCAGAGCTAGAGGAATAATGAGAAATGCTTTGCTCCTTATTGGTATGGCTTAGAATAGTGTAAAGCCAGGAGGGACATGGGAAAGAAGTGCGTTTGGGTGTCGGGGGTGCTTTTTGCTTCCAGAGAAAAAAAGCTACTGTAGCTCTTTCTAAGCCTAAACTCTTGACCTTGTATCGACTGTGGCTGAGGGTAAGGCAAGATCGAGGCTCTTCTGCCTCCTACCTGTGCTTTCCCTCTGCACCAGCTCGTGTGGGTGATATGTCTGGGTATGATCTGGATGAGCTGGTCAAGAATTTGTGTTTGTGCACGTGTGTATGTGTGTAAAAGAAAGAATTGAAAGGGAGGAAAGCCCAGTCCTCACCATTCCCTTTAGTGGTCAGAAAAAGCAAAACCCAAGCCCCTTTAATGTTGCAGTACTGGTAGAGAACATGCAAGGAAATGGTTCCAGTACATTGGCCCACACTGACCTTTTGGGAAAATGCCATGGGTTTTAACAGTAATTACTCTAAGAAAGATGTGGAAAACCTCTGTAGTTTGTCCTGATTGGAGAGGAACCTGCCACCTTTGAGGGAGTACTTGGTCTAGAAAGACCTGGACATATCTCAATGTTATAATTGACTCTTCTCAAGTGCTGTGACATCTCTCCTGGTCTGTGGCCAAACCCACTTTCTGCACACGGGATTACAGAGTGGAGAGAGGCAACAGAGATGTCAAATGATGGTTACAGTACTCAGGGTCATGGTCTGTGCTCTCACGTGGCCAAACAAAACAGTGATAACCATGAATCACAGTCAAGCTTGAGAAGGCAGTACCCAGATTTTCCCAAAAATGAATAAGAGGATGGCCAGAAAACAAAAAGTACTGAAGAAAAATAGCATTTTGGAGCTGTTTGACTTTAAGTTGCATCACAGAATGAAACAGTGTCCTGAAAGAAACTTGGATGCAGTTGGGATATGTCCTGAGTTTGGAAAACAATTGGCTAGTTTACAGGCAAGAAATTAGAAAGAAAAGATATGGAATACTATTTGAGGAAAATAAGCCTCTCCTCGGTTCTATATATGAAGGCTTTATGAGGCATCGGCTTTATATTAAATTTATAGGCCCTTTTTCCTCCACAAAGGTGATCTCTCCCCTGTGAAGCAATTAACTATTAAGAATTAGTTTCATATTCATCCTCCTGATTCATGCCACACACTTGTGTTCATTGCAGAAGGCAAGTTAAGCCCCTTTTGGAGAGTGCCCTATATAATTTTATAGTCATCTGCTGAAAGAACATAACTCAATGTAATTTGTATTGCAAAGCTCACCTCTTGTGTAGCACTCGGCACACTTGCAAAGCTTTCTGTAGATCTGCTGTGATGGTTGTTCAGCAGTATTAGCTGAACCCCTGCTTTTGGGAAGTGGCTGTGTTCTGTTCATAGAATAGGGATGCTCAAAATAAGCCTCCAGAGACAGGCAGTTCTGCACTGAGGTGTTCCTGCACCACATTTTTGAAAGAATAGTGTGTGATGTTGGCATTTTTCACCACCACAGGCAAGGTAGAGGTAACAGAGTGTTTTTATATTGCAGCAAACCCTTATTTCCCTTCTGAGCAAAACACCTGGGTTTCTGACACTGCTCTGGCTTTGGACAAATGCAAAGGAGATACTCAGATTAAATGTATAGTTAAAGACAGATTTGATTGAATGAAGGAGTGGTGATACTGGTATGGCTTTGTGATGCCCAAGGTAATTATTTCTCTCACTATCTCTAGTCTGGTATAAGCATTGCTAACATTGTTCTTCTAAGAAATCAGGATACACAGTGCAAATAAAAAAGACTGCCTTTTAAGAGTCTTCACCTTCCTACTTTCTCTCACTTGGTGAAGGGTATGTAAAACCAGCTAAAGTGACTGACTGCCTGGCCCACCAATCAACCCGACCTTGCTCAGGCACAGCTTTACAGGTGGAGCTGTGGTCAAAGTCTTGGATGTTATGATAAGGTGTACAGTATCACGGGCAGGGGAGCATCCCAATGCACATACTGTGATGCAGCGTATGAACAATGGTCCAGATTCTTGATTTATATCTTTAGATTCATATTCTGTAAATCCATTACCTTAATCCTCTGCACCAGCAATTTTCATCTAAATCACCCTCATGCCAATACACTAAATGCTAAAGGTCCATGCATTGAAGTTCCTTGTGAATAGGTTTAGTCTTGCTGTTCAGGCATCTGCATTTCAATTTAAACCACAAAGTAAAGACTTGTTCTTTCTTTTCCAGACTCATTCTTTCTAACCTTAAGTGAGGAAAGGGAAGCACATGCTGTAGAATGTTCTTATCCATTACATGAAGTTATCAAAGCCTGTTGTTTTCTTCCGGCTGTAATCACTTCAACAGCTAAGTAATGAAAAATGACTTTCAATTCAGAAATGCTTTGGTAAGTAAATATTGGATTTTTTTGGTTTCATTAAGCATCTGACTGTACTGGTCAGTCTGAGAGAGGAGAGACTAGAAAGAGTGCTGACTTGTATATTCCAGATGAACTGGTGTCTGGAACTCACATTTTGGCCCCAAAGACTAAACTATCTGCTGTATTTTATACATTTGAAGGATAGTATGCTCTATTTTCTTTAGCAACAAGCCCAATATTGCTGCAATGTCTTCAGATCCTTTTTGACTTTTCGTGCATGTTCTCTCTTATTTGTTCCAGTTAGCAATTAGTCTCCCAGATAAGAAGCACTGCCATTTAACTCCCAGCAGAGCAGGCTTTTCTGCTCTGAAACACTGGAACTTATTAACTTGGAACCTACATAATCTAACATTCATTCTAGCACATCTTGTATTACTTGGCTGGTACTTTAATAGAAAATGAACCACATATTCCATCCTAGTATTTTCCTGAGTCCCAGTAAGTCTTCATGTCTTTTTGGTTATTAATTGTATTTATCTAATTGACACTGACATTAACTGTATTGAAAATAGAAAGTGCTTTATGTGGCAACACAACTGTACATGCACTTTTCAGATATGGCAGAAAAACAGTTCCTTTGACAGACATAATCTCTAATTCTGTGAAATCTATAAAGAGGATTTCTTCTTGTATGGCTCTCCCAAATAACTTAGAGTGGGATTCATCTCTACTCAGTAGATATCTACACCCAAGCTAATAACTCTGGGTTCCCCTTATAGTTACTGAAATGCATGTGTAGTTCGTGCTTCTCGGGAACAAACCTAGACTCTGCTTAGGCTGGAATGAATTTACCTCTGATTATCAAAAGAGACTGCAAGGTGCTTGCACTTTAATATCTGTGTTTGATCAGGTAAATATTACCTTAGTTTCTTGGTAGTTTGCTTATTTCTTGGTAGAATTGCAAACTGCTACAGAATGCGTGGTGTCACTTTTGGGACATTATATCTGTACCTCCTGGGACATTGAGTCCAGAATGGGATTAGAAATGGGTGAGTTACCATCCTACTTTGTCTTTAGGCTAAATATCCCTCAACTCTTTTTCTCTCTCAAACTTGGGTTCTTTTTGATGCTACTCTCTGCACTTTGTTCAGGGTCCAATGAAGTGCAGGGTGAAAACCTGGAGAGAACAGACCAGCCAAAGATATTGCCATGGGATATGTTTTCAGGGAGTATTTTCCTGCTTGTATCTCCTACTCCTGTTTCCCTTGCTCATGCCATTTCTGACTTATTTTCATACTGATCCACTACAATGTACAGTTTATTTTTGTAAAACCACAGTGTGAGTGGTTGCTTCCCTTTTGTGTGAGCGCTGTTGATTACTCCTTCCCAAGTGCCATGCCTCACCCTGCTGAACAGTAGAATTTCCCTTTATCCCCCTCCCAGCACATTTCTCCAATTTCCAAGGTGATTTTCAATACTAATCCTGTTGTCCAGTGAACTGGCAGTTCTTTCCAGTATAGTGTTATGTACTTATTAAACACCACCATCCTTCATCCAGGTCTTTAGCAGGGGTGAGTCCTACAGTACCTCACACCAACTTTTGCTGAATGGCGCAGAGTATGTCCTACTTGTTCTACACAAGTCATTTTTTTTTGCTTATAATTTTTTTGCTTATAATAGCAACCTGCATTGTACAGAGGCTGAAAATCCAGATGTGATGAGGATGGCAGCTGTGGTACAGGGGGAGGCCAACATCCAAATCAGTTTTGTCATCCCAAGGTGTAGTTTCTGCACCTGAGCCAAGGCCTTCCTCTACCTGTAGAGACCTGTAGATAGTCTTTCCTGTACAACTCTGGTGCCAAGACTGCTCAGATGCTGGTCATGGAATTTAATTTTGCACAGAGAAGATGCTGAAACAAGATATGAAACTAAGGGTCATTAAATGTTAAAGGCCCACCTGTTTGTTCCAGATCTGATCTTGGGTACGGGCACAATTAATCATTCTCATTTTGAACATTTCTATTCCACTGAAGCCTGGAAAAAGTCAAGTTACAACGTGTTTCTAAATTATCGTATTTTGCCTTAGGTCCATCCTTTAACAAACAATACGTACTAAATAAAGTGTCACGTAGAAAATATCATATCACACATAGGGCAAAGGAGGATTCAGAAAATGGGGTCTTCAGGAGCATCCCACACCCTGGCTCTGGAATATGCTAACTTGAACCGAAATATGATTTTTCTCTACACAGCTTATTTTCTACAAATATATTTACTTCTAAATAATTTGTGCTATTTTGTTGTGAATTTTAGAGTGGATAGGCTTCTAATAGTTCTGTAAATCTTTTAGAATACTTTTATGGCAAAAAATGTCCTTGCTTGACTGAATTAGTTTAATTAAAAATGATGTAAATTGCCAATTCTAATAATAATTTAAATCAGTAAGTGGACGGCCTTGATTTGAATAATCTATTATAACCTTGTTTTCAATTTACTATTATAATTATTTTACCAAAGATAGCTTAGTCCTTTACTGGTCAATAGCCATTAAAACTTCTTAATTTGGGAAAGAATATATCTTTAGAATAAATTTGGCATTTTTCTGGTAACCAAGACAACATCTGTATAAAACATGTGTGTGTGGATACAAAGACATACAACTATACCTATATAGATATATACAGGGTTTAGGATGTGTCAGTGAGTAGCAACTTATTCTGATCTTTCTGTCTCACATTTTCACTAAGATGATGCATGATACATTTCTCTTCTACTAGATGATTAATGTTTTACGTGCAATTTCTGTCAAATTACATTTAAATGGCAATAAAATTCAATTAAATGCACAGAAACATTTTAATGATTAATTTCATAAAGCTACCTTCAGTGTGGTACATATATCAGAGAAAAAGTTAATGAAAAATGTTTCATACTCAAAACATTATTTAACAAACACTTGAAATATTACCATTAATTAGTTAGCAAACCTTACTATTTCATGTCATCATGCCCTTTAAGACTTTAAAGCTACTGGATCTCATCTGCTCTGAGTGTATCGTTTTCCTAAATCAGAAGAGAAACTGTGCTACTTTTTCTATCCATATTTTGAAAGAAAAAGTTATTGAACTGATACTCAATTAAATGAAAACTATTACTTTTTCTTTTTATTTTGCTTTGGAAGATTAATATTTGAACCTGGAAAAGAGGGTCTAAATGCCAAAAATAGTTTTATAACTTCAGAAAATTCTGGTTTCAGGTCAGAAATCAGTAACTTCAACCAATGCAGCAGTTTGTATTTCTATAAAAATTTAAGCAGTAAAGATTTATTTCACAATCATAGAATCAGAATAATTTGGATTGGAAAACACGTTTAAGATCAGTGAGTCCAGCCATTAAGCCAGCACTGCCAAGCCCACCACATCTACACATCTTTTAAATACCTGCAGGAATGATGACTCAACCACTTCCCTGGCCAGCCTCTTCCAGTACTTGACAACCTTTTCTATGAAGAAATTTTTCCCAATATCCAATCTAAATCTTCTCTGGTGCGACTTAAGGCCATTTCTTGTTCTGATGCTTGTTACCTAGGGGAAAAGTCCAAGCCCTAACTAGCTGCAACCAGCCTCCTCCTTTCAGGTAGTTGTAGAGAGCCATAAAATACCCCCTGAGCCTCCTTTCCTCCAGGCTAAACAATCCCAGCTCCTTCAGCTGCTCCTCACCACACTTGTGCCCCACACCCTTCCCCAGCTCCGTTGCCCTTCTCTGGACACACTCCAGCCCCTCAATGTCCTTCTTGTAGTAAGGGGGCCAAAATGGAACACAGGATTTGAGGTGTGACCTCACCAGTACTGAGTACATTTAATTTCAATGAATATAATTATACTGGTTTAGACTTCAGCACAGATAGTCATAATTTCAAGTGGCTTATTTTAAGGCAAAGCACATTTCTCTGAAGAAAATATAATTTAAATAATAATCATGTTTTATCTTCTTTATTAACACACAAACTTAAAGCAATTGAAAACAACAACTAAAATGAAGAGCATTCATTTAATTGTAGAAGAGCAGATTCACAGGTCAATTAAAAAAAGATATATGAAGAAAACAAAAACACTACTGAGTGACACTAGACATCAAATGTTCCAGGTTAGACTACTTAATGCAAAACCACCTGACATTTATTTGATTCTGAAAATAATTAGATGATTCATTTTTCTTTAGTCTTGCTACAGCAGATGGGGGTTTATGGTCTGTTTTTGTTAGTGTGAATGCAACTTCCTTGAGGAACTAGGGAGGTGGAGGGGTGTGGGACAGGGGGCACAGAGACCTGCCCCCAGCCTGCAGGTCTGGTCTCTGTCCTTCCTGTATCCATCCAACTCGAATGCCAGGCCAGGAGATGAGAACAAGCATGGGTTCACAGCTAGGTGATTAGTTTGACGTGACAAGGACTGTGATGAATATAAGATTTTTGAATAGGAGCTGGTGTGTCCATCTTGGTTTGGAGTCCAACAGCAAGCAGGGAAATGGCAAAATTCGAAGCATGTTGACTTCTTTCTGTGACTGCTAATTAGGTTAGGAGCTGATCTAGTCCTCCCGGAGCTCTGCATTTACTTCACCTTTGCTTCAGCCAGACACGTCTGTCCCTTGTTTTTAGGGTCCCTGCTTGTTGTGGATTAGCCTGCAGGTGGCTTGCTTGGGTCCCCTGGCATGGAGAGGAGGCAGTGGGTGCATGTCTGTGCAAAGGTTGCACACACAGGATGTCAACACTGTAAAGCAGAAGTTCAAGAAAATCCAGCACATCTCCTTACAAATTTGACTTCTGAAGAAAATTCACATGGGGATTTTGTTTTGGACATTTTAAAATTCCTGGTGGATGTGTGGGGCAGAGGATAGAATGAAATAGGTGTGTCTGTTGTATAAATGTCCCTTTTATTGATGTCAATACGGTATGAGAAATGGCAGGCACTTGCAGACATTTGCAGGTCATATCTGAATTCATTCTGGTGCTGAGGTGGTGATCTTCAACAAGACATTTCACAACGTACTTCCTACTCAACATAATATTGCACGTAAAGAACTTTCAGTGAGAATCTGCTTCTGAGTAGGATGTAGGGAGGTTGATGTTTTCGTGATCATCCCTTTAAAAAGTTGCTCTTGTTCTTGAAGGAATCAGGATTCCTGTTACCCGGGTACCAGAAAGAATTCTGCTGCAGTAGAAATAATTCTGTTGATTTTCTGCGAAGTCAAAGGGATGGCATTGTGCCATTCAGATCTGGAGGTTTTATTTCTTTTTAAGCAGAAGAGGAATAATGAGGATTTGGGGGAAGTTTCAGAGAAAAATATTTTGGTCTGCTTTGTTTTGACAGGACAGTTTCCTGTCTCAAAACTCTTTTCTTCAAGCCAGAGCAGGATTATGGACTAGAAATATTCCTTAGGAGTAGAAGAAATTACCACAGGGATGCTTGTAGGAGAAGTCAAGGTAATTTTTTCTACACAGGAAACATAGGAATATTTCTTCAAGTTATAAATTTTATTAGCACAGCTAGAGTTCAGTTTCAAAATTAGAACCTTATTATACATTTATTTTGGGGCCTAAAAAAGTGAATTTCTGTCTGACATCAAATATATGGTAAATATAAAGTTACCTCAGGAAAGATACAGAGAACTGATTTAACATGTAATAATCTAATAAATTGTTTTACTCTAATGTGACCAAAACCAAAAAGACCTTAAGTACAAGGAAAAGGCAGTGATCTAGATTTCAGCTGCTTACTTTGCTCTTGTTATCAGGTAGCTGGAAAGAATGCAGTCTGAGTGATACCTGTGTTTAATAATAGGTGTAAAATGCAACCTCACATCATGCCTGCAGAAATGAAAATCTGCTTTATAGGACTTCACTGTAGCCCTGACCATAACAGGGTCTGAGACATCTTTTGGACTTTGACCACTGAAGAAGGTGGAGCACAGGTTACTTGTGCTTTGGAGCTGATAGAAATCTAAAGTCTGCCTGTCAGCTAGTTTCTTTCTTGTTGTTCTAAATATTTTGTCTCGCTGAGAGGAAATAATTGTAAGTCCTAGATTTTGGCACAGAAATGTGTCGGGGGATTTAGGTGATGCTGATTGACCTCTTCAGAGTTTCTGATGGATACCTCTCACCCTCCTATCCCTCTGTTTACATTTAAAATGGTGCAAATGTAACTCCTTGGTGTAGCTCTGAAAGTAGTAGTTGCAATTTTCTTTGGTTTTCGTTACTGCACCTTATTTTCTACTTTAATGGCTGGCTGAATGACATATGGAGCCTTCCAGGTTTTCACTCTGCCTAGAAGATGGGGAAAAAGTCTGTGTATTTCAGTAGTAATCTACTGGAGAAATCTATTGTAGATAAAACAATTACGTCTTCCATTTGTTCTTTTTTTCCCCCTTGAGCTGGCATAGAGTACTTTCCAACTCTATAAAGGTGTTTTATTGCACTTACTAAAAATGTCAAGGATACTAAACAGCAATGCATAATTTACAATAGACTTTGGAGGCAATGGAGTTCTTACAGCCACAGCTTCCTGAAACTATATTTATTACTATTTTACTACCTGCTGTAGTATCCAGGCTCAACTTCCAGTGTATTTGGTGAAAAAAAAGCCCCAGAAGGCAAGGAGAGATAGGGACTGTTGCTAAAAACAAGTGGGTAATTACTGGACATTTGCCAGTTTGCCTAAGATAAATGGATATTATTAACCTTGTTGACCACATTGAAGTGCTTTAATTATGCAGAAATGCAGGCAAGAAAACATTAAACTAACGAAATGTGCTTGAATTAAAGTGTTGGGGTGCTGAAAGAAAGAAGTAATCCCATTCCAGCAAGATTAAAGTGACCTTGGTTATTGTTTAAAAAGAAAAGTGAAGATATTTTCCTTTCTTTTTAATGTCTGGGTTCTTTGCAGGAGTTGGTGTTGGTTAGTAATGTAGTGCAAGTTCAGATGTACAATGATCGTGATGACATAATAATATGTTGATATCAACTTGGGAAAAGTGATTTGCATAGGCACTAACTATGATGTTTTAACGTATTAAGCAAGGATGTTAAGAAATCCCCAGGAAAAGAATGCACAGAGGTAAAATAACTTGCAAGCTGTGTTTAAAGGTTAAGGTTTTTAGAGCTGTTTTTAAGTAACTATGCCACACATCCTCTGCTAAGCTTTTGTTAAGGAAAGCTGTAACTGCAATTTCAGTCAGAAGCAGCAGTTTCTGTCTCTGTGTTGATTTGTGCTTAAGCAGCATGCACAGGTTTGTTATCATTTTGGTGTGTTTGTAAAGAAATGAAATGAGCAAAAGCAACAAGTGTTAATTGGGCCTCGTTTAATTTTAGTGTACTTTGACAGTCAATACCTCACACTCTGTGTAATAGCCCTTTATTTACCACAGGAAATGTCTTAAATGCTGAGACAGGAGTCAACCTAAGTAGAGGAATACTGAGGAAATATGTTCATGTTAGCAGCTGCCTGGGCTTGTGGTAGCCCCGAGCAAGGCAGCACACAGCTCTATGACCATGGCTCACAGAAACAAGGTTCTGAGATTTGTCTTGTCTTACCATCCTGTTAGGAGTTATCAGAGCAGGGAACAGCACCCACAGTGCCGGTGGCACAGCATCCAGACGGAGGGATCAAGCTCTCCGCTGGCACCGTCTTGCAGGAGGGTCTGAGGATCAGCCAGGCTGCAGGAATTAAGTCTCTTGTACTATTTTCATTAGCTTTTCTTGGTGAACCCATAAGTACACGTGGGACCACTTGAATGTGTGATGCTAAGTAAGTGCTGGCATGATTGAAGCCCTTGACTGGAAATGGCACAGAAAGAAAGCTGGATGGTATTAGTATCCTGGAGTAATTAACTCTAGCACATCAGTCTTTTTCTTCTGTAATAAATCCTGCATAACAAAAATGTGCAATGTAATCAAGCAAGCTGAGGATTTTCTTTCTTTTTTTTGGTCACAGTTCATTTTATACTTCTAGCTAGATGCAAAAAGGTGTGGCTATCAGCAGTCAAAAGGGGCAGAACAATGTTTTTTTTTCCTAAGTGATTTGTCTAGATGACTATCACCAGTGCTGTATGCTTCTGAAGACTGTCTTAAAACTGATGTGCTCAGTTTAATGTCTACTGCATTTCTACATGGGTGTCTGACAAACAGTTGTCTGACTGAGAATAAAATTCCTTTGAAAACTGTTACCTGTGTAGACCTGCAATACAGTATTGCCTTGGCTGGTAACAGGCCATAAGCTTTGTGCTGAATTTGCAAGGCTGCAGGACTGAGGTATGTCAGGTTTGCTTGGTCTGAACTCTTGGTGACCTGCCTGAGCTCTGTTTTACTTGCCTAGCTGTAACAGCAATTTTTCTAATTGACTGGGTGCCTATGGCTAATTTGTTTTACTTTTGTTTGTCTTTCTGTTTTATGTTACTTAGTTTCATGGCTTTAACATAATGATACAGTATAGAGAAACACAAACTGGGGAGGAGAGCAGAGAGGTGGAGACACAGGATGTGGCCTAGGGAACACAGGCAGGGAATGAGAAGAGTTGGGGCACAGGCTGGCACAGCAGACCTGACTGCTGTAAAAAACTCAGCCATGGTCAAGTAAAAGAAAGCACACCTGGATCTGGTCAAACCTGGTTTTATGGGTAACAAAGAGGGCAAAGAACAAGTGTCTAACATGTAAAACACTTGATATAGAGTGAATTTAGATGTGACATGGAGCTGCAAACAGATTAAGAAAGAGCAAGATGTGAAAGCATGTTAATAAACACATAAAATTGACCCCCAAATGCATCCATAACACCCAAATGGATCCTAAAGAGAGGAGGAATAAACCATCAAGATCATGAACATAATACTCATCCAAGTTAAGGAATCTGGACTATTAGTATTGAGATGTTCAAGATTTCAGTTATATGTACAGTTATACATACAGATTCTTGGCTTTATATGTATCTGGTGTGCTTCCTTTTTGCTTATAAACCAAATCTTGAGGATGACAAAACACAATAGGTCTTAGGACTGTTAGAAGGATAAAACAGTTGCACTTATACCAAGTGTGTCTGAAACAAAAAGACACACAATGCTTATTAAGTCAGACTGGAAAAAAAAGAAGCAGGAGAAGAATGATATATTTGGAAATCCATTCTATTTATTTATTTATTCATTTATTTAGGGTAGAGCTTCCTATGTCCCCCAGTATCTCGACATGGCGGTACATGATTCATATTATGATGGTTTAATGCATAGAGTCATAGAATCATGGAATCATGGAAGAGTTTGGTTTGGAAGGGACCTTAAAGATCATCTGGTTCCAATCCTTCTGCCGTGAGCAGGGACACCTTCCACTAGACCAGATTTCTCTGGTCCCCATCTAACCTTGCCTTGCCTTCCAGAGATGGGCATCCACAGCCTCTCTGAACAACCTGTTCCACTGCCTCACCACCCTCACAGTAAAGAATTTCTTCCTAATATCTGAATCTCTCCTATTGGCAGTTTAAAGCCATTCTTCTGTGTCTTAACATTACAACCTTTGTAAAAGGTCCCCCTCAAACTCTCTTGTAGCTTCTTTTAGGTACTGGAAGGCATACATCATCATGGTATGTTAGCTGAGCTGTGGTCATTGTCACTTCTCTCTGCTTAGTCTGTGATTAATATAAAGACAAGCAATTTTGCATAACTTGTTTTCACAAGTTGTGGAATGTGAAATTATCTTCCTTGCATTCGCTGCAAATTAAGGGCATGCACACAAGTACACAGACTCGCTGGATAAGGAGCAGCTCACACACTAACTGTCAGATTTGTGTTTTCCTACCCACATTCTTGTAGACTAGAAACAAAAATGCCATGCAGATGCATGAGATATACATTCCTATAAAAAAGGAACCAGTCTATATTCTAACCTATCTGCTTACCTGGCTTGAGTCCGGATGCAAATCCAGGCAGTGCTGTAGAAATAGTGACAAGTTCAAACCTTCAATTATGAAGTTAAAATAATTTATTAAAAGTTCCTAGAGCCATATCAGCTGTTTAACGTTTGTATTCCATCAAAATGATTTTTTTATTTTGCAAGGACAAGCAATATATTTATTTCCTTGTAACCTTTTGTATTCTTGTGTGGAAAAGGTACCCATGTCTCCAGAGGTGTAAGAGTAGTAAAGTTAGTGTTGTTGGCTCATACAACATCTTCCACTGCATTCACATTCACTTCATTTCACATATTCATCAATTAATCAGCCAGTTTGCACAGTGAGCCATGGAAAGGGAAAAACTGACTGTCGCAGGTTGTACAGCAAGTTCTGAGTGGATTCAGGATGAGAACATGGGATGCTTTGGATTTTCTAAGCATGCTCTTGCCTCTAGGAAGTAGAGGCTAGTGGAAGTACAGGTCTGATGACTTTGAGCAGGGTGTATGAAAAATTAAACTACCCAGGTTCAAAGTTCTGATAAAAGCATCTTGCTAAAACCCCTGTGGTATGTTAACTCACTAATCACAACCCTAGTTGAATTGAAGGTAGTTTAAATTCAGAAAATATTGCCTCTTCCTCAGGCGAGATCCATTTCTGCCTAAGCAGATGAATCTTAAGTCCATGATAAACTGATATGGATCTATATGTTCCACAGAAAAATCTTCTGGAACCCCACTGAGGCTGGTGAGTTAAATTAACTCAAAAGTACATGCAAAATAGTTTTCTATTTGCTTTCTTTTGAAGTACAACTCCTAAGGATAGCACATATCTCATGTTGTATTAGGTAGCCAAAGGATTAGATGCTATATCAAGGTATTAATTTCAGGACGAAAAATATTCTTATCATCCCAGTTACCCTGTTACACCTTTTCTGCCCACCTTTGCAAGCCTCCTTCCTGGTGATGCATACTCTAACCCTTGAGATGCAGAACACAGAGGGACAGCAGCCGCCATCTGAAAGAATTATCCGTGTAGTTTTTGGAAGAAATAACTGTAGGTGCTAAGAAAGATCGAGGGCTTGGACCAGCCCCCTTCTTCTCCTCATCATTGTCTACTCACCAGCAATGATCTGCTCTTGATCTGAACAGAGAGATGACTTTTCTGAGGCATAAAATCTCTCTACACTCAATGTAATTTTCTGGAGTTCATCAAGCCACTGTGGGGTCAGTAGTATCCCTTAGCAATCTAACTCAGGTTTCACAAGCAGCCACTCAAAACGGACTGTCAGGTGCATTGTATATGTTCAAATCTTGCAAGAAATTTACATGGAGAAACTAGTGGTGTGCACCTCTGAGAAAAGAGTAAAAATCCAGAATTCCAGAGTATTCTGCTAGGAGTATCATGTCAGATATTTTGCTGTATGATTTTTATTTCTTCCTTTTACTTCATTTTACTTTACTTCATTCTTTCTAAAATATGACATATTTACAAGGGAAAATCAGATTTCCTCTAGCACTGGTAACATTACAATCTCTCTAGCCCTCTGCCCCCGTCTGCCTAACACAAAAAATATTTAATGTGACTCACATGGTTACTAACCATGTTGTTGTACTAAGAGTATAACTAAAAAAGTCCCGCAACCTATAGGAAGAGTCTTCTTTATTTTTTAATAAAGCACTCCTCCTTTCAGGAAAAATCATCTTTAACATTGTGATGGCATGATAAAAAAATTCATTGCTTCCTCCTTTTGGGTTTTCCAAATGCGAACATGTATGGGTTAGCACTCTTGCCACTGGGGTCTGTGGGTTTCAATAAATTCTCAGTCTGAACCCTCCTTGTTGAAGGGTATCCCTCTGGATGTAACCTATCCTTGGTGTCCTTACATCTTGTTTCACATCATTTTTCCTTCTAAAACAAATGCAACTGCATTTGCAAAGGCTGTTAACTTTACTGGCAGTGGTTCCCCCCCAGAGATATGTGCTTCCCAAATGTTAATTCTCTTCAATTAAGCTTGCTAGATCATGCTGCATTGATCAGGCAATTAATCGATTGATGAAGACTTACCTGAAACAATGAGTCAGCTGTTTCTGTTCCCTATGAGTTACTCAGCTCCTGTTTTTTCCAATTCAGTACAGCTAAGAAATATGACATTCATCTGTATTTTGGTGTAAACAGGCACCCTTTGGTGACATAGCATCTTGTTGCTTGTCTTTGCTTCACAACTCAAGGAAAGTGCAGCCTTATTTCTAACATCAAAGAAAGCTGATGGATGGAAGGCAGTACATTTCTCCACATTTTTGTTTTTAAGTAATGCAAAAATCAAGTGGCCATTAGATGGGTCTGGAACTGTAAGCCTAATTCAGCTGCACTACATTGTGATGCTGTGAATACACATGCTTCATCTTCCCTACTGTTACAGGATAAGAGCATCTTGTTTCTTCTGACGCTGTGTGAATTTATTTCCCCAGTAGAAGCTATTTGTTGAAAATAAAAACTTGGAGAGTACTAAGTTTAAAGAAATAGAATACAAAGAGATGTCAGACCACAACTAAGTAGAATAATTACACACTCAACCTTTGCCCTGTAAATCAGAACAAGCCCCAAAGCATCCAGACACAGGACTTGGAGAACTTGTACCCGGGAGGTGTGAATTCTGGTGGCCAGACAGATTAGTACATTGTGTTTTCTGTCCTCTAGAGTTTCAAAGCAAATTTAAAATAACAGGGTCTAAAAAATAATATTTGCAGTAATAAAGATCTGAAGGGAATGTCAGTTAAAGAATGTAGTCCAGTGAGTGTTTGAACAGCACAGCTTTCCAGAAATCTGCTGCAGGTTGCAGCTTGTAGCAATCCTTCCGTAGTCTTTTGAGGATTTTGGTTTGGACTGTTCCCAAGTTGGAGAGAGGGTAACGGAAACAGTGATAATCAGCTCCATGATGGAGGCTGCTTAAAAACACAAAGAGAGGGAATTAATTCCATGGTCAAGTCAGACTTAAATTTAATTTCTGTTAGTTGCTTCATGAGAAGAAGCTGAATGCTCATGCTCAGGGAAATGTCCATCCACAGACACACTTATGCTGATACTGGCACGGGCCTTTAGCTTCAGATGAAGCCGAAACCAGGATTAATCTCTTTTTTGACAGTAAGTTCTAAATTGTAAAATTAAGTAGGAAGTGAGTGCTACTTGCTTTGACAACATGTTGATACAGATAGTGCCTGGCTGGCTCGCTACAGAGTAAACACCGCTGTGGGATGACTTGCAGTGAAAACATACAGTGGAAAGGTGCACTGTAGCCATGATTATCGATTTAAAATATATTTATTTAAGCATTCACATGTTTTGTTTCTGATTAGGATCAGGATAGAAGGAAGAAATTAGCTGGCAAATCTCTGTATGAACTTTCAAAGTTTTTCTTTTCAAAGCCATCCCGATGAATTATGGCATGTTTGTTTTTGTTTTGTTTTCTTTCAGATGGCATTTTTATAAACATTCTCATTTTAAAGGGTTTATTTTAGTTGAACCCAAATTCCAGATACTTTGTGCACTATTTATCTTTGCCTTAAATATGAAATTAAATAATAAGAGCTGTTTTTGACCTTAACCTTCTGTTCGGCAAGAGTCAGGAAAAATAATATGAATGAGATTTTAAAGACGGAGTCTATGGTGGTGACCTGTCAGACTTCTGTGAATGTGGTTTTTGTCTATTTTGATTTATAGCAAATGATTTCCTCAAAAACCAAAGCGTCAGAAATCTAGGTCCTGTGAGAGGAATAACAGAATCATAGAATATCTCAAGTTGGAAGGGATCCATAAAGATCATTGAGTCCAGCTACAGTACCATCCTTGGTGTCCCTAGAGTTAAGTCCTTGACTAATGATGGTTTTCCCTTACTTGTGCATGCATAACACATGCTTCCCTTCTTTATACCCTCCTGTTTATTCCTTGACATCCTCAGGGGCTTCATTTGTGGTGATACGTAGTGAAACATCACCAGTGACAGCAAGGTTGCCACTCTGCTTCTCCTGCGGAGAATGTATTTATATATTATTGGCATATGACAGTTTAATCAGTCCTACCTGTATGTCCAGCCATGCCCTTCACTTGTGACAACCTAATCTGAGAGAAGCAAATGTGATTTAAGAAATTACCTGTGTCAAAGCAACATATCAATTTGTTTTTCTTCTGTGAATATAGAATAGCTGATGTATTAAGTGGAAAGGGCTGCTAAAATGCTTAGTGCAAGGATGGGATCATTTGTTGAAAGACTCACTCATCTTAATCTTGAACATTTCCAGAATTGCTTTTTGGGCATCTTTTTGACACTTCCTTCAAGCTTTCAGCATGGTGATATATGGAAATAGTTATGTGGTATCTATAAGAGTAGCTGTAGGCTGTCTGAATGCTGACTACACAGTACTTAGATGAGGCGTATTAAAGACGTGTTCTTTCTCCTAACTAGGCGAAGCTTGGCCCAGTTGTTGACATTAGTCGTTTCTTGGGTTGTACCAGTTATCTGCTACCCTGTGTGTTACTCATACCCGAAATCTCCATCAGAAGTACATTCAGTGCAGCCTTGGGGCAGCTCATAGATCCAAGTGAAAGAAATAAAGGCCTATCCTGAGGTGCAGACCAGTTGGTTCTCTTCATTACATCTTCATTTTCTGATTGCTCACAGATGCTTGTGAGCATCAACTGCCTCATGTCTGCATGCTTAAGGTAATTTTCCTCTACAGTTTCTGTGTTCTTGCTCCACAGTTTATGGCATGGTGGGTCTCCTTGGCATCCTGTGATGCCCTGTGTTGTGGTTTGAGCCTACCCAGAGGCCAGGTACCCATGGAAACTCCCCAGGCTCACTCTCCCACCTCACAGCGGGACAGAGGAGAGAAAAAAGAATTCAAAGTGTTCATGAGGTTTGTGATAAGGATTTGAGAGAGGCTTCAACTTAAGAGATATGAAAGTAAATTTATTACACTAAAACTAACAGAAACAGACCAGGATAATGAGAAGTAAAACGAGCTTTGGAGAACACCTTCTTTCTCCCCACTCCCTTCTCCCAGTTCTTCCTCCTACCCAAATGGTGCAGGGAGAGAGAGAATGGAGTTTTTGGTCAGTTCATCATCTGTGGCTTCTTCCTGCTTCAGAACTGGAGTCATTTTCCCCTGCTATGTCTGTGGAGGTCCCCTCTGAGAGACAGTTCTCAGGAACTACTCCCTTTAGAAAGTCCATCTCACAAGCAATCATCTTCTGCACATTGTTGCAGCACAAGTCCATCCCATGGGCAACAGCGGCCCTCAGACTGCTGTGGCGTGGGTCACTCCTTCACAGGCCGCAGTTCTTTTCAAGCGTCCCCCTGCTCCAGCATCTGCAGGTGGGTCTCTGCACTCCTGTGGTCCTCCGTGGGCTGCAGGGAGGGGCAATCTGCCTCACCACGGTGTTTGCCACTAGCTGCAGAGGAATCTTGGCTCTGGCTCCTCCCACTCCTTCTCCCCTCACCCTGGTGACTCCATGTTGTTTTCCTGCTCACATCTTCTCGCTCACTCCTCCTCCCTGGCTGTAATTAAAACTGCGCAACAAGGATTGTTTTGAATTCCTTCTTAAATCTGTTATCACAAAGCCATTACCACTTCTAATTGGCCTGTGGCATGTCCATCTTTGCAGCCAGACAGACATTGGCCCTGCAGGATGTGATGGTGGGGCTTCCAGCAGCGTCTCACAGAGCCAGCCCTGTATGCCCCCCTGCTACCAAAAACCAGGTCTTGCAAAACTACGATACCCTGGTAACCCAAAAATATATAATTTTTTTCTTTGTTTTGCATTGAAATGTCCAAAACAATATGAGAACTGTGTTATAGCCAGAATTGGGTTTTCATAGCGTAACACTGGGGCCCTGTGCTACATGGCATGACAATCTGTGAAGAAATTAGAGAGTAAGGGAGCCTGCTGAAATACTTTTGGAAGGCTCATGGCTGGGGAAACCAAAGCTGGTGAAATGTCACCCATACTGCCATTTGGAAGCTGTGCTTGCAGGGAAAGATTTTCTAGACAGCTCCTGGGCTTTGTCTTGGAGAGGGAGCTAATTGGGTTGCTCGAAGTAAACAGATGGGATGCAGCATTCAAGCTTGCTCCCTGGCTGTCAATTTCTTATTCAGCACTATCTGCCTATTAAGTTCAAATATTGGCAGAAAAAAGTCAATGAAGAACAAAGAGAGAACAAGTAAAAAAAAAGACCACAAAAAGAAATAGATACAAAAAATGGCAATGGAATCACTTTCCATGGTCCATGAGGAAGATGGTGGCTCAGGAGAAAGCATTCACTTATCACATGTGCAAAAGGTGTCTGAGGAGAAGGATTAGGGGCTGCCAGAAAGAAAGGCAGTAGCTAAAATGATTGTCAATGATATTCTAGTCCAGAAAAACACAAGGAAGAAACCCAGCCAAACCATGATGGCAGTGCTTATAGCCTGCAGGGGTGTAGTTTGATCCATTCAGAGTAAACAAATTATTTTGATTTTGTCCTGGGAAAAAGCTCAGTGAACTTGATCCAATTAAAGTGAAAGCAGTGGAGCAGGAAGGACTGCTATTCTTGAGCAGCAGCAAGGGCAATGGAATCTCCAAAGCTCTTCCCTTCATTAGGTGAGGGGAGAAGGATGGATGTAGCTGGGTAGCTTACCTGTCACCATCAGTCTGGGGAGAAAGAGAAGTGTGACATTAGGAAATTTAGGTCTGAAAAGGAAGCAAGAATGAGATGTATGGACAGATGCAATAGAAAGAAGTGATTAGCCCTGAGAGACCTTTCCCTTTGCAAGCTTAAGAGGTTAGAGAAGCTGTTTAATGACCTCTTGGTGTTTTGACTTCTGTGACCTCTTTACAGAAACGAGCATTCACCAACACTCTCTCAGTCTAAATACAACAAAAAAGCAATCAGCTTCTCCAAGGCTTCTCATAGAGTACCACTGCATCCTCAAGGCAGCTTGAGAAGAATGGTCTTTAGTTAATGGTCTTTGCTTAGGCATTTTCAAATTTAAATTTCGAAGAAGGTAAAAACTTTGAAGGAACAGAGGAGTGCACAAAAGGTTAACTTTAGAGCTCAGAGTCACTTCAGATTTGCAAATGGCATTGTCATTCTTGCAGAAGCCCTGGAGGGACAGGGAAAGAGTAATTAGGGAGAAGTTCATAGTAGGTGAGGAATAATTAGGAGCTGCTGAGAAATAGCTGATGAGGACATCTCAGAGAGTGCCTGGGAAAAAGAGCACTGCTGCTCATACATGGGTAAACGAAGTACACTTGTGATCAGAGGTTGGAGTTTAGATATAGGGTCTCTTTTTGCATCCATCAGTACTCCTCAACTTATACACCCCTCCTTGCTCTTGAACCCCAGTACTTCCTTGTCTGCTGAAGTATTGTTTCCTCTCTCATTATAGTAGTATCTGACCCTGTTTTTCCCAGATGGGGTCCAGAGATAGGGAGGCAGCTGGACCCAGATGTTAGCAAAACATTAATGTTGTCTTGGTATAAGGATTCTCAAGTTTGACTCTAAATGCTGTCTGCTATTTTATTTAGGGACTGGTCACTAAAAGACATGATGCCCTCACATGCACTCTGGGTGTGTTATGACACTGTAGAAAGAAGACAGATGAAGCCCTTGCACTCTTCTCTCTAAACCCAAAGAGAAATAATGTAGTCAACAAATATGATATAAAGGCAACATGAACACAGGCAAAGTAGTAGTTTGTTAGAATATGATCTCAGAGCAGTAGTTTTGGAGTGAAATTTTAAACTATGGAGAGTCTAGAAGCAGTAGGTTGGCACACATGAATATTTGAGCCTAGTACCTCCATACAGAATTATTACTTCTGACTGGAGTCCTATGGCTGTGGTAATATCTGGAGCCATTTTAGCTCCTCTAAGCAGAACTTGTACCATGGTGTCAGTATAATTGAATTCAGGAAATCCAAAGGCCCGTTTGTTGCAGTGGTGCAACAGGAGTGAGTCCATGGAGTGATACAGCTGAGCTGAGAACTGGGTGACTGCACTCTGGGGTTTTGTACTTGGTACTAGCTCTGGCCTTGTCCCAGGGGTTGAATACCAGTCACTGGTTTCAACACATCAGGTGTGTTCTTCAAGCAATCCATTGGGTTTTGCTTTCAATAAAAACAGATCCTATTCATGTTCTTGAAGTGGGAGAAGCAAAGCATGGTTCAGTGGGGATAGGCAGGAGAGTTGCTTCAAAAGTGTACTCCTGATCCCACATAAGCACTAGAGCAGATGTCTCTGTGCCTCTGGTGCTCCTCTGTAAAAGGAAGATGAGGTTTTTTCTGCTTTCTGGCAATTAAAATAGGATAAGGCATTCTTAAGGAAGAAGGGAGATAAGAGGAATAAAGTGAGGGATTTACATTTATTTTTATCAGTGGGAAGAAGACTGTTTTATTTCTACACAACAATCCAAAGAAAATATCTGTACCCATCTATCCTTATGATAGATGATCTTTCTATTTTCATTATACTTTTATGAGGTGAGCCTATTAAAATGTGAAAATAAAGCCAAGCAAATCCACCATATCAAATAAAACGCACCAATGCATTTTTACTATCGACATGGAAAAGGTTTTTTCTCCATCAGGCTACCTTGCTTTTCAAATTAAATGTCAAGTATCATGTCTTCTCCAGAGATCTGAGCTACAGAGCAAAGTTCAGATTTGTCAACTACAAATTATATTTACCTGAATACTTATTACATATCAAATTACTGTGCTGTAACATGAATAAATATTGGATTTTAAAGTTATTCCATTCAGAGTTTTACTGAAAGAAGTTTGGCAGTTCCAGTGCAGATATTTGGCAGGCCAAAAAGGTCATGTGTTTTAAGGGAACATTCAGCTAAAAATATGGCTGTCTTCAAAGGAAACTATTTCTCTTGCCTAGTTATTCAGCACCTTTGTTGCTGCATGCGGGATCCTGCAATCCAAACAGCAGTTCAACTCACAGCACTGTTACGAGGTAAATAGGCACTGGATTCTTTTTTTTACCAAAGAGTAAATGCAGCACAAAGACGAGTGTTCACAGCAACAACCTGACGCACCTCATGGAAACAGGAGGCTGCTCTGCTTGTGCCCAGAATGAGGATGCCTGAGCCCTTGTGTTTGTCTCCTACGTTCAAAGCGCAGACATCACAGGGGAAGAGCCACGTGGCTCAGAGCAAGCTCTGTGTCCCGCACACTGAGGGGACAGCCTTGGCCCCGAGGCAGCCATGGGATAGAGGGGTTTCCAGTATGGGTATGGAATCAAGAATCATGAATGGACCCACAGCCTTTGTCACCTCTTCTCTTGAGAAAACTCTACTGTTGTATCTCTGCTGCTAACTCACAAGCTACTGTTTAATGATTAGACAATCTTCTGTTGTTTGGCTTTGATACAGAGTTCCCTCTCCATTGCTACACTGGTCCTATTAAGTATCTGCCTGTTGGCAGATATGCTAAAGGCTGTGCTCTTCTATTTTTTTAGTGGTGGCAGGGCAATATAGAAAAAATGGCTTTTGCTGCTTTCTCAAATTCCTTCTAGTCCACAGCCTGGTTTGATTAAAGTCTCCAGCAAGCCAAAGTAGATGTGAATGCAGAATGAGACAGTGTTATTTGTTAAAGGCCATTTATAACTGGGAAAAAATATGAGGAAACTGGTGTCTGCCTGCTGCTGACACTAACAACTCCTGATCAGCTGTTTCAGGCTTCTTGGACCATTTATATTGGTAGAACCCCTATCAGGGTGAGGATCTTACAGGACTTATACTGGCCTTAGCTGATTAACTTCTGATTTATATAAAACCACCTCTAAATTTACATCTGTAAAAGACTGGTTTGATCCTGTTACCTAATATTAAATTTTAAAACTTCGTGTCAGGGGGTCATGCTTGTTTGGTAATACAGCCTTGGATAAAAATAGTGTGACATTATTCCAACAATATTAATCTTAATGAGATATGCAATCTTACCATGTGTGTATCAAGGACACCATATTTATACGTTAACTTTATTATGCCAGTTAATACAATTAGTGTAGTGTTACTAATGTAGTTAAAAGTTTTATCACTAATCATATAAGCTCCAATAGGATAAATATAAAGGGTTATTAATGTGGTAATTTATTATTAACAAGTAGAGAAGCAGCAGAGCAATAAACTTTGCCTTCCTGCTGTAATGCCTTTATATGTCATCACATTTTGGTTTTCATTGCATGACTGTCATTCCTTACACTGACTACTGGCTGCTGATGGATTCTCTCTAATATCATATAAAAAGGGCTTGGTAACCTTTTGAAGATCTCAGTGTCCCTCAGTCAGTTTTGTGGTGCATAATTTTTCTTTCACTTTTTCTCTTTCCTCTTGACAGCTTGCAGCAGGTCTGACTCTTATCTGATCAGGATTCCTGTCTGTGAGAATGATCTTTAAATACTTTCAGTTCAAGGACATTGTAGAGTGTCTCTTTCAACTAATATAAGGCACCAAAATAGTGAAATTTAATGAGATAGAACAGCAAATTGATTGTCTCAGAAAGAGTACCTGAGAGGGTAGTTAAGATGATGTGTCAATCACTTTATCTTAACAGTTTGTACCGTCATCATGTGACATTTCTACAGAATGGCATGAACCACTTGGTGTCAAAGGACTCATTTTTGCACCTTTGATTTAACTAGCAGACAAAAATCTTTAAAGGGCATAGACAGCTTTGCCTAGTGGAGAGAACAGAGCTTTTGTGGTTTTAAGCAATTTAAAAAATATTGATGTGCTAGTTTTAGGACACCTTTCAGTTGTCTTTAGTTTTATTTTTCCATCACAAGTGTTAGAATTTTGAGGAGAGCCTGAACATGTTTTAATTCTGCTGGGTCATTTGATGCCTGGGAGACAGGCAATTATTCACAGAATAGCTACCAAGAGGCAATAAACTGAAGTCCACTCATGTTTCATGATTCAAAATGAGTCATGATCCAGGTAAAAATCTGATTAGATGAGGTGTATCTTCAGATTTTTCATTGGAGTGAGTCTTCCAGAAATGTGGGTTGCAGGAAGTGCAAAGAATGTATCAGGTACACGGGACTATCTTTTGTGTTCCTGGTATCACAGACAATTTCTACTTCAAACAAGGATGCTGGTAAGTAATTCTTAGGAAGGAGTTTTAAACTTTTGACTTTTTTTCACTCAGTCATCCAGAATGCACATTTGGTGTAAAATCTGCTGTAAAGACAACATGTAGGTTCTGCTTGTGGGGATGACAATCTGAGAGAGAAGGGAAAGAGACCAGGAGGAGATGATTTACTTTACACACTGCTGCACTGGGTATAAGTATGTGGATTAAGAGGAAACTCCTAACATTTAGGAACTGCATGCAAAGAGATATAACAGTGAAAAAATCACCTGTGGTAGGAGCTTGTGTAGAAGCAGTGGAAAACAGAATAAAATTAGAAAGCTGCATAAAACTGGAATCAGAATAGAGCTTTAAGAGTGGGGAGGTTCTTGAATGGCATATAAGTTCAGGCAAAACTCTTCTGGTTGACTTTGTCCTATTTTATGAAACAGGTCATATAATCTGTTTTCTTAGAATGGGTCAGCCAGTCAGTCTTCAGTCCTATCTTTTTGAAAGCTTAGAATAATAATTTAACAAAAACAATGCCTAGGAGAGTCTTGGGGATCAGGGCAAAGGTGTTGAATTTTATATGGAGACATACACAATCTGTTCTTAGGAGGATATTAATTTTGTAATGTGTTAGTTATTCTATATTGTGAAGTTGCTGAAAACTTGCCAGAGATCAATTTGGGCACTTTCAATGCTAAATAATAATGGCAGCTGTATAAGACTGAGTTATTGTAAAGCTCTCCATTCAGAAAGATCCCAAAGCATCTATATGCTGCTGTGCCTAATGAGAATCACAGGCTTGTCAGCCCTTCCAGTGAAATAAAGCCATCAGATTCTCAGATGTAACCAAAGAGAGAGGAAGAGAGAGCAAGAGCTACCCAATGACATTTAAAATTCCTTTCAAGTATGCATACATAGTAAAATGCCAGCAGTAGGGTTAGACAAGTTCATAACAAACCTCACAAATGCGTTACTCTAAATGAGAATGTAGAGGTCTCAATAATAAAACCCACACACCTGCTTCCTCAAAATTGAACATTTTAATTGAATTTTCTGCTCTTATTGGTTCCTCTTTGAATCTCTTTCTCTGTCTCTGAGTTGTAGTTGTGCCCCCAATCTCAATCTGAGCCATCTGTTCCATTTCTAATATTAACATCTTCTATCATATAGTGTACTATACCCAGAGAAAAAAAGAAAAAAGAAGATGACTTTCTCCTGGGAGGAAACCTTATATTTCACAAAAGGTTCAGCTGTCACTTTAAAACAACACTTTCCCACACACAAATATGCACCTGCCACGTTAGAATATTATTAATAATGCGGCCTTCATGTGTTTGACAAGCCAAACAAAATGAACCAAAAAATGTGAAAAGGTCTAAGAAAGGTGAGAGCAAGTCAAGGTTTCTTTTCAAAATTACAGCACCCAAACTGATCTACAATAGAAAGTAATTACATTTTAAATGAAATGTTCTAACTTAACTCCTTGTATACGTTACAAATTATTATTCTTTTCCAATTACACGGGTGTCTGTTTAAACTCAGTGAAGTTTGCAGAGTTGTATTGACTCTTAGTTCCCAATCTAGAACTACAAATCCCGTTCCTTCCCTTCTGTGTTGTTATGGTCCTTCACTAGCAAACAGTCTCTATCTCACTTCCAC
The DNA here is from genome assembly GCA_013400975.1 of Atrichornis clamosus. Classification (NCBI taxonomy): domain Eukaryota; kingdom Metazoa; phylum Chordata; class Aves; order Passeriformes; family Menuridae; genus Atrichornis; species Atrichornis clamosus. The sequence goes on from WBMZ01007505.1 coordinate 28,515, forward strand.
TGCTCTTAGAGTAATCCCATATTCACAGGGAATTTGTGAGTTGGAGGAAGAGGGAACAGTGGTACTGCTCAATTTTGCTTGTAACTGCAATTTCAAGCTGAGCTAGAGAGTTAGCATCCCAGTGACAAAAGAGTGGTAGTGGAAACAAAGGAATAGACTCAAGGTTTGGGGTTGATTCTAGCAAGTTAAGGAAGCGAACTGTAGTGGGAAAGGCTTGAAATCTGATGAAAACTTCAAAACGGGCCTGGGAGATTAGGCTGGAATTATAAAATAGAAACTAGAAAGAAACCAAGTGGTATCAGGAAGGAGTTCAGAAAGATGAGGCAAGGATCAGGTTTGTTTGGAAGAATCAGGGAACCTGTAATGAAACACAAAGTGTGATCATGGCTGGGGCAGTACAAGAAATATTATGTGACTTAGGAAGTGAATTGTGTGTATTTGTCTGTTCATATAAAAGCACATAAACTAGTGACTGAATTAAAGTTAAAAAGAACAACTTAGTTTTGGCTGCGGTTACATTCTGAGTTCCCAACTTTATGAGAAAAGTAATACCTTTTAACATAGATATTTCTCATGTAAGAGAAGTAGTATTGAGTTAGCCACAAGTTAACTACCTGTTGTATCCTTTTTTCTTCTCTTCATTTTATGGTTTGATTTTCAGTGTTATCTTTTTCATGACTGGCTTCAGCTTTTGTGAGTTCTGCTATGAATTCACCATGAACAAACATTAAGAATAATAAGATTAAAGGAAAACACCGATGCTATCAGAAAAGAGAAAATGTAAAAACCTCACATTTGCTTTATCCCAAATGATGTCTGGATTGAAGTAAGCAGACCTGAAAGTTGCTGTTCATCAGATCCAGAGAATCTTGTTTGTTCCTTGTGGAGAGATTTCAGCATTAGATGGCCGGAACTCTGTAATGAAAGTTTGGAAGTTTTGATGAATCTGATTCAAAATACCTCTCTCGGTTTTGTCTATCCTGATTAGATTTTCTGCCTAAGGTAGCTACTCAGTTTATGCCCCTCAGGGATGCAGGTATTTCTCTAAATCTTCAAATAAAATCCAGAGCATCAGGGTGACTCAGGCATTGAGTTTCCTTTTACAAACAAAATTTTGAAATTTGTGTTTTGTGGAGACTAGAACCACAGAGGCACATAAAAGTTAAAGCTTTGAGTGTAGCCCATAATAGCTGTTCTGTGCTAGTGCTGCTTGTTAACTGTCTGGTTTTGGCTTAAACTAAGCTGCAGAAAACCACACTGATGGCCAGCTTGTCACTGAAGTCATGAGCTGGTTTGCAGAGCTCCCTGCACGTTCAATGCTAAGACATAGACAGAAGGCAGTTCAGCCAAGCTGAATCTTCTTCCCCTGTCTCTCTCTATTTATTAAAGACCTTTAATGTGGGGTTCCTAAATTGAGTGCCAATAGTTAAATAGAAAGAATCTTAGCTGTAGGCTGGAAAAATGCCTTTGGCGTTAAGGAATGGCACTTGGCAATTTACTAACTTCAGTTCATCAAGGCAACAGGAAAGGTAAATACAGAAAAATTGTGCTTCACATTTTTAGTCTTCTTCATTTGTGTTTGAAGATGGCATAGATGTTTGAAATCAGGGCTTGAGTTTTAAAGACACAAATGTTTTGGAAGGTTTTGCCTGAAACCTAAGCCTTATCCAGGTTTCAATATATTTTCACTGATCCCTCCTCATTCTGTGGAAATACAGTGTGCTGCCTCAGTTAATATTAGATTTAATATGGTATCATGTAAATATGTGACTATAAATGTTTCCTACTGAAACACAGAGTTTTCTATGTGAGCTGCAAAGTTACATTGACAGTCTTTCTTTGGGAAAGGGGTTAGTTACCTAGAGGATAGGATACCTCTCGTTATTGCATGTATCCCATGGCTTCACCTACCATACAGAATCACCTAGGACTGAATAATTATCTATTTGACCAGCAGAGTTTGACACAATGGAATACAGATGTATTTTCTGGATCCTATAGTAGTGTTAACACCTTGGTAAATGTTGTGTATATCAAGGAAAGGAATAGAATCATCTGCAAATTTTGAAAAAAGATGTGGAGTATATTTTCACTACTAATTCTTACAGCACAAAAGTTTTAAGTGTCTCCAAGGCTCTGGAAATCAGTGTTACAATTAACTAAATGAAGTTACAAGTAATTTTAAGATCTAACCCCATAAGAGTTTAGTAGAAAGTTTTCTGTGTCAAAAGAAAGTCCTTCTGGAGTGTAAAAATAACTCTGATTATTGAACAAAAATGTCAGAATGGCAACGATATTTTAGAGAAAAAAAACCATCTTTAAAAGTTCAAATCACATGGATGGCCATGAAACATGGAGAGTGAAACTCAGGGATTTGGAACATGTTTCTCAGCAAATGGTCCTCAATTTCATTACAGCATCTATCAGTCTTGTAGTCAGACCAAAAAAATGCTCTTTCCTTCCTTTTCACTTTTTGAAAAGTGAAAACACTTTTTCCAGTTGTTAGGTCCTGATGAGCCCAACCTTCCAAAATTAATTAATTAATTACTGTCTAAAAAATATCTTTAGAATATATACAAGTTTTTTCTGTTAACAACCCTTTAAAACAATGCCAACGTGTTTGGAAATATTACCACGGTCCCAGAAAATTATCAAAGGCAATGAGATCTAGGAAACTACAGGTATGATTAATAAAGAAAATGATAGTAAGAAAATGTGGAAGGTTTACTGAGTATCATGATGTATTCCTGCAGGCCACGTCTAGTAGTTTCCTATTCCAAATATGTTATTGTTCTCAGGCATGTTTTTATTGCAAAAATCTCATAAGATGACATATTCATGTTCTCACAATGTGTTTGCTTAATCACTGATTATGCTATAGAAGGACTTCTACAGGAATTAAGCCTCAGGTTTGGATGACTGGTTACAGATACTTGGTATATCAGAGATATAGATAGTGTGTAGCAATATATTATAACCAAAAAAAGCTATTTGATTTTTTTTTGAGGAAATTTTGTTAGAACATGCAGAAATATTCTCCTGAAAATTGTTGCTTGTAAAGAGTATTGGCTAACACAAAAGAGACACATTTTGAATCAAAAATTATCTTACAGTGAAACAAAATGTCTTAATACTAAGTGGAATAGTGTGCCTTTATATAAAGAAAAAATACCTAGTATTTGTGTACACACGGTTTCTTTTCTTAAGGGGAATAGGTATGTTGACTGAGGACGTGAGTTAACTTTAGAACAAAAGAACTATCCCACGGGCTGGACCAACAGACCATCTAATCTGGGATTCTTTTCCAACAGGGGCTGGTACCAGATGTTTAGAGGAGAGTATAAGAACTAAGCAGTATACAATACATTCCACCTTCCAGATATATTGTTTGTGGACTTCCTAAGCTGGTGACTATTTCCAGACCATCTGCTTGCTGCACCCACTCTCCATGAATTAGTCTAGGGCTTTTAAATGCATTAGTGCCTTTCGTCTGTGCCTCTGCAGCATCCTGTGGTAATGAGTTTCACAGTTTTATTATGCATGATGTGAAAAAGTACTGTTGATGGAAAAAGGTATTTCCAGAGGGTGATTCATCCTTCCTGACTTAGCAGAGGATTAATTACCCTTTGAAGAGTCTCATCTTTCTGCATTGACATTAGAGCCTTAGTCGATTACTTCAGAGTAGACACGCACATTTTGGATAACTACAGATAGGGGAGAGTTATCCCAATTTTAGGGTCAGTTTAATTAAATGCAATAACCTCTTTCAGTTAAACACCCTCAGCATAACATTTTTTCTGTAGATTTTGATGATAGGAAATATCATAAAGTTTTCCATAAAGATGTACTTGAATGAAAAATTGCTACCTACCTTTGTAAGCCTGATGGCAAGGCTTTCCCTTTGCCAGTTTAAAGTAATTAACTTGTGTGTAGATGAGGCCTAAAGGATCATTATAAGAAGAGGAACATTAGGTTTCATTATTTATCTTTTTTTATTGAAGGGCTTTGGCTAATACATGTGGATGGTTAAATTATATGAACTGTGATCTGAAATGGATGAACAAATTCTTGCTGTTCTATCAGTCAGTGGTTGCTAAACCAATAATTTTTTAGAGGGAGAGACCCTCTAAGGAGGAGATTTTGGGAAGTGAGCCATATATCATATATCAACTATATTAATAAAGAGGATGTTTTCCACATCCAAAAGATAAAAGTTTGTACTTTGGGAGATGACAATGCACACAACACTGATCATGTAGATATAAGGTTTTTAAACAAAGTAAGATTTAATGCTTTCTATTCACCTATTACCTCAACAGGGTAATTAAATCATGTAAAACTTATTTTTAATAGCCCATGGCATAGACTGAAGAAATTATATTATAATGAATACGTAATTTAAACTCTTGGGATAAGAAATCTAAATAAAATATGCATTTACACAATATTCTGGAACCTTTATAGCTCTGAAATAGTTCTTATTTGGCAAAAGCACAGACAAATACTTGGCATTGACTAACTTAGCTCCTGTAATTGTAACCAAGGGAAATCACCGCACTGGTACTCAATTTCTAACAATAAGCTTCATAAAACTTGTTAATGAAACTCACCATTTCAGTCTTATTTTTGGAGAATAGTTCTTTTCCCAAAGAAATAATAAAGTTGTAGGGAAAAAACCCAAATGAAATCAAACACCCTTTTCATTTAAACTTGACTCACTCCCCTAGCTTTCTGAAGAAGTGCCATAGAAACACCGGCATTTTGCAGCTAGACCTGCAGCAGGTTGAAAGAAATGGTTAGATCTTACTGTAAACCCTGTGAGAGTTGGATTTCTTGCTCAATGGCAGATATCTGGTGTCCTTGTGCAATTGAATGGTGAACAGTGCAGTACAGAGATGCCTGTCATATCTCAAGTGGGATGGTCAGATAGATCCAGTAATAGTTTTGCATTGCCTCTGGAGAAGAGTAAAACTGTGCCCAGAACTTAGTGTCTGGATGAGTGCCCTTGTTGACCTTCTACATATGAGTGGAGCAGGACAACAAGAGTGTGTTTTCAAGTGAGTATTGGCTTTGTACCTAAAAGTGCCTGAGAAAGATTGGATGGAAGAAAAATATAGCACAGCCTAACCATGCCAAGATGGAGCCATTTTAAAGCAGAAACCTGATGGAAATGTATCCAGCAGAAAGCCCACTTCTTTAGATCTTAGCGAGTCTTCCAAGTTAGGCAGTAACTGAAGTGGGTTTAATGTTAGTGTCAGGCATGTGCCCATGACTTTATCATTTATCAAAAGAACTTTAGCATTTTTATATTTCTTGTAAACACGAGGCAGTGGTAGTTCCCTGACTCACAAGGAAGTTTTGAAATAAAAGAATGACAGTTTTACAAATACTGTGAAAATGACAGGCATTGCTGTAAGCCAAATATGTAGAGTTCACTCAGAAATGGCCTCAATATTTTCTTCTGCACTAACTATTGTGATTTCCTTTTTCCTTTTTTACTTTTCCTGTTGGCAAGGTTAACTGGCTGGACTTTCTGAGAGCAGATGTACAGGATCTTGGCATTCACTGTACTGACCTGCCTCATGGAAGTCAAGTAATAGTTATTTAATGGTAATAAGAGTGATCTGAGAGACTCCAACGAACAGTATTCTATGTTTGCATAGAATGTTCTTGAAACAGTTCTGCTTGCACAACTGTACTTCTGAGGGCAGCAATATAAATCAGAATGTCATTGTGTAAATATAGTATTTACTGATTAAAGCAATGTGTTATTCAGGAAATTACCATTATAAAGTATGATTTCTAGCACTACTGGATGAACTATTCTATAGGAAGACATTTGTTGAATTTCTATCTCTTTTATACACTTTGTGAGTACGGTACCTTTCATACATTTGCAGATATTTCAGTTTGTGGATGGTGTTTGCCTGTACTGCTTAATTATTGATAATTGTGATTAAAAATCCTAGCTATGCCTATGCAGTGTGTAACAGATAGGAGAATGCATATTTGACAAATGGTGGACTCTTATTTTTGTTGCCTGTTCCATTTTAAGTTTTGGAATGAAAGTCAACAACATCCTGAGCTATATCAGCAGGTAAACAGTCAGATCAAGGCAAGTGATCATCACTCAGCACTCATTGGAGCACACATGGAATTTGGGGTCCAGTGTTAGCTCTGTCTGTACAAGAAATACATTGAACTTGCATGATGGCCACCAATATGTTGAGGGGCTGGAGCACTTGCCCTGTGAGGAAAGGCTGAGGGAGTGGGTCTTGTTTAGCCTACTGAAGAGGTGGCTTTGGAGGAACCTAAAGCAGCCTGGTCATACCTGGAGAAAACAATGCTGAATGGAAATGAATAGACGGTTGGTGTGATGGTACGGAAAGATGTCAATGTCATATCAGGTCCTCAGGTCTCAGGCCTGGGAGGCAGGAGAGAGTCTATGCATCTTTACAGACTGAACTATGTCTAAGTTTTGTTGTGGTTGCTTCCTAAGTCAGTGACTGTGATGCTCTGGGGTGAGCATTCATAAGGCACAACTTCAGGAAACTTCTGTGAATGTCCTACGGTGCTGATGTATGACTGGACGTGCCAAATATTATAATTCCATACTGGAAGATATTCCACTAAAGCCAATGAAGTTAGATCAGCAGATGGTTTGGTATCTCACAAGGGTATTTGTAGCAGAGAGAGGAGCTGAAGGGAAGACTAATAGTCAGTGCTTGGACGTGCTGTGTGTTGTATGGTCAAGTTCTGGGGAGCACTAAGTTCGTTCTGCCAGGCCCAAAACCACCAGGGTCTCATTGACTTCTGATTATATTGTCTGAATTTAAAGTGATGTATGTGCATGCCAGATGTTTGTGCATGCCATGCATGCATAAACCACACAGTTTATTTGTCTTGCTTTATCAGTATTCTGCTGATTATCCTCTGTGTCCATTAATATTGATACATTCAGCTATTGACAAGGGGCTCTAAGCAGCCTATGGGAACAGGATTATCTCCCAGGCCTGTGGGGTGGGTGTCATGGTTTGAGACTGAAGTGGCAGCACACTAAAGGGGCTTGAATACCCCAAACAATTTTAGTCACAGGTGGAACACTTGTCTTATGAGGACAGTCTCAGAGAGCTAGGGTTTTTCAGCCTGGAGAAGAGAAGGCTCCAGGGAGACCTTATTGCAATCTTTCAATACTTAGTCTGAAACTTAAATGAAAGATGGGGACAGACATTTTATTAGGGCTTGTTGTGGTAGGATACGGGGTACTAGTTTTAAACTAAGAGAAGGTAGACTTAGACTGGATAAAAGGAAAAAAGTTTTACAATGGGAGTGGCAAAACACTGGAACAGATTGTCCAGAGTTGTGTCTACCCCTTCCCTGGAAATACTCAAGGCCAGGTTGGATTGTCTCTGGCCTGCTGTAGTGGAAGGTGTCCATGGCAGGGTGATTGGAACTACATGAGATTAAAGGCACCTTTCCAACCCAAACTATTCTATGATGTATTTGGTGTTAGTGTGTGATGAGGCATCATCATCCCACAGGAGACACTGCAGTGCAGTACTGGACTGGAGAGGGGCAGGGGACACACAGGGTCCCCCTTCTCCAAGAGAATTCAGGCCACCTCTCAGGGGCTCTCTGACACTTCTGTCAGTTATGGGATTGGGGAGGGAGGGATATCTTCCATTCTGACTGGCTCAGCTTCTCACAGCTGCTGGTGGTTTCCTCCTGGGGCTCAGGGCTCGCCCTCCTGGAAGGTTCTCCCCACACAGGCACAAACAGTTTAGTTACAGGGTGAGATCGGAGGGTGAACCAATCTCGAGGTTGAGCAGCCCCAACCACACACTCAACTACCATTAAAACTTCCTTTGGGTTTTTTTTGGGTCTGATGCTCCAATGAGGCATTAAACTCTTGACATAAAGAAATGCAAATAAGAACATTTAGGTGTCACATACATAATAAGGACACACACAAAACCATGATGTAAAATCCTTTCAGAGTGGCCTTTAGGCTGAGCTCTTTAAGAGCAGCAAAGGTCTTTCTGCTTTCTTTTCTCCGTATCCATCTGTCTTTTCTCCCTGAGTCTGTGCTCCTTCCTCAATGCCAAGCTGCTTTGGATAATTTGTCCCAATTAATTAGATCCCAGAGCTGTTTTCAAAAGCCTGTATCACTCAATCCCCATGCTGTTGGCTACCTATTAAATGACATAATTTAGGATCCTATAAGGGAAATCAAGCATTTATCTTACTTTTTGTCTATGACCATAGCACACCAAAGAGCTGGTATTTACATGGAAGCCATCTGAAATGCTAATGCAAATAATTAACTCCAACCTGCAGACTCCATTCAAATTGCTCGCTGAACCCAACACTGATACAAGAAATTTAACTGCAAGCTTCTTTTTTTAATGAATCTTTTCTTAGTACTGATTAAATCTGTGATTTAATCTTTTGTCTGTATTTTCCTTAATTTGAAATATAACTGAAGGAGGTCTGTAATTGTCAATCCTTTTCTATAACACCAAACTTTTCTGCTGTTTTTGTCTGTAATTCTTTAGGAGACTACATAACTTTTAACAAGGCTCCCCAACCTCCTTTTTATGCCCAATAACACCAGCTGCTTTCTCGCGTCTCTAATGAATGTATCTTCCTCGTCTCACTCCACCACCTCATCATTTTCATTGTGTTCCCCTTCTTTGACAGGTGGTCTTGGGGGTATAACGACATCATTAAATAGCTCTAAAGCTCCTAGTAAGAAAATAGTTATCGAGTGAATCAGAATACCTTCACTGCTGTAGCTGAATGAACAACTTAGAGTGTTTGCTAAATTTAACTGTTTCTCCTCTGCTTGATCTCATCCATCAGGTTCATAGGTCAGGATAGGGTTTCATTTCCTGTATAAAGAGGTTTAGGGCCACTTGAAAGATTTGGGGCTGCCCTTACTGCCCTCCCCCCCCTGCTGCCATGGGTAAACAGAAGGTTTCCATGTTACTCACATGATGGATAAACACAAGCAGAGTATGCACAATACCTGGAGCACCTACTGTAATTTTATGAGCCTATGTTTAGGTGACTGAGCCAAGCAGTGAAAATGCAAATCCAGGTAATAATTCAGCCATCCTTCAGGAAGTCATAAGGAGAAAAAGGAGGAAAAATGGAGCCCCATCCAAGGAACATGGGAATCTGTACAGACTAAGGTATTTATTTCTCTACAGGACTCTGAAGCACACTTGCACAAAGCATGCAAATGATTGTCCTGGACTGCTTTTCTCAGTGTGTAGATTTAGTTTTGGAGAGAGGAAGTGAATCTTAAGATATCTGCTTAAAGAAAAGGTCAGGAATACTTAATGGATTGTTATTTAAACGTATTCTATTTAATTGAAAAATTTTAATGGTAGTGAATAAAGTGCAAAAAGCAACCAGTGATTTGGGAGTTCTGTTAGCAAAAAAATCCCTGATGCAGCATTTGTTTAAGATGAGCCCTAGCACTTAGAAAAGAGGCAGAATAAACCTTTTCACTAATTTGAAAGCCTGATTAACTGCTCTTACCAACGATTGTGACCTGAAAGGCCAAGCCCAAATATGCAGAGGGCGCAGTCCCATCCTTTTCTCCCGTTAACTAATGGCAGAAGTGCTACTCTCATCTCTGGGTAGCTGAGGAACTGTCAAATTAGGAGTCACCATAGGAAACAAAATCGCCACCACAGCTGATCCCTGGGTGAAGCCTGGCCTGCTTAGATTAGAGTTTTGTTCAATTTGTAGTCAAACAGTAGCAGACAGGCTGCTGACATTCTGAGGTTTTGCTGTGGGTGTTACTGTTGGGCATGATCCACCGGTGGCTGTTCAAAAATGTTTGACATTTCCATTTTGTAGTTCACAGAACTATGACACCTCGTGTCAATGCAAATAAACCTGTCCCACTCTGATACTGTATTTGAGGCAGTAGATTGAAAATTGATTGTGTGACTTATCTGAATATAAATTGCGTATTTATTTACCCCAAACCATGGACTTGCAATTAGTCAATACATATTCATAAAATATGGGGTAGGTAAATTAACACTTGCCTATTGTAAATTACAACTGAGAATAATTTGCGGTGGCCAGAAAGTCGAAAATGCAGTTCATTTTAAAAGGATTTGATGCATTGCATTATTTAACCATTCCCTGAATAATTTCAAGCCATGAATTTAGTTACAACACGAAGTATTGCTGACATGCTGAAGAAATTTGCTTAGAAAAATAGCCTTTCTCTTCCATATATTGATGCTCTTTTGCATATATGTTTTAATTGACCATTTGTGAAAAAAAGTTATTCAATTTTGGCCCATCCAATCGGCCTTATATTTTTGTTAAAGAGAGATGTATACCCTCCATAAATTTCTGATATCTTTATCCATGCTACTTGGCTTCTTCCCTTATGAGTTAAAGTATAATATATTATGTACCATCTACGTGAATATTGGCTTGCATTTCTCCCACCAGGATGAGTTGTACTTTCCCATCCTGTTGAAATAAGAGTTTTGAAATGTAAGGACCTGGTGGCTTCTGGGAGAAAGGACTTCACACTTTGGGTAGAGATGGCATGGAAGATATTTGCAGACTTGCTCTGCCTGCTTTAAATCAGCACCTGAACCTGACTGTTTTTCCTCTTGGCTGAATGCCTTGTCCCTAGACTACTGGTCATAAATGTGGCCAATGCATTGTCTCCAAAATTGGTCAAAAGCTCTTGCTAGTGGAGGAGAATAGAAACTGGGCATAAGTTTAGAGTTCTCTTCTCAGTGCATGTCTCAGTTTTCAGTAATGTGCAGTGAAGACACTTCCTCAGCCTGCAGTGTTTTCCTCTGTGTTTATAGCTCTTACTGGCTTTTCACCCTATTTGAGGGTGTTTCTTCTGTTCTTTCTCGCTGGTATTTACTGTAAATTAAATCTCAGACCTGAGTGGCCTTTTAGAAATTTTCACTGAGTACCTGGTTTTTTTTGGTGAAGTGCTTCTCTGTTGGTAAATTGGAATTTCTGAGTGAGAATCTGCTGGTCAAAAAACACCAAAGACAGCTCCAGTACAGAAAACATGAAGTGTGTGTGGAAACAGGGTGTGGGTGAACATGAATTTCTCAGTGAATAGTGCATCAGAGGCAAGGACCAATTCAGAAATTACATTCCTCTGCCAAAAAATTTATGGTATGATAATAATGCTCTACAGTCTTCCCTTCTGCTGAGTAATATATTATTCTTCAAGCAGGTACTTGGGTGTTGAAGTCAACATGGGTGAGTGAGGTGATATTCAGCCTAAATAAAGGTTCAGTTCAATCACTAGAAAAATATGAGGAGAAGACAGGATAAGGCTGACTGTAATTTGTACAACCAAACTATGGAATTGCAAAGTTTCATGTAGTGAACATTAATGGGTGTGTGATATAATTTTGTCCTTCTGGGAATGCAAAAGTGTAGAATTTTAAAGCATTTTCATGCCAAGCAGGAATTTTCTACTTTCTGGGCGTACACTGAACAAACAGTGTGCAACAATTATTGTCTCTTTTCTTCTTAGAACCAACTTTTAATAAGAAGGGGAAAAAAGTAAAATGTTTATGTGATTATATATATCCCACATAATTGTTCTTCCATGAAAAGATTGAAGGATATGGAATTGCTCTTTGCTGAGAGGGTATAATGTCTATCTTGTCACTTAGGTCATATGGAAAGTTTTATGTGGAATAATGATCATTCATTTGTCTGTAATGGCAATAAGGAAATGTAAGGTGATTAACCTCTGGTATTCTTGAGTTTTTGGTGTTTTCAGCAGTACTTCCTCACCTGCTTGAAAGTGTCTGGGTCTCAAACAAGTCCATGTTCAGATATTTAAATACCTACTTGCTTCAGAAGGAACTTAAAAAGTGAATGGCTTCCTTTCTGTTCCTGGGGACATGTATACATGTATGTTTTTCCATCTTAGCATTTAAAGTATGTTCCCAGCATGCTGGTGCTCATGGAGAAGTGCTGCTGGAAAGCACTCACATGGCATGTTGCTCAGCTAGCGTGGTACGGATCTGGAAGAGAAGGCGTTCCAGGACTACTGAAAGGTGCCCTTTGCCATGCTGTGCAGAAGGTTAGACCTGCTTTCACTGCCTCCCTTGGGCAGCATGGGACTGTTTTCTTTGTGACTGAGATGATAAAGGTGTTCAGCAGAGGTAGCTGAATGAAGCAAAGTGGGATGATTCTGTCATGTGTCTCACGGCCTCAGCTGTCACTGCTCTCTGGGTGTTTCCTTTGTTCATCCTTTTCTGGACATCTGCAGAACAGAAGAGACAACATTCCAAGACTTCATCCCTGCTTGTCCTTATTAACCGTGGCGTTAAGTCCAGCCTGGTGTCAAGGAGTAGTGGTGTGTCAAAAAAACAGACTGGAAACCTAGAATCAGTGTGGGAACTTTGGTGTGGAAGCATCACTCGCCTCCATACTATAGAAACCTCCCCACCAAGGACTTCTTTTGACTCAAAATGCAATTTACCGTATGGTGGTAGTTGAACTGCTATATTCAACTTCATTCTTCTGATTGACATCGATTCTTGAAATAAAATTATCTTGAAACAAAATGTCATAAGGTTACATTTATGAATTGGGAAATCACATTCTAAACCAAGAAATAACATTGTTTTAAAAAGTGTTACAGAAATAAATTCCATGTTTTCTGTAGTATGGTTTTGGAATTGTTTTTGCCTAGGAAAGTGAGTTTTAAAAAACAAATTTACTGTTTTTTGAAAAATACTGATAGGAAAGCTCTATGTCCCTCTCAGTGAAATGACAATAATCCTGTTTCTTGCTCAAGGTAAACTGTGTTCTATATACTCAAAGTAATGATATTTCCCTCAGCTTGTAATTACATCAGATAAAATAGGCAGAACACTCCTAATTAACAAAGTAATGCAAGGCATGTGCCTCTGTAGAGGGCAGTGCAAAATGGGGGTGCCAAAGACTAAATAATTTCCACTCACCTCACCTCTCTCTCTCTCTTTCTCCTTGTATTTGAAGAGCAATGTGTCTAGTATTCCCCTTTCCAGCTTATAACATGAGACTTGAGTTTTCAGCTCCTCTCCCAGGGAGCCAAGAATTCACAGGCTTTTATGTTTCGCAGTTCTCTGGCAGAGGTTCAGGTTAAAACACACATAAAGCACAGGTCAGCCACCAAGTAGACAGCCCTAGCTATAGCTCCAGAGCGCATTTTGTCTTCAAGATGCATCTAATATTAGTGGTTGAGTTTGTGTCAGGAGGGAGCTTTTGAAGAAAACCACCTGTGCATCCCCTTTACTGTACTTTTATTCACACATCAGAGTAGACTTGAAATGCACAAATTTGATTTCTTTGGCATGAAAGTGACCACAAGATGTGCTCCAGGATTGCCTCAAATGCACTCCAACTATTAATGGACCTGTAGTTCACAGGAGCAAATTAGAGCTAGGCAGATGTAAGTCTCAATGACAACGTGTGTGAGTGATGGTCCTTACCCACAGCTGTGACTCTCCAGATGTCTGTCCTTGGGTCACTCACTAAGGTAGACTTTATTTTCCTGTGCAGGAGGAGGAAATGAGTGGACTAATAGGCAATTTTGCTATTCACTTTTTCACATGTGCCTAGTGATCTGGCAGTCTGGCTCTTCCTCCCCAGTTTCCACCTCCAGTTGCAGTTCTTCGGCATCTCCCTGCATGGGGCTGACTCGGGTGATAGCTCAGATTTATAATTCTATCAGGCAAATAGATAAAGCAGCTGTGACCACATCTGGCTGAGGCATAGTTAAGGGAGAGCAGGGAGTGCAGCTAATGCTCAAGTTAGGAATGACAGCATGGGAACACAGACCTGACTCCCTGCTGAAAACTGCCCTCAGGGAGAGGCTCAAGGTGCTTATCCAATTTCATGCCTGATTTCTGTCCTTGCCTGAGAGTGGATAAAAGCACAGAGATAAGGAAGGAAACAAAACGTCTGCAGATGGCCATGAATTTTATTCACTACTTAAACTGCCTACCTAGATGGTGGGGTGGGCTGACTCTACCTGGGGCTTGCTTTGGAGCCTGCTTGCAGATTAGTGCAGAATTTCCCTGACTATGCAAAACCTCCACAAGAACCTTACCATAGCTCCCCGGACTTTATATTCCAACATTTTTGTTTCTGCTTCTGAGAGTAGTCTGAGATAATGTTGATCAATACAGTCTGTAAGGTGGATCTCACATGTGGCCCTGTGGAAAGATGTGTATCTCCACAGATATCTGTGCTGCACGTAGAGAGGGCTGCTTCTCCTGAAATTTGTAGGGCAGGTGTGCTCTCCACCGAATCATTAGATCTTCAATTTGTTTCTTTCACTCATCCTGCAGATCCGGATTATCCCTCAGAGTACATAATAGAATGGCAACTTTTCTGGATTTGTTTCCAAGGAAAATGGTCACAATATGATAAAAAATGACTCCTTCACTGACAGCTGCTTCTAATCATACTCTTACAGGTATTTTCAGAAATAAAGAATTGTTTGCAGAAGACAAACCTGAAACTCTGTAATGATGTCCCATTGCTGACTTCTGAAGTATTTTTGATCTTAAAAAGAATTTGATGCTTCAGAGAAGCAATTTTGAAGACTAAAATAGCAAATATAAATGTATTCTTTGGTCTCTAAAAGAACATAGCCTACTGGTAATTCCAGGAGAATTACCTAAGAGAATGACAAATGAAAATGTAGGAATTTTCATTTTCTTAAATAGTTATGTTTTTCCTGCAACGGTAAAAGAGGTGGATTTTCTGTTAATATTGAATGAGATGATATGCTCAGCAAAAAGTCAGAAGAGCAGAGGTGTGATTTCAGGCAATCATAAACAGATTTTCACACAACCTGAGTTAAATTGTTGGGAGAATTTATGAGGAATTTATTTAGGAGAAAAAATATTCACTTTATATCACAGCTTGATCCCTTCAACACTGGTTTCAGGTAACACAGAAAGCATCCTTGCCTTAAACATTACTGAAAATTCAATGACAGAGGTAATATACATAGAACACATTTAGAAGTTCATTTGTTCAGAATGATGGTGGAATGATATACTTTACATATGTAACTTAGTTTCATCTGCTTTGGAAAAACCTGAAATCTTTGTTTTTTTTCATTTTATTCAGTGAGAAATATATTTATTTATCATTTTGTGAGACCTCTACTTTCCAAAAACCTGCCTAACCCCTTCAGATTTATAAACTTGTGGTAGGAAAATGGATTTTACCATTCTGCTGAAAGCCCTTGTTTTAATTTCTGCTTCTTGCTTAACAGTCTACCAAGTACTTCTTTCACTTGTGACCTGTGAGATAATGAATCACAGAATCTCTGTGGTTGGAAGTGACCTCTGGACATCATCTAGTTTAACCCCCCCACTCCAGCTGGAGCAGGGGGGTGACTCCACAATCTCTCTGGCTAATTCATTCCAGTGTTTGAATACCTTCACATTGAAATTGGTTTCTTATAATGTTTGAATGGAATTTTCTGTATTTCAGATGATACCCATTGCTTCTCGGACTGTCACTGGGCACCTCGGAGAAGAGTCTGGCAGAGGTCAAAGAGTGCAGTGCAGGGGCTGTTGAGTGCAGAGACAGAAAGTCTTTCTAACCAGGACTATTGTGTCCTCCTCTCCTTAGTTTTTCCCCTTCCCAAAAGGCAGCCCAGCAAGGGTCTCTCTCACTGCTTTGACAGGACTTCTTTCCCAAATTCCTTGTTTTAGTAGGAACATGTGGCTTTGGTCCCTTCTATGTGGAGGTGCCAAAAGTCAGACAGAAGGCTTGGCAAGATGCTTAGCAGTGTTCACTCTATTTCCCTTCTGCATGCATAAACAGTGCTCCATTTCTTGTTCCTCCTTCCCGATACCTATTAAAACAGTAACTTGTGATGGTATACAAATAATCTGACATGTTTCTTTTCATACTCTATATTTAATGTATTCTATAATATATACTGTTTTTTTCATATAGTTGCTATATGTGTACAAGAAGAGTCTGAACCAAAATGTATCCATAGAACAGATTTTGAAGGCACCCTATCTTCAAATGTCTCTTGTCACTCTTGATTTGAGAAGGACTTTTGCAGCAAGTCTATAAAGGTTACATCCATGCTGTTAGACATCTTCTCCAGAGGGTATTTTCCAGCCTCTAAGCCAGGGAGTGCAGAGTGACCACTAAACACTTTCTGCAGCACATATTTTTGAAGAGAGAATTGGTTGTGTTTGCTGTGCATAGTACTTGATCCAAGTCTGCTGCAAGTCCAAAGCGCGGCTCCAGTTGCCCAGCTCTGAGAAATAGTTATTAGAAATTAATGTGTTTTTCAGCTCAAAGAGCCTGAAATGCAAGGATGTTTCTTTCACAACCTCAAAGCTTATCATTTTGTGGCAATTATGTCCCAGAGCATGTATTGAAAGGCTGTGCAGACACCCGAGGAGGCTTTCTGGGGAGCATTGCATTACTGTGGTGTGGAACAACCTAAACTGTTTAGTTTCATTCTGTACTGCCTGAGACTTTGCTGGAGTTAGAAGTGCTCGGAGGTACAGCCAGACTTCACTTGGGAGGACGTAGCTGGTTACCTTTAAAAGGGTCCAGGAACAAATCAAGATAAGTGAGTTGGATCTGAAAACTCAAAAAAGCCAGACCTAACCTGACAGTAGTAGCACTACCCAATCAATGTTCCAAGTTTTGTCATTCCCAGCAGAGTCACAGCTAAGCATGTGATTTCTGTGGTACCTCTAATTTTAAACTGATTCTTGAGTATACTATAACTCCTTATCTTCCTTCTTCTCTATCTTTTAGACTGAAAGATAAAAATGAGCATCATTTATCTTGGAATCTGATGAGGTGGTCAGAGTGGACTAACCCCAGCTTTCCTAAGCCAAAACATCAAATATACAGTCTACACAGGGCTGATAGCTGCAGTTTCTATGCCATTTTCTATTCGAATGTGTATATTCAATCTGCCCTTTCCACGTACTGAAATATTGTCCAAAATTCTGGGACCTTTTAAGTTATTAAAATCCTTTTTTTCTTAAACTCGCATCTGGGATGGGTTAATTGTGCCACCCATTAATATTTCCAGTTGACAGCTCCTCTACCCAGTTCCATTGAGAACTTTTATTTCTGCCATTGTGTGGTTTCCTATTTGCCTAGCACCAGCAGCTCCCTTTGATTCAGATCCATGTATTTATGTAGAGTAGCACCAGGGAGCTGAATGGAGCCACAAGTTGCTTGTACACCATGGTGCCCAGACACCTATGCAGGCACGGTTCTTGATCCTGCAGGAAAATGTCATGTCACTGAAACTCCAGCAGAGATCAACGTGTGAGCACAACTGCAAAGAGCACTGAGATGTGCCAGCTTAATTTGTGTCTCATAGTGTTCTGAATGCAGCCGGATGGTTTACTGTGAATGAGAGAAATCATATAAACTTTTTGAACTGCATTTAAATATTGGGCTTTATGGTACTCTGCTGTAGGAGAAAATTTCTTCACTGACACAAAGGCAAGAACACGATAGGTAATAATCTGAATGGGACCTTTTATATTTTCACTTTCAATGCATTTCACAGCCAGAAAGTTGCATTTGGGTGCTTTTAATTTTTGGATACCCATGAGGAAAAATGGCTTAGGTTTTAGAAACTTAGTGCTTTCCTAAAGCATTACGCCTCTACTCTGAAGAAAGAGAAATTTCAGGGAACATATTTTCCTTGTCCATCACCTTGATGCTTAGTGTTTGCAGCATGGAAAGAGAAAACAGATACTGCTGTGCAACCTGTAGTTCTGCATCTTCCTCTCAGTCAAATAAAATAGTGCCATGTCAGCTGTTATCATAGGGCATCTGAGTTAAGTCCACATGGTCTTCCCTTTGTGCCCGTAGTCAGCTAGAGGCAAGGGTGCAAAGTTGTAACTTTACTGGTATAAGGAGTAAATAAATTGTTGAATTTTAAGTTGCTTGATATCTAGAATGGAAACTAATTAAGGTGACCGGTATAAAAAATGAAGATTTTTTATTGAAACCAAATAAAACTCACCTTTGGCTGATTGGTAGAAAATAATCAGTAGAAAAGTATGATCTACCAGAGACTGGTGATGGAAAACTCAATGCGGGATGGGTGAAGAATATCCATTTGGGAGACCTATGTGCTTCCTTGACCAGAGATTACTGAAAAAAGCATAAGAAGTGGAGATCAATTTGGGGAATAATCTTCCAGAGACCTCAGAGGAGATCCTTCAGTAGATCTGTCTATCAGTTGGAGAGAAAGAAGAGAAGAGAAGAGAAGAGAAGAGAAGAGAAGAGAAGAGAAGAGAAAACCACTGTGTGCATGAGGCAGAGAAGTTATGTGAACTCTGGCCTGGATCAGTGAGAGGACACCCAAATCTGTGATGCTCAGCCATCCTCCTGGATAACCTCTACTGCTCATCAGTCATTCAGGATACAATAGCATGTTTTCTATGGTGTTGCCATACAGATGGTGTTAAATGTGGTGGTTCTACAGTTTTATTAAAGTTTTCTCTATTATTAATACATTAGAAAGAATATTAACATTAATAGTTGTAGTACTGCTTTAAATTAGAAAGGATAATGTAATTCAGTTTTCCTTGTAATATTCCCTATGTGGATTGTCAACGGCTCAACCACCACTCTCTCTGTGCAAATAGGTCTTAAGTTTCCAGAGCCTTGTGTTTTACCCTCTGAAATCTTCCTCTTCACAGGATTGCAATGTAGATGAGGGTGGCAGAAAGCTCTGGACATTGCCTGGTATATGTTGCGGTCTGTTAAATCTGTCACTGCTGCATCATTCTCCCCCCTTTTTGGTGTGTCTTATGGTTTTACCTTAGTTCTCCCCCTAAGTTAATCCAATGGTTTATCTCTGGGTTTGTGTCAATCTTAATGTTGGTTATGTTAATTACCCCTCCCTGGAAAGTCCCTTCTTAGTCCCATCCCCTCCTGGAAAGTCCCGTTCTCCCTCGATGCCCCATGGGTCCGGTTTCCCTGTTCCTCCCCTCTCTCCTTCTCAGTGGGCTTCCCCTGATCACCCTGATTTTCCTCCGCCCATGGACCCTCAGACAATTGGACCCTGGAGTTTTCCCCGCCCTGATTCCTCCCCGGTTATAATGTTGTGTTGTGCCATTGTACCTGGCTCTCTGTGCCAGGAAACCATTGAGAGTTGGTCCATGATTAAACCCTCTCGGTACTCCTGCCGGAGAACTCCTCCCAACCTCTTTGCCTCTGCCTTTTATTTACCGCCGGTCGGTGTGCGAGTTGGCGCGTGCCTGCTCCCAATCAGCAGGGAGTGCAAGGCCCCACGGAGGGGTAACCGAACCCCCTGAGAGCGACTCCTGGAGGGATGTCTCTCAGAAGTCCGCTAGGCGCCTTGCGCTTCTCNTCAGAAGGCCGCTAGGCGCCTTGAGCTTGTCCCCTTGCTCCTACCCGACTCAGTGACCGCAAGGCGCTTGACAGCGGCAGGTATAACGCCTCTCCTTGAACAGGGTCTGCTAGAGCGGGTTGTCCAGAGCAAAGTCCACCTTACTTTTGAACATCTGCATGCACAGAAACTTGTTTTCCTGTATCCCATGGGTTGTGCTCCACACAATCATCTCTTCTAGGAAAAGAGGTATCTTCTCAGCTTAGCTAGCCATGCCTTCTATGTTGCCTGTAGACTGTGGTGGACAGGATTGAACTAGTGACATTGAATCATGCTTTTGAAGTATTTTTGAAACTGTGTATGGGAACCTCCTTAAACAAGAAAGCTAAGTGAAAAAAAAAGCAATGACCCCTTGTCCTGCAAAAATACCCTGCAGCTTCTTGAATTACAGCCCAGTCCCTTCTTTCAAGGGACATAATCAAAATTAAGCTGTGCTCCATCCCAGAATTTACTCTTCACCGCTGGTTCAGGCATGGTCAAAGAGCTATCACATTTGCAGTTGCCGATTTGCAGTGTGGAGAGGAACGAGGGTAACAACACTTGACTGGTCATACTCCTCCCCTTGGCACCTTGTGTACTAGAGATAAGGGAATCCAAAAGAGCTGGATACCTGGCCAGTTAATGCCAACTGCTAGGCAGGAGGGGAATGAGTGTTGGATATTATCTGTGGTCAGTGACAGCCAGAATCTGTACTCTCTATGCTGCTTACATAGAACAATTAGGTTTAGTAATGAGAGATAGCCTGATTTATGTTTTCAGAATAATTAAGAGGCTAAGAGAGATTATAAAAGGAAAAATTGAACAAATAGATAAGTTTAGGCATGCATTGAGAAAGGAAAATAAATAAATTATGGTAAAAATAATTTCCTCACTTTTTCCTTCTGAATTTTGTATTCTGATCCCCAGCTGTGTCTGGGCAGTCAGGTTTCTCAGGGATCCAGCTCTGTGCAAATGATTCTTTGTCTGGCAATAAAAAAAGACCAAAAAGAAGTGAGATACAATGGTACAATTGGTAAAGAACAACCAGATGAGGGGAAAGTAAGTTGTGCAATTCTCTTAATATTTGTGAGAGTACACCAGGAGTGAATAGTGAATAGCACATCATACCTTAAAGAGATATTTTCAGGGGTTAATGCTCAGCTTAATAATGGGCAGATCAGTGCATTTTTACTTTGTAAGCTTTCAGTTTTACTTTTTGATTGAAGGCCAGAAACTTTTACACATGTGCTATCAAGATTATTTTAGTGATGGAGGTAAAATGGGTGTCACTTTTTGTATCATTGTCCTAAACCATTGTAAAGACAGGCATCCTGATCAGAATGACTATTTTTGGTGACATCCTAGTTTCTGCTATCTTTAGATTTTTTAAAAAAGGGTACTTTTTCTCATTAAATGTAACCTACTTGTACAATTCACTCATACTGTGATCTATAATATCCTTTACTGAGGGAGAATGTGCACACAAATCTTCCAGAAAAGACAGCAATTTTCGTCCAAACTCTCCTGAAAAGAAGAGAAAGGACAGGAATTCATTTGGTTTATCTAACAGTTTTCCTTGCATTTTATACTCTTTCCATAATGAGGAAATCGAGGGAACTTCTTTATCTGTGAATTCTTTTCAGTTTTTCAGGGATGTGCCTGTGGTGAGGTGGCCATAAATACCTGAGGAGAAGTTTGTGTAAGAATAGAACTCTGCAGTATTGGAGTTTATGGCTCCTGCTTTTTTGAGCCCTAGGGCCACCTTGGCTGACTTTGGTGTAACAAAAGTGGTGTAACAGCTCAGTTGAGGCAAAAGATATTGTTTAGCAACAAAAGAGCCTGTAACAAGCAATATCGAAAGAACTTCTACTTTGGACATTGAATTAGATTAAACAAAAGATTAGAAATTAGTTGGATATATTTAGAAGTTATGCAAGGCGGTTGAATCACTGTAATGATTTTCAGGAGAGGAAGGTGAAAGAGTAATTTGACCTGCATTTACAGATATTTGTAGGTATATTTAACCTATACTATTCATAGAAAATTGATCCTACTCCACAACTAATTAAAGCTGGAATGCTATCCAAAGGATAGCAAGTAGATCAAATAAGCATTCATGCAAACTCCAATGGTTTCCTCCAACCTAAATTATGCAGGTTTTAAAAAATCTGTTTGCTGGTGTACAAAACCAGTTTTTAAGTAGTCTTAGGTTCATGTTGCAGTCCCAGCTAGAAAAAATGGGTACTTCATTGTTGTATTTTAAAATGGGCTTCCAAACAATGGAAAATTTTCTACTCTGGGATTACTCTGGCTCTGCCCAAGCCAGTTCCCATCAGACCTTCAAAAGTTCTCTGTCTTTCTTCAGGTATTGATGTTCTCAGTACATCTGTCTGTGGAAGACCTCATTCTGAATGTTTTGCTGATGGGTGGATTGTGAGTTTTTTGTGCTAAAGCATCAGCCAAAATATTAGTTTGCTTCAATAAGTTTTTAAGCAGTCTAAACATATTTTCCTTACTGAAGATGTTGACTTAATTTAGGTCTTCATCAACAAGAAATATTATAACCAACCTGCTAAGATCAGTCATTGTACTTGATAGGAAATTAGTTTAAACAGTGTATCATTTTTATTTAATTTGAAAGTGAGCATCTCTTTTGTTCCCATTTACTGAACTGGTATCTGATTTATACCAGCCTAATTTGTATTATTCACTGGAGTTTTTCCTGGCTCATATTGATGTAGATGAGACCAGGGCTCTGTTCTACCATCAAGGACTGAACATAACCATAATTAATTGCTGTTTCAGTAGGTAACTGATAACATACTCTTCAGCTGAGATTAGCTATGTCTCTTTGAACTACTTCTAATGCAATTATGAATGGCAGAAGAGCTTTAAATGTGGGTTTAAATACATTTAAAAATGGTCAGGTTCCTTGAGTAGTACACATGAACAAGACATGAATGATGAGACTTCAGAAATGAGAAAGGTTAAGACTTCTCACAGTGAATATAGGATTGTAAAAATTACATGTTTTTGTTTTTTACCTGCTGTCCTGTCACAAAAAAGATTATCCTTACAAAAACATTTTTATGAGTCTGTATTAAAGAACACCAAACATCTATAAAAATATCACTTCTGTTTGAAACCTTTTTTCCTTCTTATTTTAACATGCAAGTTGTATTGTGAAAATTTTGAGTAAGGAGATTGGAGGCAAGATTCAAGCACCCTTCCAGCTTTTAAAAAATGTTTTAGATGTTCAGAGCTGACAGTGCACTGGGGTTAGGTTATTCTATTTCATCTCCTGTCGAGTCCAGTTCTACTCATATGGGTCATATATGGGTCACCCTAACATAAGAGAGAAGCAGAAAAAAAAAAGACCAAAATAGGAAGCAACAACTCTACAGATTTAAAAGTTTGTAGAGAAATTAATATATAGTCTGACACGAAACTATTTTGACATCATTTATACAAACTTCTTCAACTTCATGGTGCTAGTATCACTTAAAAAATGAATAATTTTCTCAATCTCATGTAAGTAATTTTGATTTGAGCCGATGTTCAAATAAAATTAACGGTGCAGATCTATCACTTACTGTACCTTGGGACTGGAGTTCAATATGGAAGAAGGGATCCATATTCCAGCTATTCCTATGATTCAGCTTCCTTGAACAATGTATTTTACTGTTTATTTTAAGAATCTTTCCCCAAGTGGTATTATTCCTCTTCTCAAGTTCTTGCGTTGAAATTAGCACAAGTTTCTCTGTGGAGTTTCATAGGCACAGCATCAATTTGTCATTAAACAGTGCTGTTCTACAAGATTTGCATTAAGATATTGTCATCAGTGTTAGGGTAACAGCTTTATGAATTACCTCCACAGTGCCATGCTGATCTTCAGGATGTGTGGATGCTTGAAATTACACAAAAATATGAGCTTCTGCTAGTTTGCAAAAAGACTCATGTGCTTCTTACTTTTGTCTAGGAAGTCTGTAACAAACCCCCACCTCTTCCCAAATCCTTTTAATTTCCTCTGTCACTGAATGAAATATTTAGTTCAATCTGAAACTTCTTTTTTTTTGGTAATGTTAGAAAATTCAAAATCTTGGGTTGGATTGTAATAAAATAAACCTGGAATTTGAATTTATTTGGTGGCATTTCCTTTTGCTTCTGCCACTTAATTGGAAAAATCAGTTATTCACTTAATTCTAGCTTCAGTGACAATTGAAGTTCTAGATAACTTCTAACTAAGCTGGTCAGTGGATACTAAATCAAGTTACTGTGTTTGTTGTGACATTTCTTTTAAGTACAGTGGGATTTGCATCAGCTAATGATGAAAAAAAGATTAAAATGTAAATAAATTTAAATGAAATTTGAATGAATAATCGAAAGGGTAGGCTATGCTACTAAAAGTAACTGGAGTCTTTCTATAGCCAAAGGAGAATAGGAGACTGCAGAGGGTACATTATCCCTTAAGGTAGGAAGAATGAATCACCAGCTGGAAGCACCTGTTGCTCTCTGGAGACTGTGAAGAGAGAGAAAAGTCAGCATAGACTAGATGCTCAACTTCCATTGTCACTTCAAGCAATTTGAATTCATCCTTAGCATCACTAGTGCCTTAGGAGAATTTATACTGAGTGTCTTGTGCAATATGTCAATTATTTAATGAAATTGAAACAAACCATTTAAAAGTTTTCACTGTTATTTTTGGCATTTTGGATTTTAATGTGTGTACTTTAGGTTAGCATCCCACATAGATTGGAATTCTGACCTTTGTATTGCTAAAAGCTATGCTGGAATGATATATTCCATCCAAATAAAGAGTTTAATATGCTCCCTGTTTAAAAATTTAAATATTTTTTTCTATTTGAATCTTGTTTCATATTTTAATAATGACCTGAATAATTTAACAGCATTTGGGCTAAATAAAAACCTCCATGACATGCTTTCTCCTTTATCATTTGAGACACTACTATGCAAAATAATGTCTGTATGGATGAACAGAGGGCTCCCCTGTGACCTGTGGTGTGTATAATTTTAATCACAAGACATTTGCTTATGCAGGCACGTTAACGGCTGAGGACAGAAATTGGGATGAAGGTTCGTCTTAGTATGACTGATATCCTGTACTATTGTATTAGTACTGTTCATTTGTCCTTGTAACAGTGCTGCAGAAATCCTGTACCAGGGTGGGGGACAGGGAGGATGGAGAGTGAAGGATAGGTTTGCCATCCGGTTTGTAGATATGCTCCTGTGAAGCCTCCTGGGAGCTATATGTCTGATATTTTTCTCCTGCTGAGGTCTTTAGAAAAGACTTACAAGATCTGGTCAAACAGCTGTGGCTCAAGAAGACTGACAGGCAGTGTGGTTCTGTTTTTCCTCAGCTCATAAACCTGGATAGAGGACCCTTAGGATTCCTTTGACTTGGGTCTGCAATACATTTTTACCAGGAGAGGCCAATAAAAGCTGTGTTTCCCTCATGACCTCAATGGGAAAATAAGAAATGATCCAAGTGCTGGGGCGCAGCCCTTGGCTGCCATGAGCTGGTGTATCTCAATGGACAGCTGTAGAGCTGTGTGTTGGCCAGGCCATATGCTATCCTAAGGCTGTTATCATGCCACAGAAGTAGAAGTATTAATCTCTATTGCATATTTGCTCTTAAATTATTGAATTGAAGCCAGAAAGCAGCTATTTCTTTTTGTTTACTTGGGAAAACTACTGTCTTGTTCTCCATAAGGAGATGAAGCTAAAACATTACAAGATGCTATTTAGCAAATATATGCAAAACTGCCTTTGAGATAATACTTTGTGCAATTGCATTCTTAGAATATCAGTGATATCAATAGCTTAAGAGTGGTGTGGACTCATTTTCTCCCTACTTGCTATTGCCACTGTTACATTTCTGCAGCCAGGCTGTGCCCATTTCCAGGCTCTGTCCTGTGGAAAGCCAGCAGCTGCAAAGCAGTTCTCAGTTTCCTCTCCTGATATTGATAGAAGAGCAACTGTACTTGGAAAGATGAAGGGCACATCTCATACCTACGTTAAAATTTATGAGGTCATGAAGGGAGACAAGCAGATAGAAGGAGAAGATGTGCACAATGTATCCACTTCTAAGAATACTTGCACACACATGTGGCTCTTGTGTTCATCCTTGTGCAGTGGTTTGACCCTGGCTGGACACCAGGTGCCCACCAAAGCCGTTCTATCCCTCCCGTCCTCAGCAGGACAGGGGAGAGAAAATACAACCAAAGGCTCGTGGTCAGCATAAGGACAGAGAGAGATCACTCACCAGTTGCCACAGACAAAACAGATTCAATTCAGGGAAATTAATTTTTGCCATCTAATAGTATATTTTCTTTTGTTAGTATTCTAACAGGTAATTAATTGCACATTAGGTCTGCCGTGCTGGAAAGCAATTGTTTCATCTCCAGTTCTATTGGTCAGTATAGACCTGAATGTTGGATTAATTACTGACTAGTGTGGTTATCTCTTCATGGGACCACATGTTCAGAAGGCCCAGACTCATAGCAGAGCTATGGTGCTTCAGACACTGCTAGATAGGTAGATTTGGGTTTCTTCTAGGCTTTTGTAGAAGTCAAATTCCCAGGCTCATATATGGCATCATTATTGCTTGAACAACCTGAGACCCAACATCACTGGACTAGGATTAGTGTCTTAGGACTTAGCTGAAAAGGGGGTGTCAACAGAGATTGCAGCAGGGTGAAGCTGATTCTGCACTGCACCACGACTACTGGTTCAAAGGATGAGTAAATGACTTTGTCTGTGTGATGAGGACCTTAGGCATCTTCAACTAA
The DNA here is from genome assembly GCA_013400975.1 of Atrichornis clamosus. Lineage (NCBI taxonomy): Eukaryota > Metazoa > Chordata > Aves > Passeriformes > Menuridae > Atrichornis > Atrichornis clamosus. The sequence goes on from WBMZ01007505.1 coordinate 54,750, forward strand.
GGCTAGACTAAAAGATCCACACATTTAACTCTGATTTTCAGACTGTTGCTGTTAAAAAATCCACTGAAGGAATCTTTATTTTTTAGAAGGGAATCTCTGAAGAAATGGGCAAGTCTTTTACTCTCTGATCATTGTATTGTGTCTTGGAAATTATTAGATAAGAGCTAATATTTTGATTCTAGTTTGATTACATTTATGCAAATGTGTCTTAATTAAAGTCAACCATCTTAATTTGTAGCTGAATCTCTGAGATCAGAATCTCACCTGTTAGGAGGACCAAATTTGGATGCAGTATCTCATTTCCAGACACAGTAAACTCAAGAATAAATATTAAACCTCTCATATATTCTTGTTGATATGATTGCTAATGTTTTGTTTCCATGAAGATGTGACATCACTTCAAGTTTCTTCTATCTAGATAATTTTAAAAAAAGCTGAATGAGATTGTTTTGTGTGCCCTCTGTAAAACTCTGCCTGCAAGGCTGAAACAGCAAATCTGAGGCAAAGGAGCTGACTCAACAGAGCCAGTTGCATTTGTCAGGGCTTATCATTGAGATTTTTCTAGTATGCTTGACTCAAAGACTATTCTACATGCAGACACGAAGGCGTACACAAACAGAAAAATAGGCACAACAAAGATCAGAAGTAACCATAAATAACTTTCTTTTTTCACTTTTCATGTATTCCATGTAGCATATAAGAATTAAAATGCAAAATAAAGTCATTGCAATGGTTCCTTTACAATGCAAATACTATCTACTGTTGTTAGGTTTCATCATTGCATACTCCGTTTTCTTTCTTTCTCCTCTACTATCTGTCATGATTTAGAAATGTCTTCATCATATTTGAATGGGTATTTTACATGTCCCTATTTAGGTAATGATTAGAGAAATAGTTTTTGAGTTCCTTATCAGCTCTCTCACTACAACACAGTTGTAGTGTTCTAGTAGTGCAACACTTACAAATGACATGAGGGACAGTAGAAAGATGTCATTAGATTACAGACAGATCACTGAAAGTATTTCAGTATCTCCTCATGTGTGATATTTGCAATGGCAACTGTTTTTTAAGGCCATCTGGTTAATAGCTGTTCAGCATAAAAGACAAGGTACAGGAAAATTAAACATTAAACACACAGATACCTAAACTGTAACACAGATAATAGAGCCACTAACAAAGACCAGTCACTGATCATTGGGCAACTAATAAAGCAATTCATGTACACCCCTGGAGAGATTAAACCTAGAATTTTGGATCTGGTAAAATGGGAAAAAAAATATCCTCATCACTGCAATCTGTCCCATCTTCCTATCAAACTCTAAGTCTATTTTCTATGTGACCTTGCTCTCTTCTCTCTCTGGGTGTGTGTGGGGGATTTGCTAGGGAACTTCAAGCTGCGCTAGGTAGGGAGTAAGAGGAGACTGCAACCAGGACACAGCCAAGGTGGGAGATGCAGGTTGGGTATAAACAGTACCTGTGCATAGATTCTAGATGGATTTACAGTCTGGTCTAAGGTTTGAGGGGAACTATAAAGCTTCAAACTTGCTTCTTTGTTTCTGGATTCCTACTTTTGAGTAAATATCCTGCATTGAGCAAGTGTTAGTGTTAAAAATCATCTTTGTTAACCCAAAGGTTTTATCAGCTTCCCAGTACTTACTGGGTTTGATTTTAACTGACTTACAGTTAGTAGTGACTTGCCAGTATGGCTGCTGCTCAGTTCTGTGGACAAGAGAGATGCCAGGTTTCTCACTAGCAATTGTCATGAGTAAAGATGAAGCACAGAAGCTTGTCTGAAAAGAACCTACAGGATGTCTCCAGGAGCAGCTAATACATTCAGTGTGTTTCAGTTAGTAAAAAATGTCAGAGAATTTGTCTTGTGCAGAGAAAGGAAAATCAATTAGATCAATACTAAGTAAAAATATTATTGTTTTATTCCAATGAAAGTAAACTACTGTTGGCAGTCATCCTCTTTTTCCCCATCAGACTATTGTCTACATGAGAGAGGTGGAGAGTGACGCTGCTGTGACCAGTGGGGCTATGACAGCCATTTAAAGCTCTTTGGGGTAAATCTTTGATACTGAAGTATTCCAACTGTAGCATTAGAATAAAAACTGAATGAAATAAATATTTCAGAGAGAAAGAGGGAAAAGAGAATCAAAATCAAAGAGGCTAGAAATATGACAAAAACAAGTGCTCCATGGGCTGTAGAGGAGACAGAACACAACCCCATGTCTCATTGAGAGAAGCATTTGAGTCACCAAAAGTCCAAGAGGAGAGTTTTAAGGAATGGTTGTAAAAGGAATAGCTGGCTCTTTGTATTGTCCCCTGTGTCCTCCTGTTTCCCTTTTCTCCTGTACAAACAAGATGTATTAGCCACCTGAATCATCATTTATAGGTGAAGAATTGTGACTTAGTGAGTAATCAAATATCTTCACTTAATGCTCCTGGGTTTCTTACTAGGGTTCAAGTCACCATTTACTTGAGACTTCAGAAACTGAGCCTGGCCCTTAGGACTACCAGTCAAGGCTTGGCAGATGAGTTACATGAATACATCCGTATATATTGTGTGGCTTAACCACTGTGCAATTTCCACTCCACATGGTGGCTGCACTGACTGCACAAGCTATGAATTATTACTATACTGGGGCCTGAAGCAGGATTTGCATTTAGAAAGCAGACTAACGGGAGTTTTCCCTGCATTGACCTAGGTCAAACATATCAGCTGGAAGTTGTTTCTTTGCATGACTTAAACTCATTTGCAAGTTTTAGAGTATTGCTGGCACTAATATTGTCTTCTTCCTAGCAGGGAATTGTGGCTAACAACCACATCTCCTAGTTACCTGGAATTTTGAGTTTCATTAGACTTTAATGCTATTTTGTTTCAGTCTGAATCAACTGATTTTTCTTTTGTGGGACTATTTATTGTTAAGAGAAAACTCCTAGGATCTTCTCTCTGCAGCCCGGAGTTATGACCCTTATGAGCCTATAGCCTAGATACAGTCCCAAGGCAAAGCCCATCAGGAACCCAGGCATCTTTCTTGTCAGGTTTTGTTTGTAGAAGTGAACTGAAGAGCCAAGGCATGGGCTCAAATACCGCTCTATCCCCATCTATATCATTCCATGTCTTGTGGAGTCCCTGCTGTGTTTTTTGTCTCATGCAATCCAATGCTCTCCCAGACAGTGTCTGGGCTATCTGCATCAGGCAGAGTGGATGACACCATGCAGTTTTGGAGGGGATGAGAGGTTCACTGTGTAGATAACAGTGCCAAGACGCTTGCCCTTGAAGCCAGAGAAAGGGCCCTGTACTTAGTGAAATCATAACCTCTAAGTCTTACCTTGAATTTGCTGAGGGATATGAGTTACTTAAAGACTCAGAAGTTTTTTAATGAAGCTTAGTGTCATTAGTCTCTCTACTTGGGCAATAATGAAGTATGGTTATAGCACCTCTTTAAAGTCACTGCTCTCCTCCTGTAGTGACTTTCACACTCCAGGTTCTGGGACACAGTACACTGGATAGTATTCATCACTACCAGTGAAATGAACCACACTCTCTGCTGCTGTGCATCAATTAATAACCTGGATGCAGCAATACTCTGTAATTGGGACTGTGGTGATCCACAGGGAACATAGGTCATGAAACTTCCTACTGATGTGTTTTTGCTCTTTGGCTTGTGGTTGTTAGTAAGAGGCTTTACAGGAGTTTTAGGGAACAAAGTGGACAAGAAAGGTGCATGCAGTTGAAATTATAAACAAATGTGGTGAGGGAAGATGTGAATTTTCAAGCATGAGGCATTCACTCTAACATGTACTTGGAAGAAGTACTACAGAATGTTTAATGAGCAAATGTTCAGGACCTCAGTTCTACATCTTGTCCAATGCTGGCACCTTTAGAAGCAAAGCTCCTTCCCACCATGGGCAGGACACTGATTCACTTCACAGCCACAAGGAGAATTGTCATTCACCAAATGACTTCCAAGCACTGCGTCAGGCAAATCTGATGACTTTAAGGTCAAAAGTCAGCAGAGATAGCAGAGGAATGGTAGTTAATGTCTGTGTTGCTTCTAACCTTCTGACCAGAAGTCACTGGTAGCTAGATTTGATAATAAGAGTAGTATTTATCTAGATGAATTCAAGTAATATATGCACAAGTGACCTGACAAACTACTGTGTATTTACACTTTTACTTCAGAAAAATGAAAATGATTTGCTCTGCATTGAGCTAAATGTGTAGGATGTGGATATTGCATTTTGATGTATCAGATGGACAACTTTTTTCTCAGAGGTAATTTGTATGAATAATTTAGAATTTTGGGGAACGTTTTTTGTTTCTTTCCATTTGTGTTTGTTAAAGTAACACCAGCCTCATACTGCTTGGCATGGGCTCTTCAAAACACAGCTAGAGGTGGCACTAAAGCTAATAATTCAACTTTCTGTATAATGAACCAAACATCACATTACTTTTATTGAAATACATGCAGCATCAACCAAACACTGCTATTTACTCATCCGGATTTCAGCATCAGAAAGACATTTAGAGGCACTTGTGTTGTGTGTTGTTCTAATGGCTTGCAGCAGCAAAAAGTTCTATTTTTGCTAAAATTTCAGTTGAGGTCTCATATTAGTAGAGACTGAGACCTTTGTCATCACTATCAGTTGGTGGGCCTTTGCTTGAGAATCTGGCTTGTTTTAATAAAACTTAGTCAAGATTGCTGCTTGTGGTGTGTTTTCCCTTGGTCGTTTGAAGTATGTATCTGTTTCCCTTTTGGATTAAAAGAAAAAAGAAATATATGACATATATGACGTACTGCCGCTGTGTTGCCATCTACCTGCTATTGGAACACAATATTTTCCATTGACAAATCATTTGTGTTTGGCTCTTATCAGAGGGAAAGCCTTGCAGGGGTCGCATCAACAACACATTCCTCATCTAGACCTCTGGTAACAGTGTTCTGGGAGCAGTGCCTTGGGAATGGTGTTTGATATGAATACAGGCAACTATTTTCATGCTTGTTCTGTTACTTCTTCATTGCCCACACACAGAGTCACACATTTGCATTTAAACTTTGAGCACATCAAGCCCATTATTCCTGTTATAAACCTTTGCAAACCCTTTTCTGGTCTATGTGTTGGCTGGTTTCAAATGGGTGTCACTGGCAATGGAAAGGGGTCACATCAATGGCTCCAAAGGATTTCACTATGTGGAGCCCTTGTCAGGTTTAGAACATAAAGACAGCTTAAGCCCCAAAACTTTCAGCCCCCAGGCGATGAAAGTACATTGTTTTCTCTGCTGCATGGGTATTTTGAATTATATGTGCTCTGTTTGGAAATTTAACAGGACACAGCAATACTAACTATGACAAGCAGTTGAATTTCTTATTATCCTATCCTATTCTCTCTTACTATACCTATGGCTATCCAGTTTGTAGCTAGCTCTTTTAGCCTTTCCTAGAAAATCAGTCTTTCTAATTATAACTGCTGTTCTGTGAATCCCCTCCATTTTTGTAAATTTTTTTTGGTGAAAGATCTTTTAGGTGTTTGCACTTGGGTGCTGTTGCAAACGGTGTCTATGCTTGCTATGCTTTGTCATCAGGTTGTACCAAGACTCAGTAAATGTACTCCCTCATTGGAACTTTCTGTTTGCTACCCCACCCAGTATCTGGGATGTGTATTATGAATCTCATCTTTTTAATTTGCCTTCACATTCTTTATTACTCTGCTCCCTTCTCATCTGTTATCTGCCCTTGTGAATTCAAAATTAATTCAATCAACATTGATTTTATTTTATTATTTATATTAAAGTACAAGTGGCACAAAGTCAACCAAACTAGAGACACTTTCATACTACTGTTCTGTCATTGAATAAGAGGCAGAGGTCTTGCCTTCAAGAATTTGCATTCTACATAGACACAAGTAACTGAAGCTGGGAGAGTGTATGTTAGGATATGCATTTTACAGAGGAAAAATAAGGAGTGGTGGGTATCATACTGGAAGGTACTGAGATCCAAGCAAAATCTTTTACCAGGCCACTTTGAAGGGCAAGAGGGATGTGATAGAAATCAACAGATATTTGCAACAAGGAATTCATAGAGGTCTAACTTAGCACCTTCACTTTCCAGCTATTTCCTTGTCAGTTCATCATTCTGTCACCTAATCCCTTGTAGGGTGACAGCAGATCTTGCAGCACAAGACTTTATACCACCAAAGTACAACCTGTTTTTTTTAATGTAGGGTTTGAATGCCATTTAAAGAGTGCAGAAACCTTGTGTTATCCTCAGTAGGATATGTGAAATTATAACTTGGATTATTTTTACTAGGAAATGCTATCTTGCAGCAGAGGAGAACAAGTGAAAGAGATATTACGATTAAAACCAAGTGGCTAAACTGGCTTGATATTTATTACATCTCTTTCCTAATTTCTTTCCCACCCAAGCAAATACCATCACCTTTATCTGTAATTAAATTATTTATCTTGGTAAAGTGCTGAAGTCAAGTTACAGCTTTGAAGAAAAAAAGCCTTTCCATTTTTCTTGTTTGCAGTAGCATTAAGAGCAGCAAGTTCCCTGAAATCCCTTCAGAAATGTCTATACAACACCAGAGAGGAAAAGTGTGTAGAATACCATAATACCACTCCACTTGAGTCCTCTTTAGAGAGATCCCAGGTTCAAGTCAAATGTCCATTTTTGCTGGTTTTGGCTGGGGTAGCATTAATTTTCTTCAGCCTGCTCTCCTGGAGATGTCTGAACTCCTGCCAGCCCATAGGAAGCAGTGAATTTTTTTTTTGTTTTGTTTAGCTTGTGTGCACAGCTTTTGTTTTCCTTATTAAACTATCTTTATCTCAACCCATGAGTGTTCTATCTTTTACCCTTCCAATTCTCTCCCCGATCCTTCTGGTGGGGGAGTCAGTGAGTGCCTGCTTGGGGCTTGGTTGCTGGCTGGGGTAAACCACAAGAACTTCAAAAAAATAAATGTACACCTTACTCCTTCCCATTTTTTAGGTTTTTTTCCTTTATTGTGGCTTGAAATTATGAAGCTTTTTGCCAACAGTAATGTAATAGGTACAATAGAATAGATCTAGCTGATTTGTAGTGATATTAAAAATGGAGTAAATGGATGTATTAGAAATGGAGCAAAATTGCTGACAAAATTATAATTTTTTTGGTGGCTTTTTTTTCAGGTTTAGGTTTACATAGCAATGAAATCTAGAATCAGAATGCATTTAGAAGACATGAAGAAGATGTACTGATCGTGACTGTCAAAAGTGTCAAAAAACTGTCAAGTGAACGAATTTTTGGCTGCAGTTTGAGACAAGCTATTTGTATGTCTATAATTAGGCATACAAATGAACGTATGGCTGTTAATAGGAAATGATGTAAATACAAAAGATTAACAGTTTCGCTAATAAGATGAAGTATTCTAAATGTTTCATGGGATACACGCACAAAACCAGAGTTTAAACAAATATGAATATTTTCATGCCATGGACTAAAAGGATACAGCCTTTGAAGATCTCCCCAGCGTGTCCTTTTCAAAGTTTGTTTTCTGGCTTGTTCTGTCAGGCTGAAGATATTGTGAAAATGAAAGACATAAAAACTGCCAGCCAGTTTTTGCTTTTAGAACCCTTATTCAATTGCAATAAAAAAGTCAACTTTGCTTTTTTTTTAATTTGAATTTTTTTGGTAGTATTATTAGCATGGCAGGCTGGAAAGCAAATCTAAAAAAGGTGGCAGGTAACAATTGATTGTTATCCAATCTCAATCTCTTCTGATGACCAGCAGACCAGATAAACTATAATAGCCTCTGAATCAGATTCTTCCCATAAGCAAAATACTAAAAGAGGGAAAAAATGTTTTTGTCACACACTTCAGAATTTTCTTTTATTTTTTTGTGGTGTTTTACTCAAAGCCATGCAGGGACAGACAACCATTAAGATAAAAATCAAAACCCTCCTGGAGTTAGGGTAATCTGACTCCATCTCCTGTAATGTTGGAATATCTTGTCTTTAGCCGGTACCTCACCAGTTAGCTATCATCTGGCCTCCTACTGACTGCTGAGTTGTTTATAAAAACGCATTTATCTCTGCATATGATACAGATGCTTTGGAGGGGAGAGCAATATATTAGGCATGCAGAAGAGATAGGCAGCCTTTTCAAGTTTCATGGTCTTGGTGGGAAATCAAGGGAAGTTAGTGGCAGGAAAAATAATTCAAAGGCTTTAAAGCTCTTTTGAAGCGATTTCTTCAAAGCTCACCTTTTGCGTTTTACTCTACAATCCTTAAGCTTGGAGATGCAAATCCAGGCATGATGTTGTATCACTCAGGAAATTGCATGACTTAAATCTACTGTGAATGAACAGGCAGGCTGAGATTCATCTCACCTGCCTAGAAATTTAGACATCTCTGCAAGCTACTTCATTTCTTTTATCAGTGGGAGATAAGTAGCTGAAGAGGATGGTTCATCATGTCCTAATCTGGGTGTCGAGGAGAAGTGATTGGAGTCATACCCTGGAAGCGCATTTCTCTGTCCTTTAAATGCAGATCACTAACTTGAAGTAGATAGGTAACTTTAGGATGGCTGAAGTTGTGTTGGGTGGAGTCCACTAGCAGTGATCTGCAAGTGAGCGTCATGCTGCTAATACTTGACTGTTCCACTGCAGAAGAGATGAAACTGAATCTAAGTCATCTGACCCATCATTTAAAAGCTCTCTAGGGAAAAGGAATCGAAAAACATGCTTTATAAGCCTACCTATCTACACCAACATTGTGGGAGACGAAGGAGAGTTCATTTTGCATGATATACTCAGCTCTCTAAATCTTTGTTACCTGTAAATTATTCTGGACCACATTTCATAAACAGAATTATTCATTAGACTGAAAATATTGTAGCATGAAAAGTTTTGAAGACGAGATTTATTTCAAATGAGAATTTAGTATGTGAATTTTAAAAGTGTTCAGTGGTCACTGAACAGCAGCTGGTTTCTACAGTTTCTACATATGAGTATGGCTTTAATTTTAATTTCTGAATGAGAATGTTAAAAGAATCAGAATTAATTCTATCCCTCTCAGGATTTTCCTTCTGAAGAAGACAGTTAGCACACATGTAGCAATGGGAATGGACTCAGGACAAGGCAAATAATCTTTGAAAAATGTCGGTTTAATATTTTAAAGGCAAGATTTCAAAACACTGAAATTACAGAATTAAAAATAATCTAAGATGTTTTTTATATAATTTTAATTTGTGAGATCAAGAAAAGTATTTAGAAAAAGAAGTGATCAGTTATTATGTGAATAAGGAGTTGATTTGGGGTCATTGATCCAAATCCGTAAGAAAAGATCGCCTGAAAAAGCAGAAACAGGTAATTTAAGACTTGGTTTTTCTTACTACCACTTCAGCTGTTCTGTCAGTTTTTGGACTTCTTTCCTGCTGTGCAGGAAATCTAGATTAGTCTGTTTGCAGCAGGTTTTCTGGGGTTCATGTAGTGTCATGACACAGTAGTGTTTGTATTGCAAGTGAGGTAATAATGCGATGGCTTTCTGAAATGTGGTGTTTTCACAGGCAAACTGGGTACTAATGAGGTCCCCTTGGGCAGCTGGGTGATTTAAATATTTTAATTCCCATCCATCTCTTTTGTAGCAGTAACTTGTTTGCCATTTACTGCTGCGATAGCAGTAGGAACTGCAGTATTAGAAAGTGGGAAGGAAAGGCTCTTGTCTGAGCAGCGATTTTGGAGGGACTCAGTTCAATTCTTTCCAAGAGTTCTCCCTGGGCAAGTTTCTTGACTTTCTTCCTCAAGGATTTGCTGCTAAATACAAGAAATAACTGCTTGGTTTGTCTAAAATACATAGGGCTACCAGTCAACCTGAAAAAAAACCCAGCAAAATATCCTGGTTCATTCTCTATCCACCAGCCAAAAAGATATATACCCATAAACAAAGAAATTGACCCTTGATTTTGTGCTCTGTTCCAGATATCATCATGCCCTCTAGCACAGAAAAATAGCTATTGGCTGATGTTTGTGTATGTATGCTGCTGTCACTGCAGCTTAAACAGTTCACAAAGAATAAGTTTTTATTAACAGAACCAAGTTGTTTTTTTAGCAAGTTTCAGCCAGCTGCATGAGAGCACTGCTTTTGGTCATTCCAGCATCTGGAGACTTGTGCTAATGCTGAAGGTCACATGCAGTGAAAAAGGGAATATTCCACTGGATCAGGTTGCTCAGGACCCTGTCCAACTGATCTTGAATGTTTGCAGGGATGTGCCATCCACCACCTCTCTGTGTAAATTGTTCCAGTGCTTCATCACCCCCACTGTAAGATATTTCTTCCTTTAATCTGAATCTACTTATCACAGTGGACCCTAATATAAAGTCTGTCCTCATCTTTCTTACAAGCCTGGGCTGTGAGCTCACATTACCACATCATTTCCAGCTTTTAATCCACCAGTACCTCCAAGTCCTTCTCAGCAAGGCTGCTCTCAATCCCCTCATCCCCAATGATGAATATTGATACCAGGGGTTGCCTTGACAGGTACAGAAAGTTGTATTTATTGAACCCCATGAATATAATTTGAGAGTCTCAAAATAGAGAAATTATCTCAATAGAGAAAAAAAATTGCAATTCTAATAACCATTTAAGTTAGTAACTAAAATGGAAACGTGGATGATGGTGTCAGACTGCTGTCAGAAGACCACTGAATTGAAATCCTTGTCTACAAAGCAACCTAAGGAAAAGGGAAGGAATCAGAAAGCAAAATTTTATAAAACAAAATCCTAGTAAGCTATTTTTTCTGTTTGGGTATTTTGAGGGTTTGGGGTAAGAGTCTAAGAGCTGCATTCTCATACCTTAAACTGTTATTTTCTTCTTTTGCTAAAGACTCTTGAAACACTCAGACTTTTCCTCTTTGAAAGGAGACTGGAAAAGGAAAGTTTTCCCTCATTCATTCTTCAGGTCTCAAAGAAAGACATTTCTTTAATATCCAAGCAGCAGGCCTCAACAGTTTAGGAGACAAAGTACCAGGGCTCATAATATTATCGAGGGGGTTAATTTTCTCAGAGAAGCAGCTGGGTAGCTGTAGGTCAGAGTTCTTTATGTCTGCAACACTCATCTGAATATCATATTCTCACCCTCAGGTGATTTGGTGTGGTCATTCCTGTAACGGTTTTAGTTCACATTACAGCAGTTAATGTCATGAAAATTGTCTGAAGCTGCCATAAACTGATTCAAAACACTCCAGGAGATTACAGCAGTGAAGGCTTTGGATGGGCTGGGATTCCCTTACTGCATGAAATCTGACTGCAATTGATTTGCATGCAAAGGTTGTTTGCCCAATCCTACTGTTAGGTGGTTTATGCAGAAAATAAGTAGTGTTGCTTATTTCTGATGAAGCCTGCTCTTTCAAGTGGAAAGCAACGCAGTGCCCAAGACTGTTATAGGACATCATGAGACTGTGTGCCCTGGGATTCACACTGGGAACCACAATTCCTCCAGCATGTGGGCAGCCCTAAAGCTCACTTCTTCAGCCCATTCAAACTGCATAAAACTGTAATGTGCAATTATTGTTTTCCAAAACAACACTTGCCTTCCATTTTAAACAGAGGCAGAGACACCTTTTGAGCAAAACAAGAGGCTTTTGAGGGACACCTGCCTCCTCTCAAGTAAAATAAATGCCTTTCCCCTCTCTCTCCAGTATAACCATCTGAAAGTTAACTATCTAGCCTAAATAATTTTTTCTGATTCCCTCTGAAGTTCTCTGGGAAAGATAATCACCTCCAGATGATTCAGCTGACCTATTTTAAACATAAATTTAGAAGAAGAGGAATCAGAATTTTGTCTTTCCCAGGATTCTCCTGTCCTGAACACTCCTTGTGAATCTAATGACTGATATTTATTTTGTCTAGAGAGTTTATACAGTAGCATCTTCAGTAATAGAGTTGAAAGATAAAGACACATGAAAGCATACAAAGCTAATAATAAAACAGTAGCAGTGGGAAAATATATGTAGATATACATAGATCAAAGCAACCCCTTGAAATTTAGCAGATTGCAGAAAATAAATACATAACTGAGTTCAGAAGAGAAAATGAAATGGAAAAACAAAAAGAAAACATCTCAAATGATTTTTTAGTGTGATCTGTGTCGAGCACCTTGTGTTGTAGTCGTATGCATGACAATGATATTACCTGGTAATAATAAAAATTAACAAATCAAGGCAGGGCTACAGAAAATCTACAATTGGGTTAGATTTTTTTTTTTCTATCAAAGTTTTATTGATTTGTAGAGGCATATCATAAATAACAGCCCATTCTCCAGAGACCTTCCAGTCTAAAATATAGACCAGAATAGGCATATGGTTTATAAAAATGCCCCTCACCTTCATTGGGTAAAGGAAAATAAATATAAACACATTGTGCAAATTCAGAAGAGCAGTTTCATCTATTTCTAGTACTACTGTATGAACTACTGATTTGCTTTGAATGTCAGCACCATAAAGGCTTTCCTGGTTTTGATGGAGACATTCTATTCTACTAGTTGCTTGTGATGCAGGGAAAAGGAATAGAAGATAAGAGTAAGATGTGTGACGGAGACCTTTGGACACCGGAGGTAGGAGAGCTGACCTTCTGTTATACAAGAGATTTGGTGGGTGTGTTAAATGGAAATTATGGAAGGACTGGAATAAAAAAAAAAATTGCTCAGAGAAATCTGAGGAATGGAGGAGGTTAAAGATAGCTAAGAAGAAAGGGATTAAAGATCCAGATAAAGCATCAAAGCCAAAAGAAATGGTGTTACAACAATGAAGGGAGGTGGTTTTCAGAATTTTCAGAAAACTCTAGTTTGTATAAGCAGCATGCAGAACACCACATTGTACTTTGGGGAACATGCAAACTCAGATCATAAACCACCAGAGGGGGGTCGGGCACTGAAACAGTCTCCCCCAGGGAAGTGGTCACAGCACCAGCCTGACAGAACTCAAGAAGTGTTTGGACAACTCTCTGAGACACATGGTGTGACTCTTGGGGTGTCCTATGCAGGGTTGGGAGTTCGACTTCGATGATCCTTGTGGGTCCCTTCCAACTCAGGATATTGTACTATGATTCTATTATATCTGTACCATAAGAAATCAAGTGAGACACTACAGTAGCATGCACGCCTTTGCCAAACAAGAAAATGTAGGTTCTCATACAATTCCCAATAGAGACAACAGGAGTTACCAATTGTACCAGTAGACCTGGGTCAGATCTGTAAACATGCACTTATTCAAACATAGATTGGTTTGGTTTGGAAGGGACCTTAAACACCACTTAGTTTGAACCCCCCTGCCTTCAGGGACACCTTCCACTAGACTGAGTTGCTCTCAACTTTATCCAACCTTGCCTTAAACACTTCCAGGAATGGGACATCCACAACTTATCTGGGCAACCTGTTCCAGTGCCTCAGCACTCAAGAGTTTCTTGTTGAAGACTGTGGATCTGGGCTTTTCAAAGGGATGCAGCAGAATCACAAACACAAATGTCCTGCTACAGGAAGTTTGGCAGTGAGATTCTCCTGTGGATACTCATGGGAGGGCAAATATAAATATGTCCATATATTTAAATATAAATATAAATATGACAAGATGACTTTTTATTTGCTTGGTAAATACAGAGCAGCCAGCTATATGGTAAAATGCATGCAGTAGCAAGATAGTTGCAATTACAGAGTGAATTATGATGACATACATTATTTCTCAATGTCTAAACCATGGTTGAAGGTTACATAGCAATTACTTTTGATCTCATTAAGAATAATTAGTAATTACCAAGTACTCTAAGGGAAATGTGATTACTATGAAGTTACCTGGTATTTCCCCAAGGGAACTCTATCTAGTTACAGAATATATATGCCCTATTACTTATAGCACTGCATAAAATACCACTTTATTTATGCAGTACAAGCAAAATAGGCCTGTTAAATTGTTTAATGAAATGTTTGACAAAGACAAAAGCTTTGCAGTGCCTATAGTACAGAATGTTTACAAGTTCTTTTAAATCAGTTACTCTTGTCTGCCATCTTGCATGCCTTATTTTTTAAGGTAAATAGATGCAATAAAACAAAAGTAAAACCACGCCAATCCTCCTCACTATTTTTTTTTTCTGATGCACTGCTCAGAGGATAAGATTTGGAAGACAACTTCTAACTAGAATGCTAAAGACAAAGGTGAAGCAAGTTCACCCTAGCCAGCTGACTGCAGCAATAGTGCAAAAGAATACAAATCTACCTGCCTTACTTTGCCAGTAGCCTTCAGAAAGATAAGCAGATGTTTAAGTATCAAAAGACTTAAAGAGAAAAAGCTGCAAGCTGGTCTTCCACACTGATGATTTTCCCAAGAGTCTGTGTTGCTATGAAAAAGACATCTGATATAGGAGTAGAATGCACCATTTAAAAAAAAATTTAAATGTTTTGATAGTGGTTAGAAAGAAAATATTTCATATTGGCAACTGATTATGTGTGGGATGGTGCAAGTGTTTATACTGAAACATAGAATTTGTGTATTTTTATAATCATGGAGTAGACTGGCTTATAAGATTTTTTTTTTTTTGTTCTGGTCTCCTGACAAAAAAATCTGTTTTGTGAGTTTAAATGTCCCAAAGTCTCATTTTATTACATTTTGAAATCCAGTAAATGTAACTACAGAAATAATCAGTAAAGTTGCCACATATTGAATTGACCCAGCAGCCCATTTTGAGGAAAGCCATTTTGCCAGACTTGGCTGAATTATGACTAGTAGAAAAACATGTGTCAGAAATATGGAAGAACCTGCTTTTCCTGTGAGTTACCAATGAACCACAGATGAGAGAATCTCAAGTATTATTTTTTCCCTCTTTTTCACCTTTTCTAATTGGACTCAAAATGGAAAACTAAGTGCTATTTTCAGGGCTTTTATCTTGTAGAGTGAGAAAAGTGCCTCCACTATTATGGCAGGGCCAAGAAATCTCTGCTAAGGCTACAGAAAGACACAAAGCCTTAAACACCACATTTTTTCCAAGTTCCAAAATTATTTATTGCCAGTGCTACTTGCACTGAAGTGTTCTGTCTCCTTCATTGTGAACAAGATTTGGCAACCTTTCCTCTTATTTAATATTAATTATAGAGTATGACTCTAGTATTATTATTTCAGAAGTTGCTATTTAACTGTATTTCACTTCAGCCTTTAACGTTTCGGTAGCTCTGTAAATATCCTCTGTACCTCTCAATTTTGTAAGTAAATATCTCTTTTTTGATTTCTTCATGCTCTAATGTATTCATTGAGCACCTTGAGGTACACTTTTTTTCAATAATTCAATCATTCAGGTAATTTTTCTTTTCATGTTTATGGTATGCAAACATGTAGAAATTTAATTTAGTGCTTTACCAGGTCTCTCAAATATTTCATGCTCATAATAAAGCACATATCTCCTCTTAAAAAATACAGATCTTTTAAGACTGCATGGATTCACATATTGAAACTCAGAACATATTTGAAACTTGGAATATATTTCTGTGTCTTTTAGAATAGGTATAAGAATGCACTGGTCTAAGTATTAGCTGGCTCCCAGTCACAGTTGTGGACTTCTGTACTGCATAGGTTACATTTCCTTTAAGACATTTATTTTTGCTCTCATTGCATTTATTTATGGTGATTTATCTAGAAGGTTTAAGGCTACAGCATTGTTTCACTTGCCTTTTCTTTCCCCCTTGGATCCTAAACCTGATAAAATAGACATACTGTCCTCTAAACATTCAAGGATGATGCATTGGATTTTCTGTGCTTATCATCCTTTTGTGTAGTTCTTCATTAAATGACTCCCTCTAACCAAATTATTTTAGCTCCAGCATGTTATCCTTGTCTGCTTTCTGTTATATCCTTGAAAAAGTACAGATGTGCTTGTCAGACAAAATTTTACTCTGTAAAAAACCAGAGTGTCTTTGTCCATCTCAGATTTTTCTTAGTGCTGTGTGATCTCAGAATTTCTCTTCTTTTTGAGGTCCAATATCTTATCTTTCTTCTTTCTTTCAGCTTTGCTCAATATTGACAAGGCTATGTCAGTCTCTCTTTAGACAATTACTTGGTTTCATTCAACCAGAAATTCGAATCACTATTTCCTTTCAGCTCCAAAGGAAAAGACTATTTGACCTTAGGACCTTGAATGGATTGGGTGATCGAGTGACATGTGGATGGTTTTAAGGTCCAATTCTCTCACTGAAGGGCTGAAGACACCTTAGCAAAAGTGCTTTGTGCTTCACAGACATACACATAGGTCTTTCTTCTGCTTGATGACCAAACATTTATACTCACGGGACATGGACACACTGCTGTAGTCTGTGGGCTCTGTTCACTGTGGGAGGGAGTAGATTGGACCAACCCAAAGAAGTGGGCTGTAGCAAACATGCCTGCCCTATGCTTTGCAAACACCTTTTCCTTTGTGCTGTCATAACAGATACATTTTCCCATTTTAAAGCCATAAATGAATATTTCTTGGGGATGATCTCCTAGAATAACCCATACAAGTTATTACTGTGGAATAGTTTGACATTAAAGGGAACTATTCTGCCTTATTATATAGAATTCCTATTACACAGAGCATGAAGTTATGCATTTTGCCTTTAGTGGGTGGAGAAATATGGTTCAAATCAATGGAATTGTTGGTTCCTTAAAATTGCCGAAATGTTAAGGAACTTTGCTGACTCACAGACTATGTAAACACACTGTTCATTTTAACAGGGAATTAAAATCAGTGCTCAGTTTCATGCCTTATAAATCACACCGACTACATTTATAAATACAATTTACTGAGCTGCTCTTTAATATAATGGCCTTACGTATTAATCTTCTCAAGCATTCATGTGTTTGTTTCTCTTTGTGGTACTATTATTATTCAGGTTTCTTTGCTTGCATCAGTGCATTGCTAAGAGGGAGAGCTTGTGCTTCCTTAAGTACCACATATTTAATAGCAGTGATACTTTTTGAAGACAGAGAAAAATAGCTTTGCATGCTTCGTCCCAGAAAGTGAAAAAAAAAAAAGTACATTACACAGAATATATTCAGAATTCTGAAACATAGACGCAATCACTTAGTTGGATTGCAGGGAGGTTTGGCAGAGAATAAGATCCCACAATTTTCCACAATTAAGTCCTACCCAGTAGATGGCATCCATGTACCAACACTTGAGCCTGTTTTCAGAGTACAGTGCAATGAAGAGTTTTGCGATGTTTTATTTATGAAAGAAAATTAACTTTGAATCTTTGTGTTTTGCCTCAGGCTATATAAGCAGTAAACATGATTTTCACACCAATAGGTAACAAATAGTTTTCTTAACAAATTAAATGAACCCTGATGTCTTGTTTCCGATTGCTTTAGAGTGATGTGTGTATAACACATTTCTCTTACACTCAAAATCTTTTGTTTTACATGGAATAAGGTGAAAATGATTGGAGATATGCTATGAAGCCTGAATTGTCTTTGGGCAACAGACATTTTGTGTTTTTAAGACCTTTTTAAAATAAAAATATAAGTCATTCACTTTTTTGTCTCCCTGGTTCTTCATAGAGGTGCTTGCTTTCCTGTATCAGCGTCCTTGATATGATAACAATATATTTCACAGAAGTTGCTTCATTACAGCTTGCAAGTATTACCCCTATGAGGCATTGCCAATCTGAGGTGATATATCTACACTCATTTTATAATTGGGAAACAAGTTATTGAAACAAGTGTGACTTGTATCTTAGTGCCAGAGTAAAGAGTGAAGCACAGGATAAGTAATTTCTTCTTCCCTGGTGTGTCTATTACAGGTGTTCCTCACAATTATCCACACCCGCCCTTACACATCTGGCAGCACTGCAATGCAGCAAGTATAGTTGCACTTGTCTTGAAAGAGCTGAAGTTTTTTGTGATCCCTTTTATGTGGAAATGCAGAGGGAAACAGGTTGGTGATGTT
Organism: Atrichornis clamosus; assembly: GCA_013400975.1. Classification (NCBI taxonomy): domain Eukaryota; kingdom Metazoa; phylum Chordata; class Aves; order Passeriformes; family Menuridae; genus Atrichornis; species Atrichornis clamosus. The sequence continues at coordinate 72,696 of WBMZ01007505.1, forward strand.
GTGTTTGGGACTGGATAGCTTTTATCTTGTGTTACTTGACTAAGGATGGTTGGATTCCAGATCTGCATGTCTGATTTCACAGGTGACACATCATAGTTGCATTTATCCAGGATTTGAATTGAACTGAACATAAATGTTCAAAAACTTCTGACCATTTAATTTCCTTTCTAATTGCTTCCCAAATTCCTTTTTGTTAAATACAATTTCTTTTTATTTTTTCCATGGAGTTGTTTTAAAACCTGGTGTTTGTTTAGAAAAGATGCTGTTCAATCCCTGATTCTGTCCCAAGAGTAGTTTTGAAAAACCTTATTCCTTTCTACAGTCCTTCAACATATAATCCAAATCTCACTGTGTTGGCAGTGAATTCCACTCTAAGAATTCTGATGACAACAAAACTGGGATGGGTTAAACTGCTGACTGAGGCATTGGCCTTTTCCCTCCGGCAAAAGAGAAATTCTTTACTAGGCTTGCACCTGAACTTTAGACAGCTAAAATTAGGGGAAATTAAACTGTCCTTAAGAGGTTAATCTTCATGTATTTTTAAACAACAGGTTCTTCTAAATTGGGTGATTTATCACACTCAACATTTTGTTTTCTTCTGAATGAAAACTATGTGGGCTGGTGTACAATTATGCAAGATTTTGATCCAGAGGAGTCAGCTGGCTTAAGGTCTCTGGCCACTGTGCTGGGAACACAAACATTATCTCCAGAGATGTCAGGGAATTAAAGTCATGTCTAAGTTGTTTTGTTTCCCTGGATGCCATTATTTAACATTGACTCTTCCTTTAGTTTAATGAAATTGTAAAGCTTGATATTTGGTATAAATGGCAGTTAGGCAAGGTGCAAAATGACTGTATACTTTTAATAGTTGAGATAAAAGTGAGTTTTTCACCTTCAATTTAACTCTTCCCTTCTTTGTGCTCTGTGCACTGTCTTCAGGGCATGGTTACAAACACAAAATGTTTTTTAAGCATCAAGATTAGAACAGCTTCTTTCCCTGGTAACATTTAAAGAAACTTTCTAGTAATTCTATTCTCTGACTCTTTCTTTGGGAAAAATTGAATTTATTATACAAAAGATGACTAATGAATCTGTAACAAATTCAGCCTCCTTATGAAATGTTATCCTTGAGACCTTGGCTTAATGAAATTGTTTAACAAAGCATATCAGTCAGCACCAAAGCTGCCTCTATTACATTCTAACAGATATATTTCAATAAATTTGCTACTTTTTCAAGTGAAATTTCCCTGTGATTAAGTCGTGCCTGAAGCTGAATTTTCTTTTTAAAGTTTGAACAAAAACTGTGAAATCATTTGTGACTTACATCTCCAAAATGGGATTTTTCCCTACAGAAAAATTATTGCAGTATTATTTTACTCTTTAACAGTATAAAAATGGATAAAGCTTGAGACCTGAAGCTTACTTGAACTGTCTATTGAACTAATCCCAGTGGTGTGGTGACTAATTAAGAACTGACTTAAAAAAAGGTGACCGTGGCAGGTTTAAAATAATAGCAGAATTAGAATACGTTTTGAATGTACAAATTTCAGTTTTGACTACTGTTGGCATCACTATTGGTGGTGACTACATCCTGACCAACAAACCTCCTGGTCTTTCTTGATCCATATTCCTAAATTATTGGCTGGAAATGGTTCAGATTAGCCAGGGATCAGGCACAGAGCCCTGACTGAGCAAAGGATTACAAACTTCATCCTGGCTCATGAATCTCTTACAAACAGTAGAGACTCTGAGCAGTTCAGATTTAGAACTTAGCACTCAGTGCTCCTTGAGGAGGTAAATTTTATCTCCTGAGGGTTGAATTGCAGACTTCTGGGGCTAAAGACTTGAATGTAAAATGTCTCTGAATCAGAGACAAAAGGTTTGTCAGATATCCACAGACTGAGTTCACAATTTACTGCCTAATATATTGAAACAAACTGGGTTTAGTGATTCACTGCTAAACATGTAGATAAGACATCTACTTAAAGGAAAGTTAGGGCTTTCTTACTTATGCATTGTTTATTTGGAATATAATTACTTCTGGAAGTGTTGACCTTTACATGTCATGAGTAGGGTGTCGCCAAGTTTTGTGTGCCAAAATTAGATTCTGCAAAAAGAAAGGCTAAAAGAAAAATAGAAGAATAATAAATACATCTCAAACTTGTTAGGAAACAACTTGGAAAGGAATATTATTTTTCATTACCTCACTGTGTCGATGCAAATGACAAAACCTGTTTTAGTCAAGAAAAAATGAAGCCTGACATTGTGTATGATTGTTCCTCCACCTGGCTCTGAGCAGACCTTGACACCTGCAAATTTCCAGGGATCTCTGTGAGGGTTTCCACAGTTGAGGTGCAGGTGCAAGAGGGAATAACCTTCCTAAGATCCAGGGGAAGGAAGAAGCAACAAAAACATGAGCAAACTTGGCCTTGAAAACTTGTCATTTGGAGCAATTATCCACATTTGATGATGAAGTGTCAATTTTAAAGTGATAATGACAGACAGTCCTTTTCATACAAGCCTATATGACCATTACCATATAAACCTTAGTGCCTTTGGAGAGTTTGCACAACAACTTTGTAGCTATCCATGAAAATTCCTGCGAGAGAATGCGTCGGACTTTCCCCCCAAGTCAAGCACAGGAAATTTTGCTGATTTTCCCTTGCAGTAAAGGCATTTTTCAAGTCCTAGTTTTACGTAGTGGAAAGTAGAAGATATGAAGACAGAATAAAAAAGGAAAATCAAAACATACAGGTGGATGAACATGGGGACATTAATTTTTAGGCTGTAAGTTAATTGCTCTGATCCATCTCTCACCTGTGTCCAGCTCCCTGTGGAAGGCACCCCTTCCCTCCAGTGTGTCAAGTGCACCACACAGCTTGGTGTTGTCAGCAAACTTGCTGAGGGTACACTCGATCCCTTGTTCATGTTGCCAACAAAGATATTAAACAGTGCCAGTCCCAATACTGTTGACTACCTCAATCTTCTCCACATCCCAGGTGACTAGGTCTCTTGTTTCCTTCCAGAGATAGCCTCCATTTGCCCTAGTCTTCATTTTATCACCAACATGTTCATATATATAGAAGCTTTTCATGTTGTCTTTGACATCCCTAGTCAGATTTAATTCTATCCAGGTTTTAGCTTTCCTAACTTGATCTCTGGTTACTTGGACAATTTCTCTATTCCTCCCAGGCTGCCCGTCCTTGCTTCCACCTTCTGTAGGGTTTTCCATGCTGAGTTCTTCAACAAGAACTGAGTTCCATGCTGAGTTCTTAAATTAGCAGCTCACTCATCACTCAAACAACAGCATGCCTAGGGAGGTCTTCAGATCACAGGGAGATTTGAGTTCAATACTGTGATATAAACCCCAGAATGTTCAGTTCCAAGGGTATCCCTGGTCTGATGTGAATCAATTCTGTGTCATCAGCAGTTAAACAACTCAGAGAAAAAAAAAAGGAAACAAGGCACTATAGAAATTATAATGATAGTTACATCTGTTCTATGCAGCAAGTTTCTGGACATTTAATGTTATTTCTCAGCTGCCAGGATAAAAAGGTGTATTGAATTTCACAAAAATCAAACATCCTAATTAACTCCTGGAATCATAATGCTTGCACTTGGACTTCTCTTCAGGTTCTCTGCTGACTCCACCTGTCTCATAACCCTTTTAATTACTGCATTATATCAACAGAGCCGTAAGCGACCATTACGGTTAAATATACAGACGAAGATGAAGAAGCTTTTAAACAAGTGCTCAACTTGAAATACAAGGTACAACGACTCCCCCCTCCCCCCATTTTTTTTAGTTACATCTATGCCTAATTTCTTCCCTAAATTGCACTAGAAACATGCATATACAGTGATTAAAGACTGCAAAAAATGGGATTTCATTATAAGAATGCAAAAATATTTTATTATTACTTTGCATTTCTGTAGTACTTTATTTCTTCAGAGCATTATGCAGCACTGACAATATGCTACTCCTGAAGGGAAGATGTCATCAGTGACACTGCATTAGGCAGACATCACAGTTGTGATCCGCCAGGAACACTGCATAAGTCATTGTTTTTTAAGTTTATGTTTTCCTAGGCAAGAGATTTTATGCAGGAGAAGAATCCAGGGACAAATTTGCCTTGTGTTACACACAGCTCCAAAAATTCAGTGAGGAAATGTTAGGATGTAACATATTTGTTCTTTAATTATGTGGCAGACTGAACAGTTTATCAAGTGTCTGTTTTGCTAAAAGCTAGAGATCCTGCAAAGAAAATCCTCCCAGCTTGCTTTTAGCTGTAAAGATTATAACAATTTGTCAGACGAGAGAGTGGCCACTTGCACCTTTTCTCTTTACCTTGTAGAGTGTCTAGCAGCAATGTAGTGAAGCAGATCTGAGGGTCTGCAGACACACTAGACATGTTTTGATGTGTGGGGTGTAATGTAGAGCAGCCAACTTGTCTGAGATCATGCTTACAGGCATGAAAACAGCATCCAAAATGGGAAAGTCTCATTTTGATTTTTAGCTCACCCGCAAACTTCAGCTGAAAATCTAACAAAGCCAGGATGATAAGGCCAGAAGAAACTAATACAGTCTTTTAATGTGTTCTCTGAAGCACACAAATCCCAGAATGTTAGTAATATTATTTTTTCATTTGCAAAAGTCTGCAATTCAATTAGCTTAAAGATTTTAGAAAGACATTTCTTCTTGAGCTAAAGGCAGACATTTGTGATTTACACACCCCTTAGTAAGGATCCAAAGGCTATTGAATCTTATTGACAAAACCAGTTTCGCATCTTATTTCCTAATTGAATATTTCTCATCTCAGCTGACAGTTCATGTGCTGTTGTTCTGCAAATGTAGAAAGTATTGGAAAAATAGAGTGCTCCCATATGGTACAGCCTCCAATTTGCAACTGGTTTAACTTGACAGAAATTTTCAAGATAATTTTCTAGATAGAACTCATCACACTACTCCTGTTAAGATTAGCAAAACTCTTATGCAGATAATGATCTTGCTGCCTGGCATTTGTATATAAAACAATTCTTCAATTGTCTTTTTCATAGAAATCATAGAAATCAAAAAGTGGTTTTGGTTGGAAGGGACCTTAAAAATCACCCTGATTCAATGTCTCCGTGATGGACAGGGATGCCACCCCCCAGTTTTCTCAGGGCCCCTTTCAATATGGCCTTGATGACATGATACTGGGTGTGCAGGACTTCTCTCAAGATTGACTGTAGACCTTAACTGTGGTAAAATAAATTTCTTAGTCTTGCTTATTATACTTCAGAAGAGCTAAATGAGTTTATTCACCCTTTCTTTCACTCAGGATGAAGGCAGAGGAAGCAGAATTTCATAATGGAAATGACTGGTAATCAATTCTTCACCCTAATCTCAGAAGTCAGGTTGCTGAAAAAGCAGTGTTGTATCAATAAGGAAGTTGCAGACAAGTTTAAAAAAATCTCTCTCTTAAAAACTCTGAGCAACTTTTCCATTCTCACTGGGAGGTCAGAAGGCAGAAAGAAGTCACCAGGTACAATAATAAGTAGTTCACAACAGCTCAATGCTTCTCCCATCATCAAAACAAAAATGATAGGTCATTAGACTCTCAGAATAGAAATATCCTGTTTTAGTGACAGCTGCTCTGTTGTGTAATGCACTGAGGAAGATGCCATTAGGTGTAATTAAACAGAAAACCTAAAGCATAAGGATAGAGACCTGTTTTCTTCTCCAGATGAAAACCTTCTGTGTACATACAAAATTATCACCCATCACAACCGTCCTCTCTTTTGTCCCTCAGGAAAATAGACAGATGTCCAACTGGCAGGGAGTATGAAGAGTGTTACAGTCTCAATTTGCTTCATGCTACCTCTTTCTAATCCCATTTGTGCACTTTTCCATCAATTTCTGCTTTGTGTGTGTTTCTCTGTTTCCTGGGCTGCTGTTTCTCCTCCCCATGCTTATGAATTTGTTTCTACTCTCTTCTCAGAAGTAATTCTGCTATGCCTTTCTGTCTGTTTTGTCTGTGTCATCCTCCTTAATATCCTGTATATTCTCTCCATTCCCTGTTTTTTATGCCTGACTTCTGGATACTTGTTCCCTAATATTGAACCCGGTTCCTCGGTAAGCTTCTCTGATCACCAGACAGATGGGATGCCTTAGATCCCTAGTGCTGACCAGAGCAGGGGCTAGGCAATTTCTTTCAGGTATTGAGACACTTTTCCCCGTTCCCTGAACATCCTGTTTTGCTTGAGGTTCTGGTTCTACTGATCTCCTTCTGCTGCCTCTCTGGTTGGCAGCATTTTCTACTACCTGACATTACTGGTCCCACTGACTGCACTGCCTACAGATGTGCTCTCAGATGTACTCCAGTATGGTTCCCTTCTTCCTCACTATGCCAAACAGAGGCCTCTTGGCTGACCCTTCTGTCCTCCAATGTGCGTTTGCAGACCTACATGTATTGTTTGTTATAAAAGAGCCTAAATAAATATTTGATCGCAAAAGGATAGTTCCCAGATAGCTAAGTAAGGAGGAAAGACTGTCTCCAAGCCTCTCAACCTGTTGTTTCCTTCACTCCACCTCTTTCTGCTCTGCTCTTGCTACAAACACAGTTTCTCTGGCTCAGTGATCGGTTGAAAAAACCAAAACATTCTTCCAAAATTTAAATACACCCAAATAATTTCCTGAAATTGTGTCTTTTGTTCATATAAACAAAGTAAAACTGTTATTTTTTTTTGACTCAGAAAATGGATTTTTTTCAGTTTTTCTTTTTAGTAAAGATCAACTCACATCTTTTTCCATGATTCAAGCCAAATGTAAACTCTTTTCAGGGCCCTAATCCAAACCTTTATTCTGAGATCGTTTCCAAACATTTTTATTTTGGAATTTCCTGAGACTAAAATATTTTTGAGTTTCAGAACAAGGACAGGAATATTCTGGAAATTGAGAATCTTTAAAAAAACCCCCAAACTTGAGATAGATGAGATCAGAACCCTTTGGTCTCTCTTTCAGGGAACTGATATTTTTTCAATAACTGTGGTTTGTTAAACCCAGAAAAGGCAGATCTCCCAAACCTTTTTTGTGGTGCTAAAGTGCTCATGTATATTTTGTAGATTCACCCAATAATTCAGGTTTGAAAGGATCTCCTCCAAGATGTCTCAAGACATTGATCTAATCCAGTCTTTGACAAAAGTCATCTAGTCCAACCCCTACACAAAACGTACCAGTTATCAAAGGTTGCTCAGGGCCTTGTCCAGTTGACTTTTGAGTACCTCCAAGGATAGAGACTGTAAAGCCTCTCTGAGACCCTGTTCCACTATTTGACCAGGTTCTTGGTGAATAAAAAGTAATCTTGGTATATAACAAGAATTTTTCATGTTTCAGGTGGTGTTCATTGCATGTTGTAATTTCATTTTCCGTTCCTGAGATGAGTTTTTCTTGGTCTTCTCTATATAATCTCTGAAGACAGATTTGTGCATGTTAATGTTTGTTGCACATCTACTGTGCACATTGTAGTTTGTCTTTTCTCACAAGCACACAGTAGATTGTTGAGCCTACTTTCTGTTCTTTTGTTCCTTTTTTAAAGGGCAATTGTCAGTAGTTTTTGTAATTATTTTAGTTCTATTCACTTTTACTCATGGATTCAGGTTAAAAATTCTTTTCACCACCTTTCTTAAATTATGAAGCAATCACTTGCAGCTCCCTAACACAGTTCACTTCCATCTCTGACCTGCACAGAGAGCAGCTCTGAACTTAGTTGTTCTCTTTACTTCAGAGGGGTCCTCATCAATTCTGACTTGCAATACTTTAAAATCAAAGGATGGGGATAAAACACTCCTGTCAGTATCAGTCATTCCATTACAAATTCTTTACAGCTTAAAGATACCTTGCTTAGAAATAGAAGCTGTCATTCACTTTACATGCCTTATGATTTAAACCTCTTTGTGATACATTCCTGCATTCTCCTGATCATTGAAGTCCTAATACTTCCCTGCATGTATCCAAAGAGAGCATTCTTTCCTTTTTGGACAAAGGGAATCAGGCTTGTAGCAATAGCAGTCAGAATAGTCAGCTTGTGTAATGAAACAATTAATTAAGGCCTAACTTGCATATTAGTGATTATGTAAATAAAAATCTATTTTAAGCAAACAATTTTGTCAGCTGGAGAAAAGATATTGGCTTCATGTCTGTGAGGTCAGTGGATTCCCACAGTGCTACTATTTTACAAGCTATATCTAATGAAGACATAAAATTCCCCCTAGTTACAATTATGGATGGGCTATATTTTACTCATCTTCAATCTTTAACTGTTTAGCATCTAGTCTGTGCTGTTTCCCTCTCTACTGGATGGAAGTGGGTAGCTCATCCAAACCCAATACTTATCCTAGGATGGGATGAATCACCTTCAACACATTTGTACTGACTATAGGCAGAGACAAAATGAAATAATTTAGCTAATGTCCTGTTGCTGACAAAAGTTATGTTATCCCTGTTAACCAGTATGCGTTTGGCTTTGCCTATTACTTTGACCCTGTTTTGAGCCCATGGGTGCTTTCAGAAATTAAAAATAACAGCAAGCCATGACAATCCAATTACAAGACCTTTGGAAAAACATCTTGAATTTTGCAGTACAATGTCCCCAACTTTCTCCCTTTGGGATGCTGAAGTGTCAGAGAACAGCTTTAGAGAGTCCTGCATGCCCACTCTCACTGCCCCAACAAACTTGAGCAAGGGAAAACATCCCTGTTTCAAGCAGACATGATCTGCTTTTACCATGCAGAAATCACTCAGGCACTTTCTGGACATAGCTGCCAAGCTTGTCCCTGTATGTACATACATTATTGAAGGGTGATATCCTCCCTGATATCAAACCTCTCTTGCCAGGTTGCCTTATCTGGAAATCAACCCAATAGAATTTTCTCTTTGAAAGAATGGATAGAAAGATGGAGATAATATTTACTTCCAAGGAAGGATGGTCACATAGCGGAACTCAATCCACTGGCATTATGTTTACATCTTAAGCAATTAAGAGAAACTCTGCAAGTAAGGACTAAAAGGCAGAATATGCCTGGCTCTTCCTCTCCCAGAAAACATTGGAGACAAGCTTACAACTGTGTCTAAACTAATAGCCAAGCAAAGCGGATGCAAAGATTTGAGAAGAGTCTTGGACGCACACCAGCTGGACCATGATGTGGGAAATAGATTTGCAAATAGATTTCTTCATCAAATTGGAGGTAGACTTCATTTTTGTTTTGTATACATCTTTATTTATAGAGTTTGTACCTTTTTTTCTCTTTATTTCCCCATACGGCACGCACATAAACCACTTACATTAAACAAACAAAAAATCTGTGGTTGCTTTATTAACATCAAATTCACATCCAAACAACCTTCTCAAAACTCTGCCCAGAATACTTCTTCACAATTCATGGACATCCCAAACATACTTTAAAAACAAAAAATAGTGAAGCAGCAAAATTTTTAAAGTATATTGCAAATATGTAGATATTGGTAGTAATTCAAGCTTTCTTGCTAATAATATAGTTTCAAATCTATTGCCTCTGTGGGAGCCATTACTATTCAAATAACATTGTGCAGTGTTATTCATTTTGAATAGCAGTTGCACCAGCAATTATTTCAAACTCCATTCTGTTTGTGCTGCAAGTCTGGCATTTTGTTGGGTATGGGAGTAAAAACATCTACACGTATATTTAAGAAATGAAGTGATTTTCAAAGGAATGGTGCATTAGCCTCACCAGCTGAGAGTCAGCTCTCAGATCAACACAGGCTGGAGCCAGACAACATAGAGTGCTCTCAAAGAAATCATTAAATGACCTTTCTGTCCAGAGAGTGTCTCTGCATTGACCTGAAATTTTAGCAAGAGAACTGTTCTAAAAGAATTCCTTATGTTGGTGACAAAAGCATTTAATATTTTCCTAAATGAGGGAAAAGAAGGACTAAACACTCCCAATCAACATCCCTTTGAATGAAAACATTAAAAAAAACTCCTACAGAAATATACAAAAAGTATTTTTTTGTCTATGCTAGTTTTTGCAAACTCATGAAAATCGTGAATTTTCAATGAATGTGCTGTGAGGTGATGCCTCAATTCCCCTGCAGTCAGTATGAATTCTAGCATCTGGGTGAAAACCCAAGTCATTGCTAGCAGATACCCACAACTGTGGCATGATAATTCTAGCTGGTCTTCAAGGCACTAAAGCATTACAGGGGAAGCAGGAGAGGAAGAAATGAGACAAGAGTGGAGAAGAGTGGTTCCCAATAAGACTAATTCTGTGTTACCTGGGAGCTGTCTTGATGTCAGACATGAAGAAAGGTACCTTCCCAGAGTGGCTATAAAGCTTCAGAAAGTTCACAGGCAGTGGTTTGGATTGCAGAAAGCTTGCTCTTTATTATTTTTTTTTTAAGGAATACACCCTTGATTCCCTCTAATTTTGCTACACTGCAATAAACTTGCTTGAATATTCTTCAGGAATAAAATACTCACTAAAATGAACTTTCAGTTTTGGTAAATAGCAGATGTTCTGGGTTAGAGTGGTTTGGATAAATATTGCCTCTTGCACAGTGACAGACATGCTGAATCCTCAGCAACTGTTCGTATCAGGCAATGCTTTTCCAAGTGTTAAGAATGCCAAAAAAGGGCTGTAATGCTGTTTTTCATCACAGTTCAAGAGTCTTAGGAAAGACTACTTTTATTTTGGTACAAATTCCCATTGGAGAAATTCACAGCATATATTTTCCCCAGATAAAATACCTGACCTTTCACTTAGCGAATTTTACGACTGTAGGAATAAGACACAACTTTAACCAGAGCCGGGACGAACAGAGCCTCATGTTAGCACTCAGTATATCCTCAGGCAACACAGTGTGAAACCAGAACATATGAATCCAAGTCTAGTTGCATTTGTATTGTCCAGGGGCTAATTTAGGTTTTCTTCTCAGTATTTCCTTTTTGACTAACAGTCTGCAGCAAACTGCAGGAAGAGATTCAAAGCAACAGCAGGATAGTCATCTTCAGGTGCATTTTAAGGGTTCACACTGAAATTCTGCTGTCAATATACTTTTAGCTGCAGACTTTTGTGTTAAAATATTTTGTTTGCACAGATACAAAAGTAATCCAAACTATATTAGATGCTATGAAGAAAACAAACTCTATCCCAGTCAACACTAGCACTCTAGTAGATTTTCCCAGTGTTTTCAGGCCTCCTGGCTCCCAGCCTTGTACTTTTTTTTTGCTGTGTTATAATCAACACTTCTACTTCATATGCAGAATTGGTGGCAAGGCAAAAGGATCTTCAACCCCTTTTCCAGCATTTTCTGTTGGAAACTGGGCTATATCTGCTATATATTATGGGTAACAACTTTGCATGATTTTGTACATCCTCCAAATAATCCTGTCATAGATAAACTTGTGACATTTGTCAGTCTGTGTTGCTAGGTGAACTTTGAATAGCCTTGACATGACAAAATCCTACAGCAAGAATGAGAAATGGCTGAATGTTATGAAGGGAGAAAGAAGAGAAGTGAAAGGACTTCAAAAAGAGTGCCTGTTCCTTTTGAGGGATCTTAACTGCCATATCCACAGATCTTTTGTTGAGCAGGTAAAGATGATAAGTCACTAGAATTTCGACTTTTAACTTACCCTTCTAAAGAGGAGACCGGAAAGATTTTCCCCTATTGTATTAGAATAGCTTGGGATATTAGTCTTGCCAAGTACTTCTTATCAACCCAGCTGATAATGCCTTACATCATTATCATTCAGGGCTAGTGAGTTAAAAAAAGTGAATAAATGCATTCTCTCTGCAAGTGTAAAAGCCTGTGAAGCCAAAGGCCCTACTGATACCTCAGTGCTTGGAGATAAATATTTGGTTTAAAATGTCTGATTATTGAGGTAAGTTACTTCTCTCTGAAAGCAGTGCAAGGAATATCTGTGGAAAAGATTAGCAGTGCTGTATTGCCATTGTTAAAGTGGAGAACAAAAGTGTCACAGGTGATTTTCTCACCTATGACTCAGTGGAGATTGGATGGAGCTGTAGGAGACAACTGAAGCATTGTTAGGAAAGCAGTCATGCAGTAAAACAGTCTCTGGGTCCACTTACCACTTGCTTAGCCAAGACTCAGAAAGGAATCTCAGGGAACTATTTTGTCCATTCTTTGCCTCGGTGAAGACTAGATATGTTATGTCCCTCTAGATAAAATTGCTGTCCTCTGGAAAGAATTCCAATGGTGAGAACACCAGTAGCTCCACGACAATTTGTTCTTACACACAGTATTTCCCATTAGAATGAATTTACAAATGCCTAATCTGAGTATGTTTCTTTCATTTTAAAATGATACTTACTTGTTGGGTGTGAGAATTTATGTGAAGAGACTTTAGTGTGGGGACATTGAGAGAAGACTTTTATTCTTAGTAAGATCTTGTAACAATCCCAAATTTGCTGTGGCCTCTGGATCTCTTAATTCTCCTTTCCCTTTCTGTGATTTCCTTGTGCTCCCATAGTATTTTCAGCTTCTTACTGAACCCAGTATTTAGCCTCCAATAGCAGCTCCTCTTGCCTCACATTTCCTCAGACATCTTCCTCTAAGATCTCTACATCTTATTGAAAGCAGCTGAGACTAATGCCTTATCTCCTCACATTTTTATGATCCTCTCTGACCTTTCACTTCTAGAAGTCTTTTGTATCACTTTTACTTGCAGAAACTCTTCCTCTGGAGATGAGAAATGAGTTCTGCTTAAGTGTCCAAACTCAGTGAATAGGATTTGGTGGGACAGATCCAGAAAGAGTTCATATCTGTGCTTTGTACAGATAATTAATTTGCTAAAGTTGAATAAGAAAGAAAGCACAGTACCATTTGATTGTGACTGTACTCTGCAAATAGTCAATTAACAGTCAGATACAGAAACAACCATAGAAGATTTGAAAACGTATTTTTCTTCCTTCATATTTTGGTATAGCTAAGGTCCTGTACATAAACTGAAAGAACTTGTTCAGCTATTGCATGTGAGTTAAAATAAACTGACCTGAGAAAACAGCATCTATTCCTTGTCACACATCTTAGGCAGCTTTTGGAAAAGAACATGACATAGACCCCTCATGCTCTTGTGATACCAGACAGTGCAAACTCTGTACATTGGTGTTCCCTGAGGCAGTCTTTGACAACTCTCTGCTGCTTCTATGTCACTTAAGTCAGTTTCCAAGTGCAATCAGGCCACAAACCTGGATGCCAATCTTTGCTGAGCAGCGGAAATTGGTTAAATTGGGAAGTTAAATCCCTCACAATGAATAATTCACCCTAGACTAGTCTTATAACCTCTCTCCAGCAGTGGTTAGTCATGTATACACTGTGTGTATTATTTACACCTCTCACTAGATCTGTATGAGTATCAAATCATGCTTACAAGTTATGCTGCAGCATATTACAGAGAGTGGCACTTGATATGGGCTCAAGAGTTGACAATCAATTTCATTTGTCTTGGGGCTTACACCAAACCCTTCGTCAGTCTGTATATAAAATGCTGAGAAGGTGATTTCTGTTATTGCTGTTATTACTATGCTACTACTCTAACACTTCCTATGTGAAACTGAGATCTTGACACCATTAGCCTAAATATTCTCTATGATAATCAAGTCTCACAAATTACTTAAGCTGAAAAGACTCATGAAAATTAGGGAGGCTGGAGAATGGGTTTCTGTGACCTGACTAGGGTCACAGCGGCAAGAGATAAATATAGCTCTCCCTGCCCTCTTCTATTTTTGCAATCTGGGAAAGTATAACACTTATGTCGTGCTTTGCAGAGACACTGCTGTATTCCTGCTGCCTGGTGTGGAAGCCTTACTTGAACTTTGTAACACTCAAGTAACATGCATTTGGCCTTATAGGATGCTTTGGAGAACCACAAGGTGGGCTCCTTCCATGCCAAGGGATAAAGTGATGGGCTTGACCTTACTGAATAGAGGTCAGATTCAGCTCCCTAATGTCAATATCTGGTGTAATTTTGCTGCCCTGGGGAATTCTGTCTTGTCTCCTGCCGCTAATCCAGAAGGGAAGAGGTCATGAGTCATCTCTGCTAACCTGTCTCAGGTACCAGAGGGCAACTAAAAGGACACTGGACACCATCTTAAGGCAACTTAATCAAACCCTTATTAACCAGTGACTGCAATGGGTACCTGGATATTTTGTAAACAGGCAAATATTTATCTAAATCCAAACCCTATAGTCCAGCTGAGGTTCAGGCCCCTCTCCACTGGCTTGGCAGGAAATATACATGCATTTCTTAGGTTGTTTGTGTCATTGTAGTATGCAAGACTCATAATTTGGTTGGACATGGCACACAAATTAGTTTTCTGTGGTGGTGAGTACACAGCTTGTTTTGTCTCAGAAGTGGTTCTCTTCCAAGACAGCAGTGTTAAATAATGAGTGGGAGGAAGAAAATAGGAGAAGCTGATCTAAATATTAAAGATATTTTTAATAGCTGACTTTCACAAGTCCTTTATCCCAGATTGTTTCCTCCATTAGCACCTGCAAGAGTTGATTAAATGAGACAGACGTGCCAGATTCATCAACACTGACAATTTTTTTTCAGATTGTATATACCTACCGAAAAGAGATTGTTGCCATTTGTTATTAAAATGTTCTTAACTGCATCTCCTAGGAGCAAAAATAACTTTGCTTTTTATGTCCAATAGTTTTTCTTGCCCTTGATAGCATGATCGACAAATTAACAGTGATCTCATAATTTATTCCTACAATGTTCATTTTATTTATAATCCAAAAGCAATTAAATTCTCTTTTATGCCACATTGTCCTGGTGACAGATGTGTGGTTACCACTCAGACATTTGATGGCTGACATAAATCATCCTGTGATCAAAGTGTCTGTTGACTTGAGAGTCTGAATTTGCAGCAGATGCCTCCACATACAGAGTGACAAGAAAATTCTTCATGGGAGTCTCATTTCAGTTAACCACCTTGCTTCACTCTGACTTTGCAATATGACAGCCCAGTTATTTTATGACAGCCAGGAGTCTTCAAATGTATATTTACAAAGCTACCAAATGTGTCACTTTGTCACTTATACCAAATAATACCTTTGATAGAAGAGAAATACATTAAAATTTATAGGGGCACAGCGCTAAAGGAGAAGGAATAGATAGTGAGTTTAACAATTTGACAAATTTATCCCCAAATGTTGGAAGAACTGCAGGAGTTTTTTTTTTTACAATGTTGCTAAGAGCAATATCCACATAAAATAACTCCCTTTTCTGCCTGTCCCCTCACCACCATAGCTATAAATTAGATTGCAATGGGAGACAGGAGTCTTCGACTGCAATTAAAACATAGCCAAGTCCTGGACCAGAGTTATACAACTTGATTGTCTATTCTGTTAAACCATGAGAAAGCCTCTAGTGCAGTTTTAGTTATCCAACTAGTTCAGGAGGTTCGGGAGTTAGTACAGTCCGAAGGACATTCCCTGAAGTTGTTTTTGCAATGGCTACCCTTTTCTGAAGGGAAGGGGATTTTAAGAATTGCATTTGTCAACAGATAGTGTCAGCCAGTCTCACTGTTGGCCAGAGAATGAGCTCAGGCACTTTTTAGTTTATTAGTATAAAAATAATATAGGACTATATAAAATAGCGGTCTAAATGAGATAGGATAGCAGATGAGCTTGTGCCAATTGTCCAAATCAAGGTTTTGGCTCTGGCCATGTACTGCAGTGAGACAATGACCACTTGCCAGGAACCATTCTTAGTCAACAATACGGACAAATCCATGATCCTTCCAGTCTAGAGAGTCCTTCAGGATGACCTCAGAAGCTCAAATGCCCTCAAATAACCCTAAGTGCCTTCATGGTATGTCTCAGGACACGTTTAACATCCTTTTTACTCTCTACTGCGGTGGGCTGTGACACAGGCTCGTTTTGTCTGAGATACTTTGGACAGAGAAACAGCAAAATAATAACCAGGACATAGAGACACTACAGGGAGTCAGAAGAGATCCAGGGCCAAGTGCAGTGAAATGTAGATGGATGTTAGTTGATGCCTTTTGGATTCAGAGTCAAACAATGAGATGAGTCCCTTTTTTTCAGTAGTATGCGCAAAGCTACAGAGAAGATCCCTGCTGCACGGAGCCCAAAACCCCATACAGGCTGGGCTGGCAGTGGAATAGGAGGCAGGGAAAAGGCAGAATTGACATAAAAATTTCCTATTAACATTGGCAAGAGGTGATAGAGACAGAGCTAGGAATTCCCCAAACCTATTTTTCTAATAAATACATAACAGCTAATCGTCTATTTAACTTCTGGTCAACTCATATGGGATGTACCTTCTGGGTTGTAGCTGGAGAGGTGTTTTTTGTGAGTAAAAGACAGCACCATTCATAGCAGGAGTCTCAAATTCAACTTCAGTATCAGATCTTCAGGTCATTGAGACTTCAGGTCTCAATGGAGGCTTGATGTTTGGAGGATCTAACCGATTTCTGCTCTGGGAATTGTATTTTCTAGAGGTACGTTAGTTTATGTTCTCCCTGCAGACCATGAAGGAAATTGCTTCAGCTTATTCTACAGTACGGCCTCTCTAGGTGTCTCACATTGATGCAGGGAATTGTGCTGTGTGCTCCTTTATTCTCTCCTAGGTAAGTGAATAATGTGTGTTTCTTTGGTTCTTTTTCCTTTTTACTTACAAAATACCATTAAAGGAGGGAATGACAATTTGTTGGTAGCTTGACTCTGCAGTAAAAAAACCAGCTTGGACCAAATGGGAATGATTTAAGGGCTTCCATAAATGCAGTACCACTACCTGCATGGGGCATGTGCTTGTTGCAGGACCTGACTTAGTTCTTGTGATGTTCAGTCTTTCAGTCAACTCCACAGAAAGAAAAAATCTGGGGATGCTACTGTGCCCATAAGGAAGTCAATGACATCAAAGTTTTATTTTGTGCTATTTCTGGAAGGGCATTAGATTGCAATTGGGCCTCTGAATTCTCAGTTGGATCAAGATCAAGAGCTTATTAAAACTGAGAAATGTTAATATCATCTTTTCGGTAGTACTTATATATGTATAAAGCATGTCACCATTCATTGCAAGATTTATCCTTTCAATTTCTAGTTCCATTGTGACTATGTCATGCTGTAGAATAGGAACATCACTCCACTTATTCCTTTTAATGGATAATTAATTCATAATGGTAAAGAAGGATTTACACAAAATGGAAAAATCTAGCTGTAAAGAAAGAATCATTCTGTCCAGTGGACTGAGTTTAAATATTTTTTTCTTATACCTGTGGGAATAAGCCATAGGAAAAAAGTAAATCTTCTAACCAGAGATTTTAACATAGCCATTAGCTAGTGCATCAACTCTCAAGGGCTTTTTGTTTATTGAGTGAGATTCTTTCTACATGCTTTATAAAAAACAGATCACCAGAAAAAGAATATTTTTCCCTTTTTAAAAACTGTTTAGCAAGTGATAGAGGAAGCACTAAAGAAAGTCCTATGTATGTAAAACAATTTCACACTACTGAAATAGAATCATTTCTGGGACTAGGGACAGGGTGATATGTTTAAACACTCCATGCTGCATTGTCTTAGTGTATGAATGTATGTCACTGCAATGCTGGCTCCATTAACACTTCCCACTTACTATAACCTTGATAAAAGTGTGTTAAAATTTTGAAAATGATTTTCTTTTAAAATTATAAGAAACAACATTGAAAAGAATTTTTTTTCATTAATTATAATAATATTATTTAGCACTTGAAGAGTAGAGTGGAAATGTTTGTAGGCTGGAGCCTATTTCTTTAGGTAGTTACTTTCATGTTGTTACCACTCTATAGATGCTTTAAGTAATACATAGATATATCCAAATCAAAGCTTGTTAAAATTCCGGGAGTCACAGACTTGTTTTCCTGAATAACTTATTTCCTAGGGGTTTTTCGTGGCCCCCACTTACTTCTGTGAGTGGAACCAATATAACAGTGAACACTTTGCCAGTTCCCCTCTGCAATGGCATGCAAAAATGAATGTATGAAGAAAAATGTCTAAAATAAATTAGATTAGATACTAGGAAGAAATTATTTACAGTGAAGGTGGTGAGGCACTGGCACAGGTTGCCCAGAAAAGTTATGTATTCCTCATTTCTGGAAGTGTTCAAAGCCAGGTTGGATGGTACTTCGAGCAACCTGGTCTAGTGAAAGGTGTACCTGCCCATGTCAGGGGGTTTGGAACTGGAGAATCTTTAAGGTCCCTTCCAACCCAAACCATTCTGTGATTCTTTGCACACACATCTCTACATAATCTAAAGCCATAAGGGAGAGGTGTGGAGATGGACACTTTGTGTCAAAATATGATGCTGGGACATGACTCCATATTGAGGACGAGGGTGACAAGCACTGTACACGGCACTTGTATAATTGACTTCCTACTCATGTTTGTCCATGCCCAGAGCCAATGCTATTTCACAGACATTTAGGTGATGTACCTGCTTACTGAGCTGCAACAAAGGAGGGCCAACAGGAGAGAAAAGTTAGAAATCTCTTTTTAACAAACAAGATGTTGAAAGGTGTTGAAGACTCTCTATGGCAAAATAGATTGGAAGAAAGCACCGTTGAAGGCTGACATATGAAATGACACCACCTCTATCTTGGGAGTCTGATACTTTTACTTTACTGTAATGATACAAGAACTGTCTCCGTTCTTATGCTTAATCTTAAGCAATACAGATGACCAGAATTCAGTACTTGGTGGCCTTTCCCTTGGTCTCAAAGCAGTAATCCCTGGGCCTCTCTGCTGTGTCTTTTCTTGCCCACTGGCTCTTCTGGGCAGTCACTAGCTGTTCACCTGCCCTTACTGGTATTGTCCAGCCTCAGCAGTGTCTCTGCTCAATGCCTACAAAAAATCCTGCTTCATCACCTCTGTGCTTCTCCCCTCTCTATGACTCCCACACAAGACACAGAGGTCAGCACATCCTTTGATCTCCTATTCAGCTGTGTCTTTCAGGAGGAACCATAGAGTGAGGAACATGCAGGGCTGCCCTACGGAATAGGGTAGGTATATATCTAATAGCAGCTGGTGCTCCACAGGTACCATGCTAATTTGCTTCCCACAATGTCATGGTTTCTTTGCAGAATGTGACTTGATTTGAAATTGTACTGTACTGCAATTTGGCGAAGTTGAGGGGTTTGATTTTAGGAGTGGCACACTATTACAGAAATGGACGAGGTGATTTTATACCTTCTTATCTAGAGTTGGATAAAATGATATCCATCAGAACTTATTTTCAATAAATCATGTTATATTCTATGAAGAAAATTTTGTTTCAAAACAAAGTATAAATATCTCATGTTTTCATTCCTGTGCTAGCTAAGTTGTCTCACTGAACCTAATCTGTTTTCATGGTGATCTTCAGTATTTCATGAGACACGGCTACCCCTTTTATATTGAGGAAATAGAGTGGATTGTGTGATTTCTCAAGGGACATTCTATGTTTTGATTGTTTTAATCAAAGCCAAAATTTTTTTTTTTACTTTTTTTTTTCACTATCTCTAGAAACCATAGAATCATAAGATGGTTTGAGCTGGAAAGAATCTTTAAATTCCAACCCTCCTGCCAAGAGCAGAGACATCTTCTACTAGACCAGGCTGCTCAGTGCCCCATCCAACCTGGTCTTGAACACTTCCAGGGATGAAGCAGCTAGAACAACCTGGACAATGCTTCATCACCCTCATAGTGAAGTATTTCTTTCTAATATCTAAACTAACCCTGAACTCTTTCAGTTTAAAGTTCTGCCTTGCCCTATCACCACATGCCTCTGTCAAAAGTCCCTCTCCAACTACTTCGTAAGCTCCCTTTAGGTACTGGAAGGTCTCCCTGAATCCTTCTCTGAGCACAGCAGTTCCTCAGCCTGCCTCTGATCCCTGACCTAAAGAGGATATTTTGCACTTGAATGAGTTTTTTAGAGATTGGAATGTGTATCAAGTTAGTTCTGTTCGCTACATCATTTGTCACTTTAGTAAATAAGGTATTGCAAATCTGCTTAACTCTCTTTTTCTCTTGCTGAGGCAAAACTAGCATTAGAGGAAACTATTCTGTTGGTATTGGTTCATCCAGTGCTGCTGGATATAATTTGGGTGACTCTGATATTCAGGAACATGGTCAAGGCACGTGTTATTCCAATTGAAGAAAATGAATTCATATAAAGCTGTTGGAGTGGATGGTTCAGCGATAGGTAAATGTAGCTTCTGTATTGCTATATCAGTATGTTAATATATTGTTTAATTCATCTTTGTCCTCAACTGATTAATATAGAGGCAGGGCAGTGAAAATTAACTTCCCGTTATACTGCATTTGAACTCATTTACAGCTTTCAGATTTGTTTAGTGACCTTAGATCAAGGACTTCATAAACTTTTGAAAGGAGCAAATAAGCAGTTACAGCTGAAGATATGAAATGCCTGTGTCAAAAGTAACATGGGGTAGCATTTAGAATAGAGGATTACAAATCATCTGCCACTCATTTCCCATGAAGCAGAGTGTGATTGTCCTGTTTCTCCCTATCTTCATTAATATACAGTGCTAATGAGAGTTGCATAGTTGGAAACAGTGAGTAAATACACTTTGTCTAAAATTCTGTCATCTTTCAGTGATTTAGAAACTGGTGTTGTTCTTGTAGCCTCAAAATTATTAGTGTTCAGTTTTGATTCAGATGAGTTCTTGAAAGATGGGAACTGTATTAAACAACTGTAAGGTGTTAGTATTTGCAAAATTACAATTCTCTGGCTTTATAAAGTACTTCAGTATACATTCTTGCTGTCCTGATATTGTCTGTAAAATGCAAAGATGTACCTAGAGGGAAGATGATCTCCACAGAAGCCAGTCCAGCCTCTCAGAGACTGATGGTAAGTTTCAGGTAAGATTTTCAAACACTGCAGTAATAGACCTGGTGTGCATAGAAATCCATGGACAGGAGTTTCTTGGCTTGAACGTACTCTGAATCAGGCCCTTACTTCTGACAGGGCAGAAAAGAGGGAAAACAGAGGAATTCAGTTTAATTGAAAAGTAAAAGACCCTGTACAATCTGTAGAAAAGCATTTGGCTAACATATCTCTTAACAATAATTTTCTCCTTCTCATTTACCTTGCTGTAAACAAATAAACCATTATATTTTTATCTCATTAAGTGTGCACATACAAACTTAGAAAGCAAAATTTGCCTTTTTTTAGACTAGCTAGACGTACATAGCTACAGAATTCAGTCCTGGATTCCAGACTTTTTCTGAATGAAAAAAAAAAATTGTGCCTTGAATCAGAGAATATGGGATATTTCATTTATCCCAGCACAATAACACTTGACAAATGTTGTTTTCTGTATATTTTATAATTATAATAGTAATTATAATAATAATAATAATAGTTATTATAGTAATATTTATTTTTTCCCTTTCCAGAGAAGTGGGAGACAGCATCTTAGTATGGTCCTTCATAGGAGCAATGGCACACAAGATTTAGAGCTGCACATTGCACAAGGACAAGAACTGTTACAGCATAAGCTGCTTTTGTGAGGGAGGGCTCAGGATAGACATTCTGAAGTCAAAGCAGAGAGCTGTAAGAGGTCTGAAATGGAGATTCCCCTCCACTGTTCTCCACAGAGGAGAACCCAGCAAATTCCTGGTAATTTAAGTGCTGCACAGGTATTTTTTGTATACTTTTAATTGACTCTGAAGAAACCTGATGTCTGTACACTAAATGGTGAACAATTGGTAAGTCAAGCAGAAGATCAGATGCTTTGGAAGAGTCTTCTAGATATGATCAATTTATATAAGACATATCTAAAATTGTATGCATGTTCACATATATGGTATGCATTTTGCCTAATATATAATATGCTATACACTCTATGTATATCAATATATAATTCCACATATTTCACTGATACCCCAGCTGTTACACTTTCATGTATCAATAAGTAGAAACAAAAGTGTGAAAAGGATGTCTGCTATTCTGTCTGACTCTTCACTGAGGCACTTTTAGATTATTCTTTTGGACAGCTACAATATTTAAGTTGTAAATGTAATGTAAGAATACTCAAGTTGGCCAGACCAAAGTTGCATCTGACTCAGTATTCTGTCACTGAATTGGCTGCTGGGACATGTTTGGGACAAGTCACATGACTTGCAGAAGGTGCCATGTACATTCAAGACATGAATAAATTGTACTCCTTTTGACGTTTACTCCCTGCTTCTGCCCATTAGTAGTTTAAGTAGTACAGGCTTGACTACCACCAGCTGAAGGGCACCAGGTTACTTTCTAGAAAGTAGTCAAAACTAAGGAGACAAATCCTTGTAAACTGCTCCAGTTCCACTTCCAAACCAAACCTGCTCATTTAGAATCATGGAATGGTTTGGACTGGAAGAGACTTTTAAAGACTGTCTAGTCCAATTACCCTGCCATGGACAGGGACATCTTCAAATAGGTCATGTTACACAGAGCCCCATCCAGCCTGACCTCAGCATGTCCTTCAGCATGTCTCAAGATGTTCCCCAAATTATCGAGGAGAGATCCCCAAAGCCTTTTGATCTCAGTGACTGGCATTTCATGAAAATGTAACTGGTATCTGGGAACTACAGGGTTCAAATCCTGGCTTGTAATGTGCTGTGATAACGTGTGTTATTTGTGTGTGGGAATAGGAGCTTGCGGTTAATACAATATCAGGAACAGACTCTCAAAATCAGCACAGAACACTTAGAAATCAAAATAAGCAATCTGGCAAAAAAGCAGTATGTTGGGCCAGGCAGTTTGGTGATGAATGCTGAATAAATAGGAGCCTGCAAACTGGTTTTGCAGAGGCGTAAGCAAACACAGAGGCTAACAGAGTTTAGCAGCATTCGGATTGAAATGTTATCCTGGTGTAAGTCTTAGGACCTTCCAGGCAGAAAAAAATGCCATCTAACTATCATACAACAATTGTTCTTTTCTCTGAGATATCACTTTTAATAAGAACTAGGGAAGTTCTCCAAATAATTCTGGACAAGGAAACTCACACACTACCAAAATCAGCAGATAGCAAGGAGATTGAAAGGTATTTTAATAAAGCTATAGTATATTAAAATTCTGCAAGTTTGCTAGAAACATAATTCATAGCACCACCAAAGGGAAAGAATAGTATTAACTTGTCCATTTTATATAAATCCCTAAGTTTGGAACAAACCCCACACCTCTTTTATCAAGTTTAATTTATATTGTAAGATGAAATAAAAATTTTATGTTCTGTATGGAAGTAGAAAATGTCCTTAGTGAATGATCTTAAATTATCTCCTATTCAAATGAGTTAATTTTACTGAGAGAGTTCTATCAAACCTTTAATTAGGCTTAAATTGTACATCTAAAAAGTTGGCAATTTGACAGTGACCTCCTCAAAACACATTGATCCAAGTCAATGGAACAGGGAATGAAATGTTAAAAATAAAAAGCTTTTTCATTTTAGTCATGGGATTTTAGGTTTAGTGTGAAAGGTTGGGGCAAGCAGCGACTATTAAAAAGATGATGCTTTCGTTTTTCCCCCTGTCAAAGAAGTTTCTAATGATAGAGGTTCAATTAGTTAATCTTTTCACAGCACTTCAATAAGTGTAAAATGCTCTTCTGTACTTAACAAATTTGACAGTGGACTTTGCATTGACTTCTATGAGAGATGCACTACACAGCTAAACTCAAGCTTCCTGAACTATTAAAAAAGAGATTTTGATAAGCTCAAAGCAGAGTTTCAAACCCACTGATGTCTTAATTTCTCATCTGGTTTGTGGTGAACCCTCAGTCTTTCGGAAACAGGATTTTTCAGTTTAATGTCTCCCATTCCTACAACTTGTTGCAACAGACATTGTAGCAGCCAAAAATAATTAGAGGTATAAAGAGAAGTTAGGCAAACTGAAAGAAAAATGGATTCTAGTGACTAATACAGTGATCTAGGTACCTGCTTTCTGCCAACCTAAGGTTTGAATGAAGTGGTTTAGAAGTGAGAGTCTTAACTTTCCCTTTCCCCTTTCCCCTTTCCCCTTTCCCCTTTCCCCTTTCCCCTTTTCCCTTTCTTTTTCCCTTTTCC